>OY757931.1:24927452-24952134 GCA_963585895.1 Sepioteuthis lessoniana
CTGGCAAATAAACTTATTAAAACCTTAAATTTGTAGCGGACCATAACCAGTATACGAGGAGAAAAAAATAAATAAATAAAAACGAATTATTAAATATCCATCCCCCCTCTCAAACGCCAATGATTATCAACCCCTCCCCCTGACATTCCGACTACCCTAACTTAATATTAACTCAATATACACTTATGGTGTGTAATATGTCTCCTAGTCTTAATTCTTTAGGCTCCTCCATCGTCCTTTTTATTTCTTCCATGGCTCTGATCTCTTAAGCCAAGTCCACTTTGACGCCTTCAGAACTGTGTTGGTAATGTGCTTCAGTGCTCTCACTCTAGCTGCCCCGACTATACCAATTTTTGCTAGGGCTCTGCCCAAAGACTATCCAGCTAAACCCGTACAACCAACTTCTACGGGGTCATAATGTATCTTCCATGACTTTTGTTGACATTGTTCGACCAGTTCTTGGTATTTGGACCTCTTCCTCTCATTAGCAAGAGTGATATATTCCTCCCATGACACAGTCAGCTCCCAAATAATGCACTGCTTTGTGTTATCAGAGTGCAATATCAGGTCCGGTCTTAGCGATGTTACAGCTATGTGTCTGGGGAACTTCTCTCCTGCTTTTATGAAGTTGATCTGCTTCAATTTATTTCCTGGCTGATGTTTCCTAGCCATCATAGCTTTAGTCACCTCATTCGCAATTACCTTGAGTGCTTGATCGTGACGCCAACGGTACCGTCTATCACCCAAAGCTTTTGGGCAACTACTAAGGGTATATTGTAAAGATCCTTTCCTAGCACATAGTTGACAATTGGGGGTCTCTATCTTCCCCCATATGTGCAGGTTCGTTGGACTCGGTAACACATCTTACACTGATTTAATGAGGAATCGAATCTCGATTATATATATATATATATATATATATATATATGCTGTTGCTGTTTGCACTACATGGAAAAAAACAACCAAAGGTTGGATGACTGAACTAAACAGCATGCTCCTGTGAAATAAAAAATTCTAATTTTGGCCCAACTGATATTCTTAATAAAACATATGGTTCATCAATTGCTAGTCGAGCTTGCTAACCATTACACCACCAGAGGCGCCCTATAGGAGTGTATGTGTGTCATTTTCTAGGACGGGTGCTGGGTTGTGCATATACCATTTGTTAGTGTGGTCAAATTTAAATTTCTTGCACATTTCCCAGTGGATCACCTTGCCGACCCAGTTGTGCCTCGTCTTATACTCATTCTGTGCTAATTTGCTGCATTCACTAATTATGTGATTGATCGTTTCGTCTCAGTCACTGCATAGACTACATTTGCTATTTTGTTGGGTCTTATCTATTCTCGATTTAATATGATTTCTTATGGCCTTGTCCTATGCTGCTATAACGAAAGATTCCGTTTCTCTCTGAAGGTTACCTTTTCTCAGCCAGGTCCAGGATTTCTCGTGTGTGATGGTGTTTATTAGTCGTTTAAAGCGGCCATAGAGTTGCTTTTCCCCCATTTTGTTTCCTAATTATTGTAATTCTATCGTCTATCATGTTGTCGGTATCATTTCTGATGGCTGTAATCAGTCCTCGTTCTTGAGAAATATTCACACCAGCGTTAACTGACGGTTTTCAACCTGAGTGTGAGTGACATCAAGCCTCCTCAAGTCTCCGGGACTCTTCTCTGTATTTTGGCCGATCTCAACAATGCCGTCTTTTGGATGGTCTGCACCCGTCTTGTTATTTCCATATCCTCTAGTCCCTGTACCAATCCTTTAGTGACTGTACCAAGCCCGGCATATACAGTTGGTATCAAAGCCAGTTTTGCGTTCTATAGTTTTTTTCAGTTCTCTAGCAAGATTTGTGTACTTATATCTCTTTTCACTTTTTTCAGTTTTATGATGTAGTCAACCGGAACAGTAAAAAAATACTTATCAGCAGGTACCCTTTTTCCAGTTGACTCTCACTTCGTCTAGAACTCTGTCCCGGATTAGATGATCCGTTTGTATCAGAAAATCCCAAAGAATGGTCTACGTAAAATTGCCCAGGATAGATTCTTGGTTGAGCATACACCATTTGTTCGTATGTTCAAATTTAAACTGCATACACAATTTCCAGTTGATCACCTTCCCCACCCTGCATTTGCTTATTATGTGTTTGATTGTTTCATCATTCCCATCACATAATCTACATATGCTATTTAGTAGCGTCTTGTCTATTCTTGTTTTGACATAGTCCTTGTAGCGTTGTTTTCAATTGATATCAGTAGTTTATTATTATTATTATTATTATTATTATTATTATCATTATTAGATGCACATTATTCATCATTAATTTATTATAATTATCATTATTTTACTTTTTTCTATTTCCTCAGTATTATAACAAAAACATCCACCAAATTCATCATTTTTCTTTATCTGTCTTAACACCCCTAAAGAAACAAAACCTGGATAATCATCTAACTATGCAACTATTGAATAGATTAGAAATCTTATCAAAAACCAAAGAGATAGAACTATGCTGGTTTCCAATCCACATCGGAATCAAAGGGAATGACCAAGCTGACTCAGCAGCCAAGACAGCCTGAAAGTTGCCCATAGGCAAAATCTTTAAGATTCCATATACTGACTTTAAAATAGAAATAAAAAACTTTACCCAAAATAAATGGCAACTAAGATGGAATAACACCCCACTCAAACTCCAGACTATAAAAGCCGAAATAAGAGAATAGAAGGAAGGATACAGAAAATCCCGCAGGGAAGAGATTATCCTATCTCGTCTACGTATCGGGCACACAGACATCACCCACTCATATCTACTCAGACAAGAACAACCACCGTGGTGTGTAGGATGTCACACCTCATATTCAGTAAAACACCAATTAATAGGTTGTATCGACCTAACACCAAAAATAAAATATTTCGACGCAGTAAAGAATATGAAAACTATTTGAACATGTCAAAGTAGACAAAATACTAGCATTTCTAAAAGCAGTTGGTCTCTATAAAAGAATTTAAATCTTCAATATTCCATTTATGTGCATAATGCCAACACTAGACAACCAAACCAACAGAAATTGGCATTCAATAACCAAAAAATGGTTGATATGCCATAAAACAAAACAATCAAAGCAATTTTCTCACATCAGCTTTAGCTGATGGTCTTTCTCAGGAGACTGTGTGACGAGCAAGTCTCCTAAATTTACCGGGACTCTACGCTGTTTTCGGGCCGATCTTAATGTCATATACCATCATACGGAAGAATAATGAATCATTATAAAAATGAAGGACTCGGCATAACCGTATTTTTTATAAAACATAACTTCCTCAAATTTATTTCTCGAAAGGGTCGAATCCTCGGTAGGTTGAGTGACGAAGTCAGTAAGATGAAAAGATGAAGGACATGAATTACTTAGACACTGCTGTATTGACCCTTTCTTAACCCACCTTGAGATTCCCTTTTCAGCTTACGTCATTTTTTCCTTTGACGGTACGTTCTCAGTCGGCCTTTACCAGGGGCAACTTGGCCCCCAGTAGCCACTCCTCGACACCAAGCCTGAAGACTGCAGATTGACGACTGAAGTCTGAGACTGAACACTGCTATGTAGATTTCTGCACTACCCCTGGGCAGTACCCGGCGACAGCTTGCCGTGACTTACAGCATCTAGATCCAAGACACTAGATTGAATACTAACCCCTGCAAGATTCACTGTATCCGCTGTGGGCCTTGTATATTTAATTTCACAACATATTCCGGTTGTCAACCACGTGACGTATTTCCGTTTATTTACACGGGTGCGTTCTGTAATCACATTTTTTTACGCAGCTGGAACACGTGGCTCTGTCAAAGATCAAAATTCAACAATAATACTGTAGTTTGGATGATCTCTATTTGTCGTCCGATTTCCAACTCATCTAACCCCCTACTAAGCCTTTGGGAATCATTCAAAGCGCATCATTTACAATTTGTATCATCGTTACCCTCATGTCGACAGCCTTTTAGCTCTCTAGCAAGGTCCAAGTAGTTGTCTCTCTTTTTGTTCGCATTGGTTTTCATTCTTTAGTTCACCAGGCCCTTTTTATTAATTATTAGACTCTAGAGAAGTTAATTTTCAAGTAGCTAAGTGGGAATGTGTTTTTGTGCCTATATTTGAATATGAATTATGATTGCTTATCTTGTATTTTTTGTGAAAAGGGGATTATGGCTACATTTTTATCTAGCATGCACTATAAAGAAGACTGCCGTCCCAAATTGCTCCACAAAATAGAGCATCCAACCAAACATGCACCGGGTAATTTTATTTAAAGGAGTAACAACCATATGGAAAACAATTGCTTTGCTATTCACATATGCATGAAACTGACAATCACCGTTGAATCTTTGTCAACACTACATCAATGTATATATATATATATATATATATATATATATATATATATATATATATACTAATCTAATATCTAAAGTCGGTATGAGACTTCCTGATGATCCATTAAGGTGAAACTTTAGTAGGAGATTTCTGACTCGCGATTTAAGTTAATTATATATATATATATATATATATATATATATATATATATATATATATATATATATAGCCAGCGAGTATTTTATTGGGGTCTTTTAGAATTTTTCTGAGTGATGATAGAGTCCTTATCAATCTTGACCATATCATTGTAAGTGAAACCAGTGACAGAAAACAGTTATCTATTTTTTTTTCTAAAAACATATTGTACACATATTTAATCACAAAAGTGAGTTTCATTAAGTCTTCAATCATCTGATTACTTATTCTTGTTTTCATGGCTATCATAAGCTAATATTTCATTTATCGAGCCCAGTCGACTGTGGCTAGAGAATACGACGACTGCATCTTTGCCAAGGGATAAGACCCTTACCAAAAAGTGTCTTGGATATGACATTAAACAATCTGATGGTGAAACGCTAGTACTGCTGGAGCTTTGGGGAATGCGGAGTACTCTTTTATTGCCATCGCTTCCAAGTTCACTCTGACCAGGAGTAGCTGTACCTGAAAGGATCTTAACTATGGGTCAAATATAACAAACTATGCGTGCTAACAATAAGTGAATGTTAAATCGTGACTGTTATATTCTGATAGAGAACTACAGTTGGAATCGTTTACTTTTTTTGACTTATTCTTCATTGAGTTGTTTGAAATAAAACTGTTTGACTATTTAACGGTGTGTAAACAAATGACTGAATCGTTTGTGATACATAGTAATACTTGGAAACTTTTAGCTTTGTTGCCATATGGTAAATTGAATTGTTAGACAGAATTGCTTGATTATTTAACTCTAAGTATCTACAAAGTATGTTTGCGAATCATATATCTGATATATATGTGTACAAATAGGATTTAGTATTAAAAAACTAACAATGCCATAAAAAAGTAACATGCCATAAAACTAACATGCCATAAAACCAAACAAAACCAAATCATATATATTTAATATATACTTACAAACAGTATATGGTATTAAATATTATTTGTATAAATGTACAAAAATAATGATAAATGTATATATGTACAAAAAATATTATATGTAAATATGTACAAAAATAATAACATATGTATATATGTACAAACAAAATGATATATGTATATATGTATGAACATAATAATAAATATATATATATGTACAAACAAAATTATATATGTATATATGTACAAACAAAATAATAAATGTATATATATACAAAATAAATGATAAATGTATATATGTACAAACAAAATAATAAATGTATGTATGTACAAATAAAATAATAAATGTATATATGTACAAATAAAATAATATATGTATATATGTACAAATAAAATATTATATGTATATATGTACAAATAAAATAATATATGTATATATGTACAAATAAAATAATAAATGTATATATGTATAAACATAATAATGAATACATATATATATATATATGTACAAACAAAATAATATGTATATATGTATAAACAAAATAATAAATATATATACATATATATGTACAAAAAAATAATATATGTATATATGTACAAATAAAATAATAAATGTATATATGTACAAACAGAATAACAAATGTATATATGTTCAAACAAAATAATATATGTATATATGTACAAACAAAATATCAAATGTATATATGTACAAATAAAATAATAAATGTATATATGTGCAAATAAAATAATATATGTATATATGTACAAATAAAATAATATATGTATATATGTACAAATAAAACAATATATGTATATATGTACAAATAAAAAAAATGTCTATATGTATAAACATAAAAATGAATATAAATATATGTACAAACAAAATAATATATGTATATATGTATAAACCTAATAATAAATATATATACATATATATGTACAAACAAAATAATATATGTATATATGTACACATAAAACAAAAAATGTATATAAGTACAAACAGAATAACAAATGTATATATGTACAAACAAAAGAATATATGTATATATGTGCAGGACGACCAGCTCGAACGTACATTCAGCAGCTATGTGAGGATACAGGTTGTTGTCCTGAACACCTACCTAGGGCGATGAACGATAGGGAGGAGTGGCGAGAGAGGGTCAGGGATATCCGTGCTGCCAGCACGATATGATGATGATGATGGTATATGTACAAACAAAATGATATATGTATATATGTACAAATAAAATAATAAATGTATATATGTACAAACAGAATAACAAATGTATATATGTACAAACAAAATATTATATGTATATATGTATAAACCTAATAATAAAAATATATACATATATATGTACAAACAAAATAATATGTGGATATATATACAAACAAAATAATAAATGTATATATGTACAAACAAAATAATAATTGTATATATGTACAAACAAAATAACAAATGTATATATGTACAAACAAAATAACAAATGTATATATGTACAAACAAAATAATATATGTATATATGCACAAATAAAAAAATAAATGTATATATGTACAAATAAAATAATAAATGTATATATGTACAAATAAAATAATATATATATATGTACAAATAAAATAATATATGTACATATGTACAAATAAAATAATAAATGTATATATGTATAAATAAAATAATAAATGTATATATGCAAAAATAAAATAATAAATGTATATATGTACAAATAAAATAATATATGTATATATGTACAAATAAAATAATAAATGTATATATGTATAAATAAAATAATAAATGTATATATGTAAAAATAAAATAATAAATGTATATATGTACAAATAAAATAATATATGTATATATGTACAAATAAAATAATAAATGTATATATGTATAAACATAATAATGAATATATATATATATATATATATATGTACAAACAAGATAATATATGTATATATGTATAAACCTAATAATAAATATATATACATATATATGTACAAACAAAATAATGTATGTATATATGTACAAATGAAATAAAAAATGTATATATGTACAAACAGAATAACAAATGTATATATGTACAAACAAAATAATATATGTATATATGTATAAACCTAATAATAAATATATATACATACATATGTACAAACAAAATAATATATGTATATATGTACAAATAAGATAATAAATTTATATATTTACAAACAGAATAACAAATGTATATATGTATAAACAAAATAATATATGTATATACGTATAAACCTAATAATAAATGTATATATTCATATATATGTATAAACAAAATAATATAAGTATATATGTACAAATAAAATACCAAATGTCTATATGTACAAACAGAATAACCAATGTATATATGTACAAACAAAATAATATATGTATATATGTACAAACAAAATATTAAATGTATATATGTACAAATAAAATAATAAATATATATATGTACAAATAAGATAATATATGTATATATGTACAAATAAAATAATATATGTATATATGTACAAATAAAACAATATATGTATATATGTACAAATAAAAAACAATGTATATATGTATAAACATAAAAATAAATATATATCCATATATATGTACAAACAAAATGATATATGAAAATATGTACAAATAAAATAAAAAAAATGTATATATGTACAAACAGAATAACAAATATATATATATACAAACAGAATAATATATGTATATATGTATAAACCTAATAATAAATATATATATATACATATATATGTAGAAACAAAATAATATATGTATATATGTACAAACAAAATAACAAATGTATATATGTACAGACAAAATAATAAATGTATATATGTAAAAACAAAATAATATATGTATATATGTATAAACCTAATAATAAATATATATATACATATATATGTACAAACAAAATAACAAATGTATATATGTACAAACAGAATAACAAATGTATATATGTACAAACAAAAAAATATATGTATATATGTATAAACCTAATAATAAATATATATACATATATATGTACAAACAAAATGATATATGTATATATGTACAAATAAAATAATAAATGTATATATGTAAAAACAGAATAACAAATGTATATATGTACAAACAAAATAATATATGTATATATGTATAAACCTAATAATAAAAATATATACATATATATGTACAAACAAAATAATATATGTATATATGTACAAAGAAAATAACAAATGTATATATGTACAAATAAAATAATAAATGTATATATGTACAAACAAAATAACAAATGTATATATGTACAAACAAAACAATATATGTATATATGTACAAACAAAATAACAAATGTATATATGTACAAACAAAATAATATATGTATATATGTACAAATAAAATAATAAATGTATATATGTACAAATAAAATAATAAATGTATATATGTACAAATAAAATAATAAATGTATATATGTACAAACATTGTAATATATGTATATATGTACAGCCAAAATAATATGTACAAATATATAATTTTGTACAAACATAATAATATAAGTATACATGTACAAACAAAATGATATATGTATATATGTACAAATATAATAGTAAAAGTATATATATACAAAGGAAAAATATATATGTACAAACATAATAATAAATGTACAAACATAGAATTAAATTGTATTTATTGGGAATCCTTTTTAATCCTATTATTGTAAGAGAAACCAGCTACAGAAAATAGTTATCTATTTTTTTTTAAAAAGATAATGTAAATATCCGAAGTCGCGGTTAATCACCTGAAAATGGCCAGAGGTGAAATTTGGCCGAAAAGTAGTGAGAAAAACAAAAAAAATCCCAAGATTAGGACAAAAGTCTGCAATAAAAATCAATACTCGTAATGATAAATGTACAAACAAAATAATTTGTCCTTAATTGGAATCATTTTGAGATGAGGTTTCTTAATCTGGGAATTAATTTTTATTTATTATTTATTTTATTCGGGGCCCGTGGCGCAGCAGATAGAGGCGTTGAGTCTCTGCAGTTCCAGATGAGCATTGTCAGAAGATAGCGGTTTCAAATCCTACCCAAGCCGGCCAGAGATTTACTTGGTCAAAAAACGTGGTGCGATAGACAACAACTATGGAAGGCAGTAATTACTGGGGATACGGTTACAAGACTCAGCATTCCTATCCGAGGTTGCGGTAAATCACCTGAAGAAGGCCAGTGGTGAAATTTGGCCGAAACGTAGTGAAAGAAGAAACAACACAAGAAGTACCAAGATGAGGACAAAAAGTCCGCAATAAATAAAAAATTAATTCTCAAACAAAATAATATATGTATGTATGTGCAAACAGGAGTTGTTATTAAATAACCAATAATCGTTGATATGTGATAAAGCCGAACCCAACAAAACTCATTTAATTTGTTAGGTTAGGTTTGGTTTGGTTTTGTTTGGTTTGGTTTTATGTTATATAAACCAATTTAGCTTACTTAGCTTTGGTTAGGTTTTATGACATATCAGCCTTTGTAGGAAACTTAATGGCATCGTTGAAAAAAGAAAAGTCGCGTTACTATTTAAACCATAGCTAGTGGTATAAGGGAGATAATACTATTAACCAACGGTATTAGGCCGAAAGTATATGTAAAAACGTTAGTTCGAACTAGCTTAGTACAATGTCGTTCTCGAACGCCACTACACCACAGAGATTAACTCTATTTTTTTTTTAGATATTGTGATTAATAACAAATATCATAATAAAATTAGAAGTCGAGAAAGAATCGTCTCGCATGGTATTTAGTTTACTTTGTGGAATCATTATCGACACAATGCTCGTGGTGTAATAGTTATCGTCGTAGGAATTGGACAAGGCGACACGAGTTCAAATCCTGGACGTGACTGATTGCATTTCACATAGTATTAATATCCTTGGGAAAGGTATGAATCCAATTATTCTCCTTCCGGCTATGGGTAAATAGTAGGGCAGACTAGGTTCTTCAGCCTTGGTTAGGCAACTAGTCTAGGAGAAGGAAAACTCTGATTTCAAACCTGTTAAACTCCGTTTAAAAAATTGACCTTGTGTCATATTCTGCCCGAGCGGAGGGGTTGGGTAAATATGATTATCGACACAATGCTCCGAATTTTCTCATTATTTTAAGAATTCGCTCTTTCTACGAAACCAAAATTCCCTTTTAATTGACCTAGAACAAGATTATAGAGCAAAGTTAGCGACCTTAATCGAGGGTAAGCTGAAGGCTCCCTTTCAAATAGCTACTACACTGAGGTGTAGGGGAGGGTGCTACCCAATTTGCTGGATTTTGTCACTTTACCCTTGATCCTTACCTTATACTGCTGAGTGCTAAGCAAGGCGGCATCAAGTACCATTTTTTGAGTATTTGGTATGACTCGCCCTGGGATTGAACCCATTTAAATAATGATATCTTGTCATTAAGATTAATATGTTGAATAGACTTTCCATGTATATAATATCTTACGCATTTAAAAGTGTTTGATGAATAGAAACCTAAATAAAAAAAATAAATACAAATGAAGTATTTTTTCTAAGAAAGAAAGAAAGAAAGAAAGAAAGAAAGAAAGAAAGAAAGAAAATATTTTCAAAAAATTGTTACTTGAAAATGAAGTGAAATAGAGAAACTTTGTTTGAAAAAGGAAGAAAGAAAGCAAAAGAAAAGAAAACAAAAGAAAAGTGAAATAGATAAAATATTCAAGAGAAAAGATGAGAGTGGAAAGAAAGAAAGAAAGAAAGAAAGAAAGAAAGAAAGAAAGAAACATTCAACTGAATAGAGGAGAGTGCAAAAGGAATTTAAAAGGAAAATGTTGTAAGGAAAGAAAGAAAGAAAGAAAGAAAGAAAGAAAGAAAGAAAGAAAGAAAGAAACATTCAACTGAATAGAGGAGAGTGCAAAAGGAACTTAAAAGGAAAATGTTGTAAAGAAAGAAAGAAAGAAAGAAAGAAAGAAAGAAAGAAACATTCAACTGAATAGAGGAGAGTGCAAAAGGAACTTAAAAGGAAAATGTTGTAATGAAAGAAAGAAAGAAAGAAAGAAAGAAAGAGGGAAAGAAGGAAAGAAAGAAAAGCAAAAAAAAAAAAAAGAAACATTCAACAGAATAGAGGAGCGTACAAAAGCAAGAAAAAAGGAAAATGTTGTTAGGAAAGAAAGAAAGAAAGAAAGCATTAATGTGTCAAATCGGTTGCAAGTCATGTTTTCGAACCAAAAACTAATTTGACAACATTTTTTCATTAATATGATTAAAAAGAAGAAACATGCCAAATATTAAAAAAATACGTAAAAATGGTCTTCAAAATTTAAGCAAGAAGTGAATTTTTTTCAAAATAACAGAAACAAAACAAAAAACTCAAAAAAAAAAAAAAAAAACCCGGAAGAAACAAAAAAAAAAAATCAAAGTGGAGGTATTTTTTTCTACCTGTTTTTTTTTTTCTTTTAGCTTTAGGGCTTCTTTAATCCTTCCTTGAAATATGAAAAGGTATTTTTTGTGTTGAATAATTTTTGCTTCATTCAATTTGAATTTAAATGCGATTTGTACAAAAATGGCGGATCCAACGATCTTCTGACGAATTGAAGAAGTAAATAAATTTCGCTAAATTCGTGTGTGAAAGGATTTGTGGAAAAGATTGAAAACTACTACGTTGACCTAAGATTACACGCATACTCAAGCCATAAAATCCATACACGCATATATGATTTTATTAAAATGCAGAAGAAAATTCAACATTTATCAACAGAAACACATACACACACACACATATATATATATTCATTTAAGTAAAAAATAAAGTTGATGACCATATTCGAGTGCGAACCGAAGGCTCCCTTTACAATAGCTACTATACCAAGATGTAGGGGAGGGCGCTAATCCATTCTCTTGATTGCTCCACTTTACCCTTGATATGTACTTTATAATCCTGAGTGAAAAAAAAGCAGAAAAAATATCAACCATGAACCTGGGACGTCTGTTACTTATCGTTGTATGTGGTATGCACAATTGTCAAGCGGTAAGTTGAGAAAAAGGTTCAATCAATCCTGATCTTGTAGCAGTATAAAGTCACATGTTTAGATGGAAGTACACGTGATATTCACCTGAGAGGACACACACACACACACACACACACACACACACACACACACACACACGCACACGTATATATATATATATATGTCCTGACAGCAGTGACTGTAAAATACACTAAATGCACCTCTGCAAGGAAGTAAGTCATCCTCCGACAAATGTCCGGGGTATGACGCTGGAAGCGCTGGTCCTGAATATTTGTGAATGAAGATGATCCTTTTAATGCCATTACTCCCAGATCCACTATGATTCGGATACTTAGTACCTATTAGAGTCCTATCTTCCGGTCAAATAGAATGTTTCAAGGATCGTCAGAGAACAGCTGACGGAAAACTATTCGTATTAGCTCGGAATTATAGATTTTAAATTGCAACAGTTGAAACGAATTAAACTCATAACTGGATGATTAATATTAAATAGAATTATTAGTGTTGATGGGGATGCTTGAAACAATTTAATCGTAAAAAATGAGCTCTAGTAATTCGTTTCAAAATAAAAGTTACGTACAAACTAATAGCTTACAAATGAAGAACACACACACACACACGCACACACGCACACACACACACACACACACACACACACATATATATATATATATATATATATATATATATGAACAGGAAAAACAAAAATAATTCTTATATCCGTAATACAACCACAACTCGTCGTCTTACTTATCTCCTTTCTGAAAATAGCGTCATAAATCATTTAATTATAAAACACAACAATAACACTAACCGACTTATTTCTTCTGATGTCTTTACATCAGAAGATATAAGTAGGTTAGTGTTGTTGATGTGTTTTATGAGATTCTCAGAGATAACACAATAATCATATATGAAATTAGCTAAAAACGATTACAAATCCTTGAAGCAATATTCATTAAAAATAAAAACAAAGCACAAATAAGATAACATTTAATACAGGCACCAATATATTAGATATTTGAAATAACTAAAAAATCACTAACTCTATTTGTAAACATTTTTCCAATCGAACGTTTTAAATCAAAACGCTGAAAACGTTCCAACCAACAACTTCAAAACACAACGCTACAAATTCTTAAAACAGGAAAAATCTCAAAAAGTCTACTCAAAATTACACAACTCCTGATGAAAACCAAAAGTGTGACCGAAAGCGCGTTGGTCTGGAGATAGAGGACATTTCCTTTACTATCTAGATCCTGGCAATAGAAAAATATCAAGGAGTCTTGAAAAAGTTAAATTAAAAGTAATAACCAGTGTTCTATCGTCTTTAACAAGATTTGCTTGAATAATAACGTGCTACCCAAATATATACTCTTCAATATATAAATATATATATATATATATATATATATGTATGTGTGTGTGTGTGTGTATGAATGGAATATATATGTCGCATATTATAGTAGTTTAATTGACACATGAGAAATTTAGTAACATATCTATACTTCGTTACCTGGATCTTGCTCATTGGGTACCCAGGCTTGGCTGGGCCACCTGGCATAAGTCTCGGGTTGAGTATCAATGATAAGCGTAGTTATAGATTATACTATACCTTTAGGTGTCGTGAATCTATGATCAGCAAGATTACGTGGCATACGTGCTGGGAGATTTAACAAAGGTCAGCATAATTCACATTCCACCAAGTGATCCTATGATCAGCATAGTTCACCATGGCACGAGCCGAAACTCGGGCCGAAACTCCTTCTGTTCTAAGTCCCTACCATAAAAAAACGATTTTGTGTCAAATCCTGTCTGGAGGGAGACATGGATAAATATCTACACTTTTCTATCATTTTCCTACTTTGGTTCGGCAATCTTTATAAATAAATTTCTAACACGTGATTGTATCTCAACAACATAAGATAGTGAGTCTCAGCAGTCATATAGGGCTGCAAATTACACTGACCGCATCTCTACAGAGAGGTAAGACTTCCTCGTCGAGTGTCCTGATATTTCACCAAATAATCTGTTGGTGAGGCTTCAGTAAGGCTGGAGCTTTGAGGAAAGCAGAGTACTACTTAATTGCCATCACTCCAAGGCTGGCTCTGGTCTAGAGTGGTAGCACTTGATAGAGACTTATCTATGGGTCAATAGGACTAAACTGTGTAATTACGCTAAACTGAATTGTTTGAAATTAATTATTTTTACGTTTGAGTATAAATTAAGTATGAAGAAGTTAAGTGATGAACGAAAATATGATAACGTTTTAATCCTGACACCTAGATGTTTAGTCTCTCTGTTTATGGGGCTTCCTTAAATAAAGAGGACGCCCCACCTCCCAAAAAGGTACTACAAGTCTGGTGATTTAAAAGTAATGCTAATGGTGAGGTTCTATTCACTAAAAACTCGAGTCTGACAATCAGATGCAGTTTTAACGTTATAACTAGTACACCTATTTTTGTAGAATCTTACCGTCAAGTAGGACATACAGTGGGCTTATTATAATACCTGCAAATAGGGTTAATTATAATCCGTTATCCGTAAAACAAGTTCCGGAAGGCCTTCTATTAGAAGAACTGGGTTGATTGGTTGGTTGGTTGGGTTTTATGGCATATTAACATTTATATGTTATTTAATGCCAAATCAATTTTTATACAAATAATCAGTTCTACTTCAAACAATTCTCCTTAGCATCTGTAAACAGTTCCATAGTCGAAAACTTTTCTATTTCAAACTATTCAGCTTAGTCAAACAGTTCCAATTCAAAAAATTCAGTTAAGCATAAGTACGCAGCTTAGATATCAAAACAGTTCTATGTCGAGTAATTCAGTTCAGTATAAGTACGCAGTTTACTTCTATTTTACCCATAGATAGGGCCCTATCAGGTGCCACCACTCCGGACCAGAGTAGACCAGGGAGCGATGGCAATGAAGGGCCACACACTGCATTCTCCAAATCTCTTGTATTACTGGAACCTCATCGAATCATTTAGTGTCATATCTGTAGAGGTGCAGTCGTTATATTCTGAAGCACCAGCCGAGTGGGTAAGGAGAACTGGTTTGCTTTTGTTGTTTGTTTTTATTGGCATATCAACCTACTTCGGCCATTTAATGACACATCCGCTTAGGAGAAGTTAAGTGCCATTTAACCAATAGCCGGGTAGACAAAAGGCAATAGCAGGATTGTCAAAATTTCGTTCTGCGGCGCGTTAGGCACTACACTTGAGGGATATCTTCAGAATTAGTTGAGCTGCTTTGTCGTTTGATAAAAACATAGATAGGTGTGCTTTCTTTTATAATTATAGAAAATACTTGTTTATAAAGACAAAATAAGATACGGTGTATAAAAAAGAAAAAAGATTTAGATTAATATGTCTGTATGCCTACTGACTAAAATATTGATTGAACACCATGAAAGTTATTGCTAATTTCGGGAGACTATACGCAATCGGGATTTGTGCTTTTGATATGAAACTTATATTAAAACCACCATGCGTACAAATCAGCACGATATAATTTACTGTAATTGAGCTATATTTTTTTACATTTATTCCTGTATAAATGAAAAAGGATGTCAAGGAATATTCACGATAATTTCCCCACAGTTGGCATACGCTTTCAAAATGTGTGCATTAATTCTGATCTATTTGATATATATACAATAATACGTTTGTCATGCATATAAAACGTCTGTAAACGTTTATAATATGATATATAAAATGAATGTATATATATATATATATATATATATATATATACATATATATATATATATATATATATATATATATATATATATATATCATAAAACATTATAAACTTCCTTTGTCTCCAGATATTTGTACGAATCTTTCAAGTTGCCGCGTTAAAAGGAACGATACAAAAATGTGTAAACAAAAGGATGTCTATATTGTTTAATAAAATAAGCATTAATAAAGAAATGCTGTTCAAATACACACACATACACAAAAAACCCACAACACACACACACACGCACGCACGCACACACACATATATATATGTATACATACATATATATATATATATATATATATATATATATATATATGTGTGTGTGTGTGTGTGTGTGTGTGTGTGTGTGTGTGTGTGTGTGTGTGTGTGTGTGTGTGTGAGTTGTGTGTGTGTGCGCGTGTTTTTGGTGTTGTGATATCACCGTCTACAATACTAATACGTTAATGAGATATTAGATATTAACATATCTGTATCAGAGATCCGGATATTTATCAAACAACTATATTATATGGACATATCTACTAATGTATGCATATATATATATTTATATATATATATATATATATATATATATATATATATATATATATATATATATATATAAATATATATACATTCATATATATATATATATATGAATGTATATATATATATATATATATAAATATATATACATTCATATATGTGTGTGTGTGTGTATGTGTGTGTGTGTATGTGTATTTACATATATTATAGAAATGTAAGCACTTATATATATATATATATATATATATATATATATATATATATTCATGTAAGAAATATTTACATATATTATAAATATATCACTATAGATACATGTATATGTTTATATGCATATGTCAGTCTATCTATCTATCTATCTATATATATGTATATGTATATATATATATATATATATATGCCAAGAAATGTTAGCAAAATATATATCATTTAATAAATGTAGAAAACATGAATTATATATTAAAATATAACTAACATAATACTCCCAACTCATGGATTCAAATACAAATACAAAAAAACATATCAATAACTACAGCCATATACACGCCCACACCACCCTTATATATATATATATATATATATATATATATATATATATATATATATGACCATATGAATGTAGTTTGTTTGGATGTCAGAATTTTTCTTTTTCCTTGTTTATTTTTTCGGCTTTTTTTTTTCTTTTTCGATAAATGTTAGAAACTTTACGTGTTTCAAATGCAGCTGTTCTGTTAACACTTTTTTTTTTACTTCTTCTTTAATTTATTTCTTTTTATATTTAATAATTTTTTTTCTATTTAAATGATCAGAAATTTGTGAGTGCTAACGACGTATACGCTTCTTTATGTCGTTATACATTCATTATTTTTTTTCTCTCCAATTTGTTACGTTCATTTCTATTCGCAGTGAAAAAAAAATCAAGTCGCATTATATAAAAGGATGAAACCCACGCGTTTAACACACTTCTCTATCGATTCGATTCGTTTAGCATAAATAGAAAGAAGCTATGCAGGGACAATTTTGGGTTTGACTTCAACTATAGAAAGAAAGCTTGCCCAGAAAAACTACATTCAAGAAATAATCTCAATCGAACTCTGAATCTAACATTTTTTCGTCACCATACACTTATACACATAGACATATATGGATATGTATTTTAAAATATATACAGAGAAAAGAAATATACATTAATAATTGACATATATATATATATGTGTGTGTGTGTGTGTGTGTGTGTGTGTGTGTGTGTGTGTGTGTGTGTGTGAGCAAAAAAAAATCTATATATATATATATATATATATATATATATATATATATATATATATATATATATATATATACGATTATTTGTGTGTATGCTTATATTCAAATACGTATATATATATATATATATATATATATATATATATATATATATATTTGTGTGTGTGTGTGTGTGTGTGTGTGTGTGTGTGTGTGCTTCAGATATTATATTAGACGAAACAATATAACAATATGTATGTATATGAGTGTGTTTGTTCATTTGCAGTAATAAATTGATAATATTGTATATATAACTTATCTTTTATATGTATGAAAATATGTCTTTATATTGTATATATATGAATATACATATGTGTATATTTATGCATGTAAATATAGCTAAATATCAGAATACATGAATATATGTGTACATACTTGTAGATAAATGTTTATGCATATATATATATATATATATATATGTGTGTGTGTGTGTGTGTGTTCGTGTGTGTGTGTGTGTGTGTGTGTGTGTACGCTTATATATGTGTGTGTGCGTTTATATCTATGTGTGTATATATATGTGTATATATACGCGTGTAAGTTTTTGTTTTATTTTGTACATAAGAAGTTATGTTATAAAATTCTCTCTTTCTCTCTCTGTCTCACTCTCTTTATATATATATATATATATATATATATATATATATATATATATATATATATATCAGACACGACCGATAAAATGAAGCGGGGGTTTCTTCCGAGCAGCAATCGTGTCCACACTGCTATATGGATGTTAACTATACGGATGGAGAAAAATTTTGACGGGACGAGCTCATAAATGATGTACTCTTGTGGATTCCTTCACATGGACGAGCAAAGACAGGACGTCCAACTGGAACCTACACACAGCAGATCTGTGCCGACATGGTATGTAGCCCTGATGACCTGCCGAAAGCAATGAACGCTAGGGAGGTGTGGCGAGAGAGGGGTCAGAAATATCCGTGCTCATAGCGCGACATGATGGTATATATATATATATATATATATATATATATATATATATATATATATGCGTATGTGTTACCAAAGACTATTAAGTATACATCATTATAATGGCTGTATTCATCTAATACAACTAAAAATAACTTTTATTTTTCGTCTCTCTCTATTCATATTCATATTATGTGTAGAGAACATAAACAAATTGCTCGTAATGCAAGTCACAAAATCATTCATTTATTCCAACAAACTAGTGTATTCAACATTAAATATGGATCCTTCACTCATTGACATTGGTTCGTTAGTTTGTTTGATTTTTATGGCATATCAACCTTTGCTGGTTATTTAATGCGAAATCCATTTTGATACAATTAAACAGTTCCGTTTCAAGCAGTTCAGTAGAACATAAGTCCACAGTTTAATTGTCAAAAATATTTCTATTTAAAGCTATTCAGTTTAGTCAAACACTTCTATTTCAAGAAATTCCCTTTAGCATACAAAAACAGTTCCATTTAAAACAATTCAGTTTCGCATAAGTACTCAGTTTAAATGTCAAAACAGTTCTATTTCAAGCAATTCAGTTTAGCTTAAATACACAGTTTAGTTGTATTTGACATACAGATCGGACCCTATCTGGTGCTTCCTCTTCTGAACGATGGGAATGAAGGGGTACTCCGCATATCCCAAAGTTTCAGTATTTTTGGAGCCTTATCATCAGATTAATTAATGTCATATCCTGAGAACTTATTGGAGGAAGTCTGCTGAGATACAATCGGTGTATTCGACAGCCCCAGACGACATGGGCCACCGGGTACCTTTAAAAAGATGATTTAAAATCTATAACTTAAAAGTGGCAACAGGCAAAGAATTGCTTTCTTTCAATTCAAAACATTTTTATGTGTATAAAACTCAGAACAAAATTGGACAATCACTAGCGATCATTTAATATTAACGAGCCAAAAAAATATTTATATAACGTCCTATTGGTATTATGTTTAGAGTATTCGCCTAAGGCCTTGGAGACTGTGGTTCAATTCCAGGTTGCGTCATATCAAATACTCAAAAAACCGTATTTGATAGCACCTTGCTTAACACTCAGCATTATAAGGTTCGGATCAAGGACACGTGGAGCACACAGGGAAAATAAGTATTCTCCTCCCTGACGTCCCGTGTAGATATTGAAAAAGGGAAGTCCGGGTTGCCCTCGACTACGGTCGGCCAAGTTATATATATATATATATATATATATATACGTGGTGTATTCAATAAGACTTTTTTTTGTACTGGCATTTAATTTGTAGTAGACTCTTGAAAACTCAGTATGTTATTACTATACATACGATCAATTTTTTATGATTTCAGGTTCGGATGAACAGCTACAGCAGCAATTGGAATACACCCTACTAAAGCCTGATTGTCACGCTGGTGAATTTCGAAAATGTAATGAGGGCACTTTAAAAAACGATATGCATAAAATTCTGTTTTAAACTTGGAAAAATGCCACAGAAACGTGTGCAATACGTCAGATTGCTTTAGGACCATCTTGCGTGAATCGAGTATCAGTTTTTGAGTGACATAAGAGATTCAAGGAAGGCAGGGAATCTGTGAGGGATAATGAGAGGTGTAGGAGGAGTAAGGAAGTCAGTACACCAGAGTTGATAGGCAAAAGCGTTAGGGTTAGGGTTATTATGTTGAGGTTTTAAGGGAGTTCAGGAGGAGATTCCATCGGAAGAGGCCAGCACTTTTCAAATCGGGTCAGTGGCATTTCCACCACTACAATGCACCAGTCCACTATTCCATTCTTGTCAAAGACTACTTGACCAAGATGGGAATCAAGACACTTTCTCACCCTCCCTATAGTCCAGACCTTGCTCCCTGGTTATTCCCTAAGCTCAGAGGCTGTCGTTATGAAACAATTGAGGAGCTGAAAGCGGCTGTGACGAAGGTCATTGACACGCTCACACAAGAGAACTTCCATGGGGACTTCCAGAATTTTTCGGAATGGTACAAGTGCATTGCAACCGGAGGAGATTACTTCGAAGGGGACTAGAGTTTCATGTGTGTACTATCAATAAACATGCCAATACGAAAAAGTCTGGAAAATTATTTAATATATATATATATATGCCCTGCATTACGTTTTCCTTATAAATCGGAAAGATATACACATAGGGAGACAGAAACAGAGAGTGATGCGATTTTTTTTGTTTAATTCACCATAAGTACAGGCCAAAAAAAGTACTTTTTGTTCTGATGAATCAGAGAGAGAGAGAGAGAGAGAGAGAGAGAGAGAGAGAGAGAAAGAGAAAGAGAGACAGAGAGGGAGTGTAGCATAGAAAAAAGAGATAATTATGCTTAATTTTTTTAAGCATATTTAAGTGTATATTGGTAAGGTGTGTGCCGATTATTAAGAGAAGAAGCAAGTATAACAATAGTAAACATTTATAGGATAGATAAAAAATTACATCAAGGGACTCCGGAATCGAAGTAAGTCAGTTCGAACTCCAGTTGCGCTATTACGATCACTTTCGGGCAAATACACTTGGGAAAGGTATGAACCTCCTTATCCTATGAGTTAAATAGAATCACGGCTGTTCTTCTAAGGAGAATGGCTTTGGCAATACATAACCTACAAATGTGGATATGCCATTAAACAAAGAAACCAAACAAAAAAAAAACATATCAAATATCGAACGTTTCAACTTTTGAGGGTTAAAACTAGCGAACGTTACTCAAAACACAATAAAAAATGAAGAATATCTACGATAAACATATCTTTTCGCTTTTGAATATATTCCTAAATAGGCAACTTACGCATATCTGTATAAGTTTTCTTTAAAACGAAATCCGCAAAAGCGTCTAAAATATTATCATTAATAAAGTAACTGCAAAATGAAAAGAAGTGTAAAGGCATTCGGAATATATATATATATATATATATATATATATATATATATATATATATATATATATATTATGTTAATCTTCTCCATCTTCCAAAAGAGATTTTTATACGCAAATATGACAGCCGCAGCACAAGCTAGAGATTTGGTAAAAAGATCCTTGTTTTATTAGGAACAGCTGCAGTTGAAAGGAACAGTGAATTGTGGACATTTCCTTTCGGAAATAAAACGAAAATATACATTACAAAATTCTTTAGTTAAGTGTGACTTTAACTTTATAATGACACTTGAAGCTTCCACTGGGCGTTGATTTCGTTCAATAAAATATTATCCAGCAAAAATATTAATACAGTTTATCCAAAGTTACAAGACTCTCGATAAACATTCTGCTCCAGAAAATTGTGCACTTTCCGCATATGTATAAATAGATGAAAGATAATGACTTTTGGGACTTATAAGCACAAGCTTGTTTTATTGAAAAGATCGGATCAGAAAGCGTTCTTTAAAAAGATATGTCATTTGATAGACTTTGAATTTCAGGTAGTGTACAGGGTCAAAAGAGTGAAGAAAAAAGTTCAGTATATATATATATATATATATTCATAATCATCATCATGTCGTGCTGGTAGCACGGATATCCCAGACGCTCTCTCGCCACTTTTCCCTATCGTTCATCGCCTCAGGCAGGTCTTCTGGACAACATTCCGTATCCTCACATAGTTGCTGAATGTATGTTCGTGCTGGTTGTCCTGCTTTTGCACGGTCATGTGTGGGGGTCCATAAGAGTACATCTCTTATGAGTTCGTCCCTGCTTCTCCAGCAGTGTCCTGCATATCTGGTTCGTCTAACTTGAATAGTCTTCGGCAGGTGGCCGTACATTTGGTGTCTTGTCGGGTGTTGCCGCCAGGACTTGTTCAAGATTGCTCGCATCATTCTTGTGTAATTGCCGTCTAGCTTCTTCTCCAGCCGTTTTGTTAGAGTCCATGTAGTGCAGCTATATAGCAGTATCGATGCGACCACTACGTGGAAGAAACTGTGTTTCATTCTATCAGTTAGGTCTAATTTCCATACAATCGATAGGCTATTGATAGCTGTCCATGCTTTCGTTAACCTCGTGTCGATGTCTTTTTCGGTTGATGCGACGCTGCTTCCTAGGTAAGTGAATTTGTCTACTAGTTTAAGAGGGGTTCCGTCTACAGTGGAGATGTCACCCTTTTGATTATAGCACATATATTCCGTTTTCTGTGTATTGCCTGCGGATGCTCGTTCAAGACTATGGAGAAGTGTTTCGGTTTTGGTTGGGTTGTATTTGCCAGTATCGCTATGTCATCGGCGTAGTCGGCGTCGGTAATTGTTTTTGCGGGGTACATTCTGCTCCTTTTCTTTGTCAGCTCAAAGGCGTTCTCTCTTATTTGGTCAATCGATGTCCTAAGTACGTAGTCTAGACAAACGATAAAGAGGTATGGAGCTAGCGTGTCCCCTTGTAGTAGTCCTGCTACAATATCGAAGTATTCTGTCTCTCCATCTGGTGATCGTACTTTTACTTTGGTGTTTCTATAGAGAATCGTTATTGCTGCTACGTTTTCTTTAGGTATGCCGTATGCTAGTTGGATTATATATATATATATATATATATATATATATATGTGTGTGTGTGTGTGTGTGTGTGTGTGTATGTGTGTGTGTGTGTGTGTGTGTACAACAGTTAAAAGAAACTAGTACCCAATATCACTGACAATGTCAATGAATGTCTAGGTTTGAATAGCATAGACAGTCGACGGCACTTGGTGACAGCTACATTTACGTCTATTCAGTCATCTCGTTCTGTATCTTTGCTGTGTCTATTCAAAACTCGATCCACACATACACACACACACACACACATAAACACATATACATATATATATATATATATTATATATATATATATATATATATATAATATAACTACTTAATGCGGGACACTGCTTGAGAAGCAAGGATGACGCTATAAGTGACGTTCTCCTATTGACACTTGTACATGGTCATGTCTGTGTTGGGTGACTAGCAAGAATTTACCTACAACAGTTCTGCACGGACATAGGGTGTTGTTCGGAAGACCTGCCAAGTGGGGTGTGGATAATAGGGATGGATGGATGGATGGGGAGAGAAAGAGAGAGAGAATGAGTCAGACAAATTCTATGCTAGCATTAAGATTTGATGGTGATGATGTATACTACAAGCAGTCCATCGTATCCAATGATGATGCTCTGCTGATTTTATCCTCCGGTTTTTGCGCTTCTTTACAGATATCACTAATTATCTAATACGATGATTATGAGCCCCCAGATTGCTTTTGATGATGACCTTATGCCTGAGTTTTAATCTAGCTATTTTATGTGACCCCCTCTTAAAGTTGAGAGTACTGAATGTATTTTTGTAGTCTGCTCACCTGGAGTCTGTTAAAGTGGTTAGCCCATCATTGGTTTAGATTTCCCTTGATTAATTTATATGTTATATGCTGCAACCGCTTGTCAATCAGTGTTTTGCACAACTGATGCACGATATAGAATAGAAGTCTTTGCCCATCCACTTTTTATACCAATCAAGTTTTCGCTCTGTACTGGAGGTTTGAGAGAACTGCAGCGCGGTACACTGTACATTGAGTTTTTCTGGAGAAGTCTCGTTGAGCCAGCGTCTTTTTCTCAGCTCGCCAAAGGACTTGGAAGCCTTTAACGTTTGTGTATCTACTTTCGCCTTTAGTCTGTTTTTTTTTTGTAGGTGTTTTGACTATGTAGCATAGATATTTTGATTTGATTTCTTGCATT
>OY757931.1:24952334-24999834 GCA_963585895.1 Sepioteuthis lessoniana
GGTTTTAGCATGTCTGATTTTGTTTTTGTCTATCCGTTTAATTCCAACTATATCTTTTTAGGAACTGTTAATGGTGTGTTAACGATCTTCGAAAGTTTCTGTTGGGACTTATTAGAATATTTTCTTATTCTTTGGTTGTTAATTTCTTTAAGAAATTCTTGAATACTCCTGATGACTGTTGCTCCGCTTTGATCCGCGTTTATTATGCTCATGTATGTTTCATCAGAATTTTGTCTTGTTTTTTTTTTTAGCCTGTCATTTTGCAGATAAAGAATTTTGTCCCCCACCCGTTTACTGCCATTTCAAATGTTTAGATAGTTGGGTCTATGTTGTTCTGATTGAATGTATCATTTTCTGTTGTTTTTTTTTATTTTTTGGTTTTTGTTTTCGCTTTGTTTCTTTTAAGTAAGTTTATAATGAATAGTTCGTAATCGCCTAGTCCAAAATGGGCTCAAAGTATCAAAACAAATTCAATATTAATCATCAGAGAAATAACGGAAAAAAGGTTTTAACATAAACTGAATAAGAAAAAAAAAGTAGATGGAAACTATCTAAAATTAAAAGTTACCACCAGGCTAATTAAATGTGACACAAGGTCAATTTCAAGCAGATTTTGACAGGTTTGAATACAGAGTTTATTCTCCTAGACTGGTTACCTAAACAGGGTTGTCCTATTAGCTATATAGCAAATGGATAGTGCGACGCGAGTTCAGATATCTAGATTCTGACCGTTCGTAAGCGCAGTCATTTGTGCTATTTTAAAAGCAATCATTCTCGGCTAGGATTTGAACTTACGTCGGTCTGCCCGTTTCCAATGGCGATAACCATTACACTACGGGCAACTTCAAATATGTTTATTTCTTTATGTACGTACAACACAAAACAAACACACTTTGGTCAGTCAACAGTGTTCATTAAACCAATATACTACACCATCTGTACATTTTATATATATATATATATATATATATATATATATATATATATATATATATATATATGTGTGTGTGTGTGTGTGTGTATGTGTGTGTGTTGCCTCCGGGAGGATCGAAATCATAAAATGTTGTCTTGAAGAAGTAGGACAAAATGGTTTGAGTAATTGATTAACC
The DNA here is from genome assembly GCA_963585895.1 of Sepioteuthis lessoniana. Classification (NCBI taxonomy): domain Eukaryota; kingdom Metazoa; phylum Mollusca; class Cephalopoda; order Myopsida; family Loliginidae; genus Sepioteuthis; species Sepioteuthis lessoniana. The sequence continues at coordinate 24,953,444 of OY757931.1, forward strand.
TACTGGCTAAGTAGGTAGAGTATTCGCCAATGGCTCGTAAGACCGGGGTTCATTCTCAGATCGAGTCATACCAAATATTGGATACCTCTTTGCTTCACACTCAGCAATGTAAGGTACGTATCAACGGTAGAGGTGACCATAGTGGAAGGTGACCTGAAAGCTCCCTTTTCAATAGCTACAAAACCGAGGTGTGAATTAGGGCGTGACTCTTTCATTTGTATTACTCCACTTTACCCTTGATACACACCTTACATTGCTGAGTAGTAAGGAAGAGTCAAGTGGAGCAATCCAATTCAAGGATTAGCGCCCTTCTCAACTCGTTGGTGTATGTGGCTATCGAAAAGCCAGCCTTCGGGTCACCAACTTGACTTGAATCCTTGTACTCCAAAATTGATGGAAGAATCCATCACATTAGTGTGTGTGTGTGTGTGTGTGTGTGTGTGTGTGTGTGTGTGTGTGTGTGTGTGTGTGTGTGTGTGTGTGACAGCCGTTCGTGCCACGGAACTTATTTGTGACCTCGCAACCAAAGAATGTTCAAACTTAAAGAAGAAATTGGAAGATAAAAAGAATGAGACGGAAATTTGTTGAAATGTCATTTCAGAAACGTATTCAAAATAAATTTGCAGACGAAAAAGAAACAAAAAATACTGAAAAAAAAAAAATGTCGAAACCTAAAAGTGAATGAATAACGAAGAATTGAATTAAAAAATGAGTTCCAGAAAGAAATTGAAATGTGGTGAAAGTAAATGAATATTTAAAACAAAGAAAGAAAGAAAGAAAGAAAGAAAGAAAGAAAGAAAGAAACCAACCAACATCAAAAGAAAGAAAAGAAAAGAAGAAAGAAAGAAGAGATTATCGATAAATGAAGGACTGAAAGAAAGAAAGAAAGAAAGAAAGAAAGAAAGACGGAGACCATCAATAACTTAAGGACTAAAAGAAAGAAAGAAAGAAAGAAAGAACGAAACCACTGACAAATGAAGGACTGAAATAAAGAAAGAAAGGAAGAAGGAAAGAAAGAAAGAAAGAAGGAGACCATCGATAAAAAAAATACTTAAAGAAAGAAAGAAAGAAAGAAAGACAGAGACTATCAATAACCGAAGGACTAAAAGAAAGAAAGAAAGAAAAAAAGAAAGAAAAAAGGAGGCCATTGACAAAAGAAAGAATGAAACCATTGACAAATGAAGGACTTCAAGAAAGAAAGAAAGAAAGAAAAAATTAAACTTAACCTGAAGACGAAAAAGAAAATTACAAAATAATGAATTAAACCAATGAAACACAGAAGAGAATGAATAACAAAATTCATCTGAATTAAAAAAAAGGGTCTTGAGAGAAAACATAGCAAAGTGGGAATTGTGAAGCAAACTAAAAAAAAAGAAAAAAATTATAAATGAAAGAATCGACAAAGGAACGATCCAGTGAAATTCCGAAGAAAACAAGACCAAACGTATGAATGAATGAATGAAAACATAGACAATGGGACAAACGGACGAAAGAAAAAAAGAAAGAATCTGGCTTGAGAATTAATTCCAAAAATACTCAGAATGCAAAGAAGTTAAGACGAATGAAAGAAAAAAGAAAATAAATAATCAACAGAAGGAATCATGTTTAATAATGAATGGCACAACTGAAAACAAATAAGAAAACAATAAAGGCAAAAAAGAAAGAAATTAGCGAAACAATAGAAAAGGGAAAATTGAATTAATAGAAAAAAAAGTTTAGGAAAGAGCTCGCGTAAAGAACAAAGAGAAACAAAAAAAAGAAGGAAACGTATGGACTAAAATGTCTCCAAAAATCAACACAAGCAGAGAATATAAATAAGGAAATAGAACAAGAAAACAAATCCAAAAAGTAAGGAAAAGAAAAACATGGAAATGCGTGTTGGAGTGAACGCTAGTGATAAATATATATATATATATATATATATATATATATATATATATATATATAGAGAGAGAGAGAGAGAGAGAGAGAAACCAAGAAATGGAAATAATAATGGAAACATGGAAAGAAAGTCAGGAGAACAAAACAAATGAGGGAAAATCCTGTAAGTACAAAATTAAACCCAACGAAATGGAAAGAAAAGAAAACCTAAAGAAACTAGGATAATTGAAAGGGATAGGCTTAAGAGGAAGAAAAGGTTTAGATAAATACAAAAAAAATTAGAAATGGAACTTAAAATGAAGAAAGGGAGAAGCGAATAAAGAAAGAAAATTCAAAGGTGGAAGTTTGCTTATGAAAGAATCTAATGAAAAAATGTCTAAAACTTAGTTTTTTAAAATGAAAAAAAAAAAAAAGAATTTGAGAAAGAAAACAAGAAAGAAAAAGGCTAATGCATGAAGGAATATAATGATAAAACCTCGGAATAAAAAGGAAGGAAGGAAGGAAGGAAGGAAGGAAGGAAGATGAAAGAAATAAGGTTAAGTACGAAGATAAAAAAATGAATCCCCCCCTGAATAAAAAAGAAGAAAAGGGAACAAAAATAATTAAGATAATCAACAAGACCAAAACAATTTTATGCATGAAGATAAGGGAGATGTTTTGATAAAAACTAGAAAGAAAGAAAGAAAGAAAGAAAGAAAGAAAGAAAGAAAGACGCTTTTGTCCGAACATAAGTAATGGTAAAACCTTTGATTGGAACGTAGAAAAGAAAGAATAAAGAAATTAATAAAAGGAAAAACAAACAAAAAAAAACCTTAAAATTAAGAAAGTTAAAAACAAACTGAATAAAGAAAAAAAAATAGAATTTAGTTTCATCCACACCGAATATTGTCTTCGTGCCGATTTCACTGGCTTAGCAATGAAAGCCGATGGTATCCGCCTGAATACATTTCATGTAATGAAGATGAAATCCGGGTAGAAACGGACACGTAGCTTACTTCCGCTGGTGACAGTCGAGCTGATAGAGTATAAACTTAAAAAAAGTGATGATGGCATATAAAGGGTAAGGACCTTTGCTCAAATGGTGCCTACAGAATTTCTTAAAATCGCTGAGTAAATGGATAAAAAACCAATGGTTCTTAATAAGTATAATGAACAGAATATAGTTAAAGAGTTTGATACTCACTGGATGCCCCAATCTTCTGGTGCTTCCACACTTTGTGGGTCTTTTTCTTCATCACAGACTAAAAAATCAGAACTAAAGAAAAAACGAAGAAAAGAAAGAATGAATGCTTCAGTTGGTTTGGTTGTGTTCTATTACATATCAACTCTTTTGGGTTACTTAATGCCAATTACTTTATATATATATATATATATATATATATATATATATATATATATATGTGTGTGTGTGTGTGTGTGTGTGTGTGTGTTGTAAGCTAATGTTATTGTAATATGACTTGTAGTTAAATATATTTAAACGAGCCTGAGCTCATTTTGTTTGCACACAGTTAAATGGTTTCAAGTCTTGTTACACACCATTAATAATTCTATTTCAGATTTATCATTTGTTTACCTACAGAATGATTAGAGCACTGAATGACTATTTTCAAAAAAAAATCTAGCCAAACGAACGAGAAACAAACGAAAAAAAGAAAGAAAGACAGAATGCGTGAATCTATCACTACGTATTTAACAAAATCATAGTGTGTGATTAATGATACAATGATGAAAAGAAAGAAAAAAGAAATAAAAAAGAAAAGAAATATTTATAACTATAGAAAAGTGAAGAGGGGTTTCAAATATACAAGTGTACCATATTCACAATTAACCATATTTACCAACCCCTCCGCTCGGGCAGGATATGACACTAGGTCAATTTTTAACAGGTTACCTCACCAAGGCTAAAGTACCTTGTCTGCCCTACTATTTACCCATATCTGGAGGGAGAATAAATGGATTCATACCTTTCCCAAGGGTATTAGTGCCATGTGAAATTCAATCAGTCTCGACCAGGATTTGAACTCGTGACGCCGTGTCCATTTCCTACGACGATAACCATTACACCACGGGAATCTCCCTTTAATTTCGTCATCTAAGACTGTGTTAAGCTCTTAGAGACAGGCTTGATGTAATTCATATACATCATCAATGCCAATTCATCACGTGTATATTTCTTACTGTTTAGATGAACAGATAAGAATTATCCTCTTCGGACACAATTAACGCTAGATACAGCCATATGTGAAATAGACATGGCATGTTGGTTACTCATATACATCGATCATATAAAGAACATAAGAATTTCGAAATTCGAAAACACGTAACGACTTCTTGTTCAGGTACGAAACCTTTTTATTAACTTTCAGTTGAAGGTTTCGACACAAGAAGGAGAGGCACAATCTTCTACGCTGTCTTATTCATTTGGCCCCCATCTCGAGCGGCCCCCATAGGGCGCAAGTTCGCCTCGTGTCTGCGAGCTCCAAAAGTCAATCCTCCTCGTTTGGCGTCTAGTATTCAACTCACGTTCTTTCAATTATCCACAAACATCTGCGCGCTTCCAGTGCGTGACGTCACTCGCACTCCGTCAACCGTTTCGTCTCGGACTATTGTGACATCTGAGTGACACCTCCATCCACCCGCGCGCGCCCGCGTTAACACATGCCTCAATATTGCACCTAACTAACCTATGTGCTGAGCCGAAAGGTTCTCAGCCTAACTAAACTCAAAGGCATGAACCGAAATCCCTTGGCCATTACGTTACACAAGAGCTTACATAAACAATGGAGAGTATAGCATTTTCCGTTTTCGTTTGTTTTCCGCTGATTAATTTTATGTATTTATTATTAACAGTGCTTTTACTTTATTGGATTCAAATATGTCACGTAAAACAGAGTGATTACAGGGTAATTGGGTATCTTCGTTTGTTCGAGTGATGCTAATGAACAACAACAACAACAACACACACTGCGTACACAGGACCCTTGATGTTGATTTTTCTTTGAAAGCGTTGGAAAATAGGTTATGCGAATTATTTCTTACTCCTTGTAAAGGGTGAAATCTAAATAATTACTCCTTTAAAGTGACTCTATTGATACTCGTCGTTGTAATTTTGTAAATTCAAACATGAAGCTTTGCATTTGGGTTTCAAGATTGAATCAATATTGATGGCTGAATCTGGTAATATTTTGAGTAGGTGTTTCCTCTGTAAAACACACCTTTTCAGATTATATATATATATATATATATATATATATATGTTGGTTGGTTGGTTGGTTTAATGGCATATCAACCTTTATTGGTTATTTAACGCCAAATCCTTTTTATGCAAACAATCAGTTATATTTCAACCAATACAGTTTAGTATGAGTATACAGTTTAATCGTCAAAAACATTTCTATTTTAAACTATTCAGTCAATTCAAACACTTCTAATTCAGCTAATTCATTTAAGTATAAGTACAGATTTTCTTACTCACAGTTAAATGTCAAAGCAGTTCTATACATAGCAATTCACTTTGGTTAAGTCAAGTTTCAATGTCAAAAACAGTTCCATTTCAAACAATTTATTTTAGCATGAGCACGCATTTTAAATTTGATTACAGCTTGAATGTCCAAAAAAAATTCTATTTCAAGCTATTCAGTTTAGTCAAAAAGTTCCAATTCAAACGAATCAGTTTAGCATTAGTATGCACTTAGTTCTGTTTAACACATATCAGGTGCTACCATTCTGGGCCAGAGTGGACCGGGGAGCAATAACAATGATGGGGTGTTCCGAATTCCCCAAAACTCCAGCATCACTGGAACCTCACCACCAGACTGTTTAGTGTCATATCCAGGACTCTGATTGGGCAACTCTTACCTCTCTGTAAAAGTGCATTCGGTGTATTCTACAGTCCCAGCCGACTGGGCAATATATATATATATATATATATATATATATATATATTCAAACTTATATATATATATCCACGAATGCCTACGTCTATAAATGTATTTACATAGAGAGATCGAGAAGCAGAGACAGAGTGAGTTGTTGAGAATCTGTCCCTCCCTCTGTCTCTGCCTCTTGCTCTCTCTATGTAAATACATTTATAAACGCAGACAATCATGGATATATATATGTGTGTTTGAATATATATATATGTGTGTGTGTGTGTGTGTGTGTGTGTGTGTGTGGAGGTGCTGATGGTATCATGGTTACTGTCGTGTAAAATATCCCCGGTGACCCATGTTCAAACCTGCTTGAAGCTGATACCATTCCAATTGTGTCACAACTTTTGGATACGGTATGAATGAAATTCTCTCAGTCATTCGCAGGTACAAGGGCATACTGGCTCTTAAACCTTGGAATGGTATTCGATCGAGAAAAAAGAAAACTTTGAATTCTAATCTTTGCTTAAAAGTTAAGCTTGTGTTTCACCTATGAGTGCGGATTCGTTGGATATATATATATATAATCTTCATCAAGTTTTATCTACAATACAGAATCCCATAATTTTTTACGATCCATCCCAGTCCACTATCACTCAAGTTAGGTCCACTAGACAAAGCTGATAAATGCAGGTTTTTGTTTATAACTAGTGCATCTGTTTCCATGTATATAGGTCCAAAGTAAAATATTACTTATGGATTCCCCTCTGCTTCTCCAGCACTGCCTGGCATGTATTGTTCGCCTTACTCGGATGGTTTGTGTGATGAGCAATGAATCGCCATACAGCGGCTATTTTGTTCAAAAAAGCATGCATCACCTTTAAATAGCTCCTATCAAGCATTTTCTCTTGGCTCTTAAATAAATTCATAGTAGTTTTGCCATTCACATAACTCACACGGCTACAGCTTAGAAGAATTCCCCTTTCATTTTATCAGTGAGATCAAAATTCCATACTTTCGTTACCCTGTTGATAACAATACGTATATGATGATATTGCTTTCAGTAGATGAAATGTTACTATAGAGGTAAATGAACTTTTTTTTATTTCAGATGTTTGTTATTTAATAAGATTATAACATCTTGATAATGGCTCAGTCGGCTGGGGCTGTAAAATGTATCGATTGTATCACTGCAGAGGGATAAAACTACTCCCAACATGTGCCTTGGATATGACGCAAAACAATCAGATGATGAGGCTCATGTAATGCTGGAGCTTTGAAAAATGCGGAGTACCTATTTATTGCCATCGCTCCCAGGGCCACTTTTGCTCGGAATGGCAGCACCTCTCTATGAGTTAGATTTATCTGTTTGACATTTAAACTGTGTATTCTGAATTTAAACTGAGTGCAAAGAAATGACTTATACTAAACTGAGATTTTTTTTATATTTTTAAATAGAAGTGTTTGATCTTTAACTGTATGTAAAGAAATGACTGTTTAATTGGATTGTTAGTGTTAAATAGCAATGCTTGAAAAGATGTAACTGTGTGGCGAAATATGATAAATAGTAAATCGAATTTTTCGCATTTGATAAAAATAAGTGAAACCATTTAACAGTGTGTAAAAGAAAAAAAAAGCTCAGGTTTGTTTAAAAGTGTTATCTAAAAATTGAGTTAATAAATCATGTATTTGATATATTAATGATTTAGTTTTAGATAACCTCAAATGTTTAATTTGCCATAAAACAAAAACAAACCAAACCATCTTGATAAAAATATGTGAAAACTAGAGATCAATGCTACTTTGTGCCTTGTCAAGAATTTGAAGAAGAGAATTCGCCTGGGCATGTACATTTGATAGGATTCTAGATCATCTGTGCTGTCTGCACATCACTAAAAGTATCGGAAAAATATCGCCTGCTTTTTTATTGCAAAACTATTTTCTTTTCATTAAATATTTGCACATTATACGCCAACACACACACACACACACACACACACACACACACATATATATATATATATATATATATATATATATATATATATATATATATATATATAAAGCTGTTAAAGTTCATTTAAAAATGAATTTTTTTCACGTCCTGCACAAGCACACGGGTTCGTAATCAAATTAATTTACATTTATGAATATCTATACATTTATATCTACTTATATATATATATATATATATATATATATATATATATAATTAAACTACCAACATCAGATGAAACTTTTATATCTAACGACCGTGTTTTCTGTCTAAGACAAAACATATTAAGATTTAAGTTACTTTCTAGTTTTATACTTCCCTGCAGCGGAGCATTTGATCACTTTTACTAATAAAACGCTATTTAAAGTATAGTTCATTCTGAACGGCTTATGTATATATACATATATATATACAGAGAGAGAGAGAGAGAGAGAGAGAGAGAGAGAGAGAGAGAGAGAGAGAGAGAGAAAGAAATTGATAAACAAGGTAATTCAAGAAGAAGAATTTTATGTAAAGGAAAGTCAACTTTATAAAATGGATGTTTAATTTAACAGTAAACTTCAGCCGCTGATTTAACATCATAAGAAAGTTAAATCATGCTTCCTAGTGCTGTTGATTGTTCATTCGAACCTAAACGTTAAAACGTTGACTTTCTTTTACATCAAATTCTTCTTCTTGGATTACCTTTTTTTTATCAATTTTTGTCTATATTGTGGGATTTACCTTCATTATTTGCCTTCATATATTAATACTGCTAGCAATATTGAATTAGTCCTGGAAGCAACACCCCACAAAGCAGCAGTTATTTGGCCACCCACCACATATCACGAAAACTATTAAAATTAGACGAACCAGACATGCAGGACACTGCTGGAGAAGTAGGGACGAGCTCATAGGTGATGTAATCCTGTGGACCCTTTCACATGGCCAAGCATAAGCAGGGTGACTGGCTCGATCCTCCATACAGCAGCTCTGTGTAGATACGGAGTGTAGCCCTGACGACCTGCCGGAAGTGATGAACACTAGCGAGAGGTGGCAAGAAAGAGTAAGGAATATCTGTGCTGATGTCACGACAAAATGGTGATGATATATATATATATATATATATATATATATATATATATATAAGAGAGAGAGACAGAGACAGAGACAGAGAGAGAGAGAAAGAAAGAGAGAGACGTAGGCAGTCACTTGAGGGACTCGTTGTGTAATGGCTATCAAGGTTGGGAATGTACAAATTCATAAAGCTGCTAAACCCCGCTTAAAGAATTAACCTTATGTCACACCCTGTTCACGTTTCATTTAGTGCCACATTCATACGGCCTCGCGCCACAGTTGAGCAAAAAGCTTAGTAAATTACTGTCCCCTGCTCAAATGAACGGGTTGGTAATCAAACTCTCACACATATCTATCTATCTATCTATCTATCAAATTGTGACTCGATAGAGAAAAAGTCAAATGTGTATCTTAATATTATTGCTTTGTTTGATGTATTTGCGCACTACGCATGCGAATATGTGTCGGATATTTTTCAAACGTTGTTGTATATATGTATATATATATATATATACATGAACTAATGCAGAGTTATCTCCCTTCTAATTTTAGGAATAAACACTCAGTAGAATTAAAGCCATAGTTGAAACAACACGTGCGTTGTGGTTATCATTATGAAAACGCGGGGAAATCATCTTTCTTTCACTGGTCCAAGTCCCATCACGACTCCGGTAAGCCTTATCTCACTTTCCTCTGTAAATACCACAAACGTTCCTTTTAAATTTGAGCATGTAATTAAATAGAAGACGCATAAGATTAACACACCTGCGTAAAACACTACCGAGGCGCGTACGAATTGTCAGCTTGGTTGTTTTAAACACTTTATTTAATAAGTGAAAAGAACATACCTTAAGAAATACTAAATCTTTACTTTTGCTTGAAATGTGTTTTTAATTAAAGTAGATTTTGATATCAGTCTTTCTCAAAAGAAGGTTTCCTAAAAAAATAACAAAAAATATACATTTTTATTAAGTAGTTGTTTTTTTTTTCTTATCATCTAATAAGATTTCTTTAGTTGTGTCCATTTCATACAAAAAATCTCCTCAATGTTTATACGGCGTCCTTTTCACAATACCAAGTTATTTTCAAGTATGTATTCACGGTGATTTTTATCTTTAAAAACAAGTAAAAACCCTATTTTTAAAAAGCTGAGATATTCAAAGTCTCTCTAAAAAAATGGATCCACGGAATTGGAAGAAAAAAATGAAACATCTTGATTATATTCCTGTCGGTGATATTTTTAACAAAACACACACACACACACACACACACACACACACACACACACATATATATATATATATATATATATAGATTGTGTGTGTGTGTGTGAGTGTATCTTAATAGGCCGGTTAAAACGCACAGCGTAAATTCGACCTTGATGGGACTTGATTCTACTATCTTCAGCTCGCGAGACCAAGGCTATGACCTGCCCACTAGCATCATGCTTAAAGTGTCACCAACGGCCTCGTAGACTGGGATTCAATTCCAGGCCTCATTGCATAATAATCAGCTTTAGAAGGAACTGATCAAGTGTAAGAGGAACAACCCAGATAAAGGAATACCACCCTCCCCTACACCTCGGTGTAGAACCTATTGAAAAGAGAATCGTCTAGTCACCCTCGTCAATGATCTGCCAACTTACTGACTTAACTTATATATATATATATATATATATATATTGGTCTGATGATCACATCTAGATATAACTGAAAGTCACCTAGTGCCGTGGACTGTGTATACTTTGATCGATATCTGCTTCATCAACTATAATCAGTCTTTCATCATAATATGTCAAAATATATTACCACACACACATATATATATATATATATATATATATATATATACAATGTATTCAGTCGGCAACGGAACGCCACGTGAAAACTGATTAAAATGAATTCAAATTGGCATATATATATATATATATATATATGTATATATATATATATCATCATGTCGTGCCACCATCACGGATATCCCTGATCCTCTCTCGCCACTCCTCTTTATCGTTCATCGCATCTGGTAGGTCCTCAGAGCTACATCCCGTATACTCACAGAGTTGCAGTATTTAGGTTCGAGCTGCTCGTCCTGCTTTTGCTCGGCCATATGAGGGGGTTCATAGGAGAACATCACTTATGAGCACGTCCCTGCTTCTCCAGCAGTGTCCACCATGTGCAGTTCGTTTAACTTTGATAGTTTTCGTGATGGGAGGTAGGTGGCCGTACACTTTGTGCTTTGTAGGGTGTTGCCTCTAGGACTGGTTCAACATTGCTCACAGCATTCTTGTGTAGTTGCCGTCAAGCTTTTTCTGCGTCCGTTTAGTTAGCATCCATGTAGTACATCAATATAGCAATATCGACTCGACCGCTGCTTGGAAGAAACTGAGTTTCATTTAATCGGTCAGGTCTGACTTCCATAGGACCGATGGTCTATCTATAGCTGTCCATGCATTTGTTAGCCGCGTGTCGATGTCTTTTTCGGTTGATGAAACACTTTTTCCCAGGTAGGTGAACGTGTCAGCTAGTTTTAGAGAGTTACCGCCTAGTGTAGAAATGTAGCATGTTTGATTAAAGCACATGTATTCCGTTTTGTGTGCATTGATATGGGGGCGACCGCCTGCGGCGGTTCGTTCCAGATTATGCAGTAGTGTTTCGGCTTGGTTGGTTGTACTTGCCAGAAGCGCTATGTCATCGGCGGAGTCGGCGTCAGTAATTGTTTTTGCGGGGTACCTCCTGCTTCTTTTCTTAGTCAGCTCGAAGCCGTTTTTTTGATTTTATCAATCGATGTTCTAAGCACGTAATCTAGACAGATGATAAAGAGGTATGGGGCTAGTGCGTCCCCTTGCAGTACTCCTGCTACAATGTCGAAGTAGTCTGTGTCTCCATCCGGAGAACGTGCTTTCACTTTGGTGTTTCTATAGAGAATCGTTATTGCTGCGACAGTGTCTTTTGGTATGCTGGATGCTAGTAGAATTTGTTCAATCTTTCCTCTGTGAATGGAATCAAATGCCTTGGTAAAGTCGACAAATATTAATGTTTTTTTTTGCCCGTACGCCTTCAAGGATTCTACTCATAGTCAATATTTGTGAGGTTGTGGATCTATTTCTTCGGAAGCCATTTTGGTTTTTCCTAAGAATGATGTCAGTTTTGGATTCTATGCGGTTTCGTAGTAGGGCATTGTATATTTTGGCTGCTACTGATTTAAGTGTTATACCTCGGTAGTTATTGGCTCATCCGAGGTCATCCTTTTTAGGGAAAGGGAGGATGCATCCCTTCGTCCATGTATCTATCGGACTTTGATTAGAAACTGCGTTACAGTGTCGGAGCAGTATGTCGTCGAATTGTCTGGTCTTCATACTTCTGGGGGGAATTTCATCAAGCCCTGCGGGTTTCCTATTTTTAATTTTTGTAAGTACTGAATCGAGTTCTTCTAGACTAAACTGTCCAAGTTTAATGTCTGATTGCGTCCTAATAATTCTGGTTATTAGTTCATTTTTAACTTACAGTGGGTTTCTGAGTAGATTCTCGAAATGCTGTTTCCACAATTTTATTCTTGTTGGTTTGTAGCTTTCAATTTAGCTTTTGCTGTGCTCTTCCTTCTGCTCACTTCGTTTATCGTTTGCCACGCAATCCTAATCTTATTTATCGGATTTTGTATGAATTCTGTCGATTCTTTTAGAAATATTCTTGCTAATTCATTTTGTGCCTTTTTTAGTTTCAGGGCATTTCTGCTCGTTGGTTTATTCCTATTGCATTTGGTGTCAGTTTTCACGTTTGCACGTTTTTCTCTAACCACTAATGTTCCCCATGGGACACTAGGTTTCGTTCTGTTTTGTTGGAATGCATTTCGCTGCTGCCTCGAGGAGTGCGTTGACGAAATTTTCATATTTGTCATTTGGGGTAAATTTTTCTGTCTTCTCCTGTAGTGCATCGAATCTGTTTTTCACTTCTAACACATATTTATCTCAAATATACCTGTTGTTAAGAAGGGCACAGTGAGAGTGTTTAGTGGTTGCTGTTCATGTGGCGTTTCTTCGTAGGCTCAGTTGTATTTTTGTGGTGACAATTTGGTTGTCGGAGGACACACCCTCGAAAGAGGAGTATGCCTTGCAATTTATTGCGCTATTTTTCTATTTCTTGTTTATAAAGACGTAGTCTATCTGTGCTTTAGCATTGTTTGCGTATGTGTATGTCCATAATTTTCCCTCCCTTTTTTGAAAGTTTGTATTGAGACATGTTAATCTATTTTCTATGGTGAAATCTGTTTGATATTGTCCATTCCTGTTTGACGAGTTGTAAAGGCTGTATTCGTGGTTCCTGTTTTTCCCGATTTGGGTATTCATGTCACTGCAAATGACGAGAACGTCATGTTTCGGAATGCTACGCACTAGAGGGGATAGCTCATCGTAGAAAGGCGATGAGTTCAGTTTCTTCCCTTAAATTGGTAGGGCTGTAGCAGGTGATGATCGTTGCTCTGGGGTTGCCATTAAAAGTAGCTACCATCATCCTAGTTTGTAATATCTCTATGCAATTAAGTGATTTTAAGGCTCTTGGTCCTATAAGTATTCCTACACCTCCTAAAGTGGCATTGACAGAATTTTTCCATGCTGGTACCGTGGCTAGCGTCCATCCATTGCCAGTATCGTGATATTTAATATCCCCGCTATGTGTGTATCTGTGTTCTTGAATGCATATTATGTCTATGTTATATTCTACGGCCGATGTAGTCAGCTCCGATAGTTGTTCTATTCTATTTAAGGTTTTAACGTTGAATGTCGCTGTTTGTATTGATTGTTTGCATTTTAGTCATTTTTGTTGTTTGAGCTCAGTAGCTGATTTTTCTATCCTGAGACCAGGGCTCTAACCTGAGCAAGACGCTCTTCATTTTTTCCCGCGCGAAGAGAGATGCGGCTTTTACATGTGGTTTGAGTGTAGGTCATGGTTATCTTTCGATGGCTGTTTTTATTCTCATCCATAGAAGCCAAACTTATACATGAGCAGCAGTAATCTCCCGATCGAACTAACTATCCTGACCCTTGAACCGTGAGATTCATACGTCCAGGATCAGCTTGGGCAATGCGTTAGGCCATCAGAGGTTTTATCTGCTTGCCTTTATGTCCACCATGCTGCTTCCCGTGGCGTTCGTAAAAAATATCCTTCCTTTTTTCCGTTAAGTTCTAACTAAGTTAAAGTCCAAGATTAATTTATTAAAAGGATGTTTTCCCTTCTCCTTCCTTTCTTCTTTTTCTCTTCACGTCTAATTTAGTCCCCACCTTGACTTTCTTCCTTTGCTCCCTGTCTTCTGAACTTCACTAACACGAGTTATAATTCTTACTTTTTACTAAAATAGAATTTCACGTTCCAAAAGTAAATCTTTTGGCCGAGTACCATTTTTTAATTCGGGCTAACAGTACATTGTTTTTTGATTTAAGACACATTATATTATACACCGCTGACGTTTATAAAGACAAAATTGAATAAAAATCATACATGCATTTTTTTTAGAAATAACAGTTTCCTATTGATCAATGTATGTATATATATATATATACTACCGGACATTGGCCTAGCGATTAGAGTGTTCGCCAATTGCCCGGAAGACCTGGGTTCGATCCCAGATCGAGTCATACCAAAGACTCAAAAAATGGTACTTGATGCCTCCTTGCTTAACACTCAGCATTATAAGGTACGGATCAAGGTAAAGTGGAGCAATACAGGGAAAGGGGTACCGCCCACCCCTACACCTTGGTGTAATAAGCTATCGAAAATGGAGCCTTCGGGTTACCCTCGACTATGGTCGTCTACTTTATTTTTACTTATATATATATATATATATATATGAAAAAGAAATAGTGTTGTATAAAGTATGAATTCAAGTGTTGACTATTTTCTTTAAAATTTAAACTATGTCCAAATCATTAATTGCTGCAGCCATTTCGGTTATTTTATTTAATGGCATATCAACTCTTGATTACTATTTAATGCCAATTTTTCCGTAATCATACATTGCTTGATTATCAAGTGAAGTGTTGGAAGGTAATTTTTTATCGAGCCTGAGCTAATTTGCAAAGATTTAAATGGATTAATCTATCACACGGTTAGATGGCTTCGAACCTTACTATCAAATATTAATAAATCTCTTTAATATTAACCATGTGTTTACACACAGTTAAATGATACAGTAATTTTTTAAACGTTGACTGGCTACGGGGGTACGAATGTGTAAAATAAGAATTAAAATTCTGCTATTATAGGAAAAGATGAGAAATCTTTAAGTTTCTGGTGATTTTATTTTTCTTACTCATGAAAAATTTTTGAGGATACTTAACCTAAAATTCAACATTGACCAATGAATGTTTTCTTTTTTAGACTGTAATTGTTCATGTATTAGACGCAGTATTATGTTTAGATTCGAGTGTGTATTATACACTTCGACATAGTTGCAGGAGTACTACAAGGAGATACACTAGCCCAATACCTATTTATCATCTGTCTAGACTACGTACTTAGAACATTTATCGATAAACTCAAGGAAACCGGCTTCAAGCTAACAAAAGAAAAAAGCAGAAGATACCCCGCAAAAACCCTTATCGACGCTGACTACGCCGATGATAAAGCGATTGTGGAAAATGCACCTGCCCAAGGTGAAACCCTGCTTCATAGTCTGGAACATGCTGCTTCAGGCATCGCCCTCCATGTCAATGCACACAAGACGGAATTTATGTGCTTTTAATCAAACAGGCGACATAACCACACTAAACGGTAGCACTCTGAAACTAGTTGACAAGTTCAACTACCTAGGGAGCAGTGTTTCCATCAACCGAGACAAATATCAACACGAGATTAGCAAAGGCATGGACAGCTATAGATAGACTATCGGTCCTATGAAAGTCAGACCTGACCGATAAAATGAAGGGCAGTTTCTTCCAAGCAGCGACCGTGTCAATCGATACTGCTGTATGGATGCAAAACATGGACGCTAACTAAACGGATGGAGAAAAAGCTTGACGGCAATTACACAAGAATGTTGCAAGCAATACGAACAAGTCCTGGAGGCAGCAGCTGACTGAGCAACAGCTATACACCCACCTACCACCCATAACGAAAACTATCAAAATTAGACGAACCAGACACGCGGGACACTGCTGGAGAAGTAGGGATGAGCTCATAAGTGGACCCCTTCACATGGACGAGCAAAAGCAGGACGTCCAGCTCGAACCTACATACAGCATCTCTGTCTCAATTGGAGATGTATCACTGAGGATCTACCAAACGCAATGGACGATAGGGAGGCGTCGCGAGAGAGGGTCAAAAATATGAATTTATTATGACAACCCTTTGCTCTTCAGTTATAATAATCATAGTACATAAATATACTATTATTGTAACCCCTTCATTATTTTCATTATGCACGTATTATAAAATATAACAATAGTATATATAATATTTAAACAACATTTCCTCAACTCATTATTATACCCTAGCCCAATTCTCTTCCCGAAATATAATACCAACTTTGTAAAATATTATATTGTTATACAATATATCCCTACTTATACAAATTGTGAATCTGGTCTACCATAATATAACCGTTTAGATACGCTTACAAATCAAATCTTTATTCATTCCCCTCGACATACAATGATGATGTTTTGTGCCTTCGCTATAGTCACTTACACATAAATAATGTAGCAAATAATTAAGATACACCGCCGATTTTATATCCGGTTAATACAACGCACTGCGTTTGTACATTCAATTACACCCATACATACATACACACTAATACGCAAATATAACCCACACAAGCATACGCACGCACCTACACACACGCACAAACTCACACACTTACAATAACACGTAAAGATTCCTACAATATCCCAACGTATTTTTTTTTACTGTATCTTTTCAATTTTCAATTCATTTGATTTTCTTAACTGCCTGATCATTGTTGTTTTGCAAAAAACTCCATGAAACACAGGGGTCGCAGTCTAAATTCCATGAATTAAATATATATATATAATATATATTTATTTATTTTTATTATATGATAGCGCTAACCTAGATATTGAGCACGCTCCATATTATATTTCACTCTCCATATTATATTGCACTTGAGTAAAACCCACAAAGTGATCCAGTGACAACCGACAGTGCTATATATATATATATATATATATATATATATATATATATATATATATATATATTAATCTTTATATCTAATCTATATTTCTCTTGGTGTGAAAAAAAACAATGTGAATAATTAGCAAATTCTACAAACTGATATCTGAGGAAAAAAATCATATAAATTTTTTATATAATATTTGTATAGATGAGGGGTCCTTTTAACCAATAAAATCTATTTTATCGTAACTCACTTCACCTGTGCCATCCTGAAGAGCTGTTAAGTGAAGCCTAGGTAGACTCATTGATGGCCACGTGGGAATTAATTTCATTATATATATATATATATATATTTACTAATCTACTATCTACCAGCATTCACGGTTACCAGAAAAAAAAAACCGCCAGGAACAAGAGATAAAAATATCTCGAATCACCACCCGAGGGAAAAAAAGAAAAAAATATCATAGGACAAAAAGAAAGAAAAGTCCAACCCCGTCACACCAGTTGAAAAAAATCAAGAGATATACAGTCAGTTGGTCAAAAGAAAAATAAAACCCACCGTCAACGCTGCAATGCTACAATTACAAGAGTGCTCAAGACGAATGGAGCCAATTACAAAATTAACTTAAATCGCGAGTCGGAATTCTCCTACTAAAGTTTCATCATAACTGATCATCAGGGTATCTCACACCGACCCTATATATATATATATATATATATATATATATATATATTCTGCTAATGGCTTTCGAAAGAAGACTTTTTTCTTTCTAAAATATATACAGCCATTGTTGCAATTATTACAGGAAGTTTCATTAAATATTTTCAATAATGAATTAAGAATTTCCGTATGAATTTAAGATGCCGTTTATAGAGTCTTTATAAGATTATCCTTAGGTTGAGAGCTGAACACATTCAAATGGAAACAAGAAAGAAAACAGAAAATATCAAACATGGATAATGAGTTTCTATGCATGAGACGAAAATAATTTTTTGTTTTTTTAACACAGATTGTTCAGTAAATCATCGACAGGCTTGTTAAAGTGTATGGAACGTATATTGAACATTATAAACTATATAAATTGATATTTTGTTGTGAAACTCCTAAAAAACGTTTAGATAATAAATTCATGAGAGGAATACAAGTTATATTCAAAGGTATTACACAATGTATTACTTTGAATAAGAGGCGAACTAAACACAGATATATACACAGTCAGAGAATATATAGATATATAGTAAAGAAAGTATATATATATATATATATATATATATATATATATATATATATGCATATATGTATGCATATATATTAACTAAAAACCCATCCACACGAGAAATACGTGACATAATGTTAATGTTTAAAAGGAGTTTTACAGTTTTTAATTCGGTTTACCTAATACACGTGTAGTTGCCATGCCAATGTTGAAGAGCCTGGTCTATTCGACTATTTATTTATCTATTAAGAATATTTGGAGGTCTATCTTTCGGAAAGAGGGGATGTCCTCGTGGTGTAATGGTTAAAGCGATGAACTGCAGAATCGTAGTACGCGAGTTCGTACTCCAGTCGCGCTATTACGTTCACTTTCGGGCAAATACCCTTGGGAAAGGTATGAACCCCCTTATTCTCCCTCCAGCTATGGGTAAATAGTAGGACGGACTAGGTTCTTCTGCCTTGGTGAGGCAACTAGTCTAGGAGAAGGAAAACTCTGAATTCAAAACCGGTTAAACTCCGCTTAAAAATTGACCTTGTGTCATATCATGCCCGAGCGGAGGGGTTGGTAAATAGTACCTTTCGGAAAGAGTATTAGTACAATGTGAAATGTAAACAGTCCCATCTTGAAATTGAACTCGTGCTGCCGCACCCATTTCTTATAACGGTAACCATTACGCCACAGACACCACGAGGTTTATATACTCGCGTTCAACTACTTCACGAAATGCATGCATAATAACGGCATGAATTAAAACTATCAATAACATTCAGAAATAAATAAGTTGTGTTAATATTTCTAATATAAAATTAAGGTATTTAAAAATATATTACTAATGAAAGATTAAAATAAATAAAAAATCGATTAAAAAATTTAAGGATAAGTTTTAAGAATAAGTTTTGAGAATAAAGGAGTCCACTTGTTATATATGAATATATAAATATCACATTTTGTTGAAAAATTAACTTTTTAATGGCGTGGTTTGATTTGCAATAAAAATAAGATTGCCAGTTGTCTAAATTTCTTTGACGAAGATTGTTGATTTTTATCATTTAGGTTTTTCGGACTATTGTCTTCATCTTTATTGTTATCTTCACAACGTTTCGGCTGATTTGTGATCCGGCCTTCTTCAGGTGTTTGTCGAACTCGGGAACCTTCACGGAACTTCGAACTACGTCCTTTATTGAAAACACGGGCGTTGACTGTTCTGATTCTTTTAGCCATAACTGGGTACAAGTGTTAAGTATTCCTGTATTACAGGAATACTTAACAGGAATATCGGCCGAAACGTTGTAAAAATAACAATAAAGATGAAGACAATAGTCCGAAAAACCTTAATGATAAGATTGCCTGTTTTTGAAAGCTGGTCATCAACAATCCTTTCTCAGCTGAGCATAATTATAAATGTTCTCGACAAAAGTGTCACTGTAAGAAACTGGTTATTAAATAACATAGACTAAAAATGAAAGATAAAATATCATTGAATTTTATAGTTCCATTAGACATTTTTTTTCTCTTTTATAAACGAAGGGAGTCTCCGTGGCACAGAGGTTAACACACTGAACTGTTACATCGTAGTAAGCTAGTTTGAACTACAATATTTCTATCACATTCGGTTTTGAACTAATGGAAAGGTGAGAAGTTCCGTATCCGCCCCCGCTACAGGTTAAATAATACCACTATTGTCCTTCTATAAGGAAAACTTTGACATTTAATAACCCACGAAGATTTATAAGCTATTAAACAAACAAAAACAAAAAAAAACAAGCCTCATCTTCTCATAAGCAAATTCTAAAAAATAAAAAAAAATAAGTAAATTAAGTAATTTCCTTTGGAAGAAATCGTCACATTTTTCAAGTTTTATGCCAAGCAACTCAGAGACATTTTTGAAACCGGAAGAAATCGTTTATTTTTGCAACAGGGTTACTCCTGAAATCGGATCCTAAAAAGCAAACAAACGGTAAATAATGTCAATATATATATATATAGAGAGAGAGAGAGGCAGAGAGAGGCAGAGACAGCGAGAGAGACAGAGAGAGAGAGAGGGAGAGACAGACAGACAGACAGACAGACAGAGACTCTGAGAAGGAGAAGGTGAAAGAAAGAGAATAATGTAGAGAGTACGCATTTGTGTGTCTGTCTTATCGCACGTGACTTCCTTCTTTTCGAAACAACCACCGACCACATTAGCAACTGTTTCCACGCTTTTGTTTCTTCGGTTACGACTTTGTCATTTCACCAATAAATTGTCTCTGCAAACATTTTCTACATTCCCCGCTCCAGATTGTTCAGGTTGATGTAGGTCATTACGTCACATATCACGTTACTGCTAGTAACCAACTACATCATCCCCTTGGTGGAAAAGGTGGGTGTGTGTCTCTTACTGACTGTTTGACAACACCCTAGGACCGCCATTTTTCTTGATACGCCTACAATGTGGGTCCCTTCGCATGTGGGTAATACCGACTTTTGATTCATATGATCATCCTGGAGTGATACGTTTTGCCCTGCTTGCAATTTTGCGACACAGCCTATTACATAAAAACGTACGATATAAATGTGTAAGTAAATCTTACTGTTGTGTAATGGTTAGTACGATTACTTCTAGCTTTTTAATTTCTCTTTTAATTATACCAAACTGCAGGCAAGCGCTGAATCCAAATTATTTCTATTAAAAAAATGCAGCATATAGTTTAAACGCTAACGAGTTTGTCTCACGAACAATAGACATTAAGTTCGATTGCAAAAGCAGGACGACCAGCCCGAACTTACATACAGCAACTATGTGAGGACACAGGATGTAACCCTGAAGACCTGGCGGAGGCGATGAGTGATAGGGAGAAGTGGCGAGAGAGGGTCAGGGATATCCGTGCTGGCAGCACGACATGATGATGATGATGATGATGTGTAAATGCGACATTCTTGCCTTGTTTTAAACGAACTTAAACGATGCAAACGACAACATATCGCTGGCTATGTGAAAAACATAAGTCCTAACCGATCTGAATAACGTGATATTTTAAAGTCAGATTTGTATAGTTCATATCAAAGTCTAATTAAACTTAGATTTGTCCTGAAAACTGTTTATTATTAAAACAGTTTTCAGGACAAATCCAAGTTTAATTAGACTTTGATATGAACTATACAAATTTTACTTTAAAACATCGCTACTGATATAGCGTGATTTGTGCAAAAACAGCCCGGTAGAGACCAGGTTTCTTTAAGTCTACAACAAGTTTGGAGTCAGACTTTTTCATCTGGATTGTTTGCCATAGCAAGGTTAATGAACCAATTTAGCCTACCGTTTACTCGTTGGTGAGGAAATAATAATTAACTTCTTATATTTTCCAAGCATATGGGAAATGAAAACAGACTTGTTCAGGATGGGAATTCCGGTGACAAAATCCACTTCTTGAGATGTTAACTGTGGCAGTTCGAGCGATATCACATCACATTTGTCCAAAATCGATAGCTTTGCCTCCTACTTACTGTAACGAAGCGTGAACGTGTGGCCTTGCGAAAGAAAAAGGTCAATCACAACAACTCTCGACAGAGGTGTGACAACGGTTACACACATTAAACAGGCTATTGGCGTGGATCTAGCCTTAGATATTTGATGAATAGGGACATTGGTCTCGAGTCTACACTGACCAGGAGTGGTAGCTCCTGACAGGGTCTTTTCTTCGGGTCAAATAGAACGAACTGTGTGCAAACAAATGACTGATGTTGAATTGTGACTGCTATATAGCAATACCTGAAAACATTTAACTGTGTGCCAAAAAGAGATCAGGCTCATTTAAGAATGTCATCAACTGTCTTTACAAACCATATACCTATTTGATATATATGTGTAAACATGATTTAATTTTTAAATAACCTACAATAGTTGATATGCCTTAAAGAGCTAAAGCTCGTTTAAGAATGTTGTCAACAAAATGTCTTTACAAATCATATACCTATTTGATATATATATGTATAAATATGATTTGATTTTTAAATAACCCACAATAGTTGATATGCCTTAAAACTTTACCAAACCAAACACATCTCGCCTATGGATTTAACATCTCGTGGCGTAATGGTTAAAGCGATGAACTGCAGAATCGTAGAAAGCGAGTTCGTACTCCAGTCGCGCTATTACGTTCACTTTCGGGCAAATACCCTTGGGAAAGATATGAACCCCCATTATCCTCCCAGCTATGGGTTAAATAGTACCATTACTGTTCTTCTAAGAGAATAGCTTAGGCATTAAATAACATAGAACGGTTGATATGCCATTAAACAAAGAAACCAGAAACTATGAGAATGGACACCAGCTTATTGAAAATCAAGAAACGAATAACTCACTATACCCCGATGGTGCATTAGTTCCACATGCCTTACGCACTTTTTAAAAACTTAAACAAGAGGGTCAAACCCAGTGTATCGTTTGCTAAACAGCTTATATTTTTTAATATTTTCTCATGGAATGCAGAGATTTCCATCTCCTTATAACATTTTTTTAACGTAAACTATTTGAAGGATGTGTTCGAAAACATCGACATGTATGACATTTTGTGTTTTTGATAAAAATAACATTATATTAAATATTATAAATGTAATTATGATTAGTATCATACAAAGTAATTATTTATCTGACTTCAGTTGGGCTTCCAGGCATTCATACCGGAGGTATCAATGAAGAAGCATAGATTTAAATCGCGCTAGACCTTCGGGTCTTGTGAAACTATGACCAACAAAGTCACCAGGAATAAGTGCCGAGAGTCTTCACAAGGACTTGCATAGTTCTCATTGCACCTTGTGATCTTATGTCCAGCACTGATCAGCGGCGCAGGAGTTTCGGCCCACGGTTGACCTCCTCTCCTCTAAATTTCAAATTTACGTAAAAAGATTTTGTGTTAAGTCCTGCCTAGTGGGAGGTACGTATAAATATCTTACAAAATAATTATCTGAAAACAACTTCAGAAAATTTTCACATATCGTTAAAACGAAATATTAAATAAATAAACACTTAAAGAACTATACAATACAGAAAAAAATAAACGACCAATGAATGTGATTCCTTAACCTTCAGGCATGGAATAACCCACGAAGGGGTTGATATGCTGTTAAAATTAATCAATCAATCGATGAATCGGGTAAGAATTTGGTGCCTGTGTATTACAATTCTTCGAAATATATAAGAGAGGACGTCCTCGCAGCGCAGTGGCTAAAGTGTAGGACTGAGACATCGTAGTATGTGAGTTCGAACTCCAGCAACTTGATTACGTTCTATCTTGGACTAATACCCTTATGGAAGGTGTGAATTCTTTATCCCTCCAAATTAAGGTCAAATAGTAATATTAATATCTATCTAAAAGGTTAGTTTTGACATCAGATAATCCAGGGATGTTGATAAGCAATTAAAAAAAGAATAACAATGACAAGCGCACTAACTTCGGCAGCGTCGTTACAATTTATTGAACGCCTCACTTTACATCTAATTTTGGAGAAACGAACATTTTGTTCCGTAGTGTATATATTTCGTATGCTTATTTTCTGCATTCATTTCATTAAATTAAATCCTTTTATATACTGACACCTTTTAATTATCACTTTCTTTATAATGGAAAAATATTATCTCAGGAAGAGTATTAAAAAAAACAGAAAAAAAAAAAACTGTCTTTGGTGTTAATTTTGTTTTCTCTCACACCCGCTTTGTTATCTCACTATTGGCACGGGTCGTGCGAAGGCAGCGCTCCCTGGAGTGTTGCCCGCTTTTACGACGTGACGTTGTACGGGTCGCTGACAGTTGAGATCGACCAGGTTTGGATCAGTAGGAGCTGATCAAGGGTTACTGCGCTTCAACCTGTCACGTTACAATAAATAAACGTTAAAAGACTCACTGGTTTTGATCTCCGTTACATGTCAAACCAGGCATTTGGCACAGGTATACTCATTCCTTCGCTTCAAGACAAAACATCCGGAAGCTGCCTTTTCTTCACGTTTGACACCGGAAACGCAAGACTGATACATTACATAAGTAAGTTTAAGGTCCAAATTTATCCGTATCAAACTGTAGCATCTAATCATTTTACAATTGAATTGATTCCTAAAAAAGTGGTCTTAAAAAAATAGGACATTCTCAGAAAGTAAAATAAAATTTTAATCTACAATTTAACAAAACAGGCTCCATAAAAACCATACAACTAATGTTAATGCATCTAGAGTATATATATATATATATATATATATATATATATATATATATACTTTGCAACATTGTGGGCATCTTGGTCAAATAGTCTGTGACAAGGATGGAGTTGTGGACTGGTGCATTGTCCTGGTGGAAATGCCACTGACCCGATTTGAAGAGTGCTGGCCTCTTCCCAAGGAATCTCTTCCTGAACTCCCATAAAACCTCAACATAGTAACCCTAACCCTAACCCTTTGGCCAATCAACTCTGGTTTATTGACTTCCTTACTCCTCCCACACCTCTCATCATCCCTCACAGACTCCCTGCCTACCTTGAATCTCTTATGCCACTCAAAAACTGATGCCCGATTCATGGAAAATACTCCAAAAGCCGTCTGAAGCATTTCATACGTTTCTCTGGCATTTTTTTTCAAGTTTAAAACAGAATTTCATTGCATATCGTTCTTCTTTTTGAAATTCACCAGCTGTGACAATCAGACATTAGTAGGGTGTATTCCAATTGATGCTGTAGCTGTTCATTTGTACCAGAAATCAAAAGAATTGGTCAGTCATCTCATAATGTATATAGTAATAATATACTGAATTTTCAAGGGTCTATGACAATTTTAGATGCCTGTACACAAAATGTCTGCAAACTTGTTGAATGCACCACGTAAGTCATGCTTGGTTGCAGTATAATTGGTTGGGTTAAGCGAAAAAGCTTATAAAATTATTTTTGCTTGCAGAGACTAGGTTGGCATTTAGTGATATAGAGCGCTTCGAGAAATGACAATTGTAATTCACTGAAAGAGAATTCAAAAACAATACATTTCGTAGGGATAGAGGCAGCAGGACAGGGGTGTTATCCAATAAATGTTGAGTAATAGAAGTCGCGTTCTGATAGCCCGAATCAATTGATTCTGTTAAACTATTCGATCGGATAGCAGGGGGCCCATGTTACTTTATTCTATTCCCCTACCTTTTGGTTATTATGGCTGATGTGGCAAACGTCATATTTGCGATGAAATTCATAGATTAAGAAAATGTTATGATGAAGGAAAAGACACGTGGGATTTTAGAACAAATCGTTGGTTAATAACACTGAAACAACACCTGACAGATCTTTTAATTTGTTCTATCAATTAGGTGGAAGCGTTGCTTATACATGGGAATTTAAGATATACTCAGCATTTTTCAGGGCCAAATTGAGTGATAGCAAAGAACTTTGTACATTTATATATATTATGGTACCTCAGGATATCCATTTTTTGTACATGTATATTTATTATGGTACCTCAGGATATCCATTTTTTTTGTACATGTATATGTATTATGGTACCTCAGGATATCTATTTTTCTTGTACATGTATATATATTATGGTACCTCAGGATATCCATTTTTTTGTACATGTATATATATTATGGTACCTCAGGATATTTATTTTTTTGTACATGTATATATATTATGGTACCTCAGGATATCCATTTTTCTTGTACATGTATATATATTATGGTACCTCAGGATATCCATTTTTTTAAAAGTGCAGCCTTAATGAGGTTAAGTTCATCAGTAAGTTTTGACTTTGAATAAATTATTAGGGCACGGTTGACCAGTGTATCAATTGCGTTGATTTTATATCTTAAAGGGTAAAAGAACCCCTAGCGTTGATATGAACCAGTAAGTGTTGGTTTACATTAGAAAACCTGAAACAGTACGTTCAACTGGGACACCAAGAAAATGAAGGTTGTTGTTATTTTCAAATTCACACGTAAATTTCAAAGCCGGGTGTAATTAATTGAGATGAAAAAAAAAAAAGAGAAAGTCTTTATAACTTCCTCTTTCTCATTTTGTGCCCCTTTCCCACCAAGACATCACATTATAGACAATGTCTTTTGATTAAATAGGATATGCCGAAACCTATTTCCCCTCCAACGTTTTCCCTATTTCTTTCCCATTAGATCACTAAAATTATTTCTACTTTCATAAAATCAAAAATCTTTTACAAAACCTGATTTATTTGACTCTAAACCCTATCCACTTTTATCCTTTCCATCATCTTATCAGTTTCCTCATTTGCTTATAAATCGAAAAACTCATAAAATGGTTTCAGTTTGAGAATGTTCTTAATGAAATAAAAGAACGAAATATCAAGGCTCTAAAACGGTTTTAAGTGTCTGATTTATCCAACTTTCCGCATATTTCTGTCAGATTCACCACAATCTATTATTTCAACACACACACACATATATATATATGCATGTGTGTGTGTGTGTGTGTGTGTGTGTGTGTTAAAATGTTCATAAGTTTAGATACTCGCTTTCAGTGTAAACACATGAGATTTATTTTTAAACATATTCCTTCTTACGGTCAATGCACTTCTTCCATCTTGGTAGTAGTGCATGGATAAGACTGTAAAAAGTTACCAACCGCATCTACGTCACCATTACAATAATTTTTTAGCCCAATAACCGTTTAGCCTACCCTTGTATATATATATATATATATATATATAGTTTGATTGCTTGATCTTTTGTCAGTGGGTGGATTAGTTAGATAACACTTTTTTTTTCTGATCGTTAATCTTCTGCTCCTAATCGCTGGTTTTCTAATTCCCCTTGAAATGAATTTGTCCTTTAGTTTGATTTCTTTATTTAATGCCAGATCCATTGTTGCAGAATAACACCAGTAGAACTTTTAACGCCTAGTTTGGGCATTTGAGGAGTGGGGTTCACACTTTTACGAAAGCTATTTGTCCAGAAAAAAACGTAATTGCATGGATAGAGTTCAGTCTTGCTTTCTACGACATCAGAGTCCAGCACAAACGCCAAAACATCACGTGGACTCTTCCTGACTTAATGGTTAAACGAAGAACATTCAAAGCAACACGTTTAGAATATAATAAATTAAATTATAATGTATCCTATCGGCTTGGGCTAGAGAATTAACCGACTGTATCTTTGCTGTGGGCTAACTCTCCTAACGAGTGTCCTGTGATTACACCGACTGCAAGAGGGGTAAGACTCCCCAAACGAGTCTCTGGGATATGACACTAAACAATCTAATGGTGAGGCTTAAGTAATGTTGGAGTTTTGTTGTAGGTAGAGTACATCTAAATTGCCATCGCTCCTGGGTCCGCTCTGTGTTAGCATCTGATAGGGTTTAATTTAGGGGTCAAACAGATCTAAACAATGTACTAATATAAAAACCAAATTGCTTAAAATAGAATCATTTTGAGATTTGAAATGTGTGTAGAGAAGAGGAAAATCTCATTTTTGTTTCGGCGCGCTATTTAATTCAACACTGAATTTCACCCAATCAGGATGACTTATCCCATTCAGCCCGGACCTTCATTTCCGGCTAGCAAAACGGGTGAGCGGCCAAACACACTCTCTTCGGCTGGAGGCGGCGACCAGAACGGACGTGTCTCTGGTCGCCCCTGCTTAGCGATGCTTTATAGCTAAACAAGCCACCCGGTGTGGACATATCACCGTGGCTTTAACCCTAGCAGCAGTAACATGGACATTCAACGAGGGAACCTTCTAATTTATGGATTCTTTGCGTCTAATATTTTAGACCAAGGAATCCCAGTTGAATATGAATTAGATACGTTCAACATGCCTTCCACAAGCACCACAGAAATTTACTATGCCGATTCGAGCGCCACTCCGCTCTCGACAAGTTCCCATTTCACCTCTGGTCCACTGTAATGGAGACAACGCACGCCTCTCCCCGAAACACCAGACACACGAAGCTACACGGTGGCCTTGAATACTTCCCTCACACATCCAACGACACGCTGCCATTTCCAACATCCCGCTAAGCCATTTCGTCTCCAAAGCCAACAAACCTAAATACCACGAGTTTTGCAGCGCCAAGAACAAACCTCCTCAAAGCTGCAAATAAAGAACTTTCGTTGTTGTGTTACCAAAGAATAGTTTCATAATTCATTTCTTGTGCCATAAAAATCTATAGTGTTCGGGAAAATAACTAATTCCCACAAAACACGCTATAAAATGGGGTATTTGTGAAGAGTAGGCGTTATCTCCATTAATGTGACCCTATGTAGAGAAGAGGAAAATCTCATTTTTGTTTCGGCGCGCTATTTAATTCAACACTGAATTTCACCCAATCAGGATGACTAATCCCATTCAGCCCGGACCTTCATTTCCGGCTAGCAAAACGGGTGAGCGGCCAAACACACTCTCTTCGGCTGGAGGCGGCGACCAGAACGGACGTGTCTCTGGTCGCCCCTGCTTAGCGATGCTTTATAGCTAAACAAGCCACCCGGTGTGGACATATCACCGTGGCTTTAACCCTAGCAGCAGTAACATGGACATTCAACGAGGGAACCTTCTAATTTATGGATTCTTTGCGTCTAATATTTTAGACCAAGGAATCCCAGTTGAATATGAATTAGATACGTTCAACATGCCTTCCACAAGCACCACAGAAATTTACTATGCCGATTCGAGCGCCACTCCGCTCTCGACAAGTTCCCATTTCACCTCTGGTCCACTGTAATGGAGACAACGCACGCCTCTCCCCGAAACACCAGACACACGAAGCTACACGGTGGCCTTGAATACTTCCCTCACACATCCAACGACACGCTGCCATTTCCAACATCCCGCTAAGCCATTTCGTCTCCAAAGCCAACAAACCTAAATACCACGAGTTTTGCAGCGCCAAGAACAAACCTCCTCAAAGCTGCAAATAAAGAACTTTCGTTGTTGTGTTACCAAAGAATAGTTTCATAATTCATTTCTTGTGCCATAAAAATCTATAGTGTTCGGGAAAATAACTAATTCCCACAAAACACGCTATAAAGTGGTGACCCCGAACGTGAATACAGACAGAGCAATGGAGGGCAGCGGTGAGTCCGATACATTAATGGCAAACGTCACCGTGGCGTTGCCAACGTACAATCCAGATGTACATTCCTGGTTCCAACAAGTCGAAACCATCTTCCTCATGCTGAGGATAAGATCCCAGCGCATCAAAGTAGCCAACTTGATGCAGAAATTGCCACCAGACGTTATCAGCCGGATTACGGATGCTCTCGCTGAACTCCCAGAGAAAAAACCCTACGACTACCTTAAGGACATAATCCTTAAACGTACAGGCCGCTCTGAAGAAGAAAGAATCCGGGACGTCCTTCAAAACATCACGATCGGAGACAGGACACCAGCCCAACTTTTAAGATTCATGAAGAGTCAGTTAGGCTCGAAGCATGTCTCAGAGACCGTCCTGCGAACCCTATGGATGGAGCGACTACCATCATGGGTCTCGCAAATAATTGCTCCAATGTCCCGATCCACCGCATTGGACGACTTGGCCGACTCCGCTGATTTGGTGTTCGAACGATCCAACAACATCACCTCTGTCCAGGCACCAACATCGGAGTCGCAAACAACAAAAGAGCTGCGAGCCATGAAAAAAATGATGGCAGACCTGCAAAAACAACTTCACGAGATGAAGGTCACCCGACGACAGAGGCCAAGGGATAGGACGCATAGTCGCCATCGACGCCCTCGAACCCCTAGTAATCACCGGACCAACGACGAAGACATTTGCTGGTATCATCAGACATTTGGAGACCAAGCAAAGAAATGCAGGCCGTACTGCAAATTCACGTCGGCCCAGGAAAACTAGGAAACCGGAGGGTAACGACGACGAACCCATCCGGTAACGAACTAAAGACATGTCGTCTCTTCTATATATGGGACCGGAGGAATAAAATAAAATTCCTTGTAGACACGGGTGCAGCCATCAGCGTCATACCTCACACAATTGACCCATCCGCTAAGCCCACCCCACTCAAACTACAAGCAGCCAACGGTTCCACTATAGACACGTACGGTGGAAAAACGCTCTCTCTAAACATTGGCATGCGGCGTGACTACACTTGGACCTTCACGCTGGCCAACGTCAAAATACCAATCCTCGGCGCAGACTTCCTGGCGCACTACGAACTATCGGTTCACATGAACCCACGAACATTGTCGGATACCTTGACGAACCTCCACGTCATAGGGACGCCAGCACGACACAGCACCACGGGGATCGGAATCGCAGCATGCCATGGCCAGGATTACGTGGACATCCTGAATCAGTTCGTGGATATAACACAACCATTCAAATCCACTGATTCGGGTGTCCACCAAACGCAACACCACATCAAAACGAGTGGTCCACCAGCACACTCCCAACCCAGACGACTCGCGCCACACAAACTGGCTTATGCTAAAGAGCAGTTTGAACAGATGCTAAACGACGGCATCATACGACCCTCGGACAGCCCCTACGCTTCACCTCTACACCTGGTACCGAAACCTGGAAACAAGGAGTTCCGGATATGCGTCGATTACAGGAAACTGAACGCCTCCACAGTTCCTGATCGATATCCGGTACCCCACATCCACGATTTTGCTTCCGGACTGCAGGGTTCTCGTATCTTCTCGAAAATAGACCTTACGAAGGCATACCATCAGATCCCTGTAGCTCCGGAAGACATCCCCAAAACAGCAGTTACGACACCGTTTGGCCTGTATGAATTCCTAAAAATGCCATTCGGTCTACGTAACGCGGCACAAACCTTCCAACGCTTGATGGACGAAGTCCTGCGTGGTCTACCCTATGTATATGCGTACATCGACGATATCCTGGTAGCCAGCAAAGACGATGATTCTCACAAACAACACCTACGTGAAGTGTTCAGACGACTTTCACATTACGGATTACGTCTGAACCTTGACAAGTGTGTTTTCGGGGCGCCCAGCATCGAATTCCTTGGACACAACACCGATGCTGAGGGAATAACCCCTCTACCAACGAAGATCAGTGCAATCCAGGATTTTCCAACGTCGACGTCAATGAAACAGCTGCGACGTTTCATTGGAATGATAAACTTCTACAGAAGGTTCATCCCAAAGTGTTCCACTATTCTCCAACCTCTTACGAACTTACTACAGAGGAAGAATAGGAACATTTCACTAGAAACAGACGCTCTTCACGCATTCAACGCCGCAAAGACCGCGCTGGTGAACTTCACCAAACTCTCGTACATTAAGGACGACCCAAAAACGCATCTCGCCCTTACGACTGACGCATCAGACGCCGGAGTAGGAGCTGTAGTTGAACAGGAATACGACTCCCAACGCAAACCAATCGCATTCTTTTCGGCCAAGCTTTCACCAGCACAGAGAAGGTACAGTACCTTTTCACGAGAGTTGCTGGCCATATACTTGGCCGTCAAGCATTTTAGACACCTCCTAGAAGGCAGAGACTTCGTGATCTACACAGACCACAAACCACTGATGACAGCAATGAGAACTAACTCCGACAAGTACACAGCTCGGGAAATTCGACATCTCGATTACTTGTCACAGTTTTCCACCGACATACGTCACGTCAAGGGGAAGGATAACACGGTCGCAGACACTTTATCCCGGACAGATATCCACGCTCTGGATAACGATGTTCTGAGTCAGGATTTAATCGCGAAAGAACAAAAATCCGACTCAACATTACAAGAGGTGAAAACGAACACCTCCCTGAAACTTCAGGAGTTCCCAGTACCTCTCAGCGACGGAAGACTGTACTGCGACATCAGCCAGGCCAACCCAAGGCCCTACGTCCCCCCGGCATTACGAAAACAAGTATTTCGACACTTACACGGATTGTCACACCCGAGTAAACGTGCGACCGTCAAACTCATTACTGAACGCTTCGTCTGGCCCAACATGAACACAGACATCCGCGAATGGGTCTCTACGTGTCTAAAATGCCAGCAGTATAAAATCCACCGGCACACAAAATCTCCTATTGGCACCTTCAGCAGTCCTGACGCACGTTTTTCCCACTTACACATCGACCTGGTCGGACCAATGCCAATGTGTCAGGACTACCAATATCTATTGACGGTGGTGGACCGCTTCTCACGATGGCCCACTGCTGTGCCTATCAAGGACATCTCAGCAAGCACTGTTGCCAAGACCATTCTGAAAGAATGGATAAGTACGTTTGGTACACCTCAAGTCATCACAACCGATAGAGGAGCACAGTTCGAATCATCTCTCTTTCAGGAATTCTCGAACCTACTCGGCGTCAAACACATAAAAACGACTGCTTACCACCCACAGGCTAACGGCCTTGTTGAGAGGTTCCACAGATCTTTAAAAACCTCTTTGGCCGCTAAAACTGACTCAACAAACTGGGTGGATGAATTGCCTCTGATCCTCCTCGCATGGAGAAACACTGTCAAGGAAGACATTGGATGTTCGCCTGCCGAACTTGTTTTCGGCACACCGCTCTCACTCCCGGGTGAATATTTCAACGACTCCCTCGACACAGCTTCAAAGCCATCAACCCCGTTCATCCAGGAGCTCCGCCACAAGATGGCACGTTTAAAATATACTCCTCCTCGACAGCAACAGACAGGCACATTCATACCACAACATCTCCGGGACTGTAAGTACGTTTTCGTACGAAACGACACCGTAAGAAAACCGCTCACACCAGCTTACCAAGGTCCATATAAAGTGATACGACACTCCAACAAACACATCACGATTAGGCGCGGTAACACGACCGATACTGTTTCTATCGACAGGACTAAACCAGCGTTTTTGGAGAACCAACACCCCACCGAATCAACGACACCTTCTTCCGAAAGTACTCCAACGCCATCACATCAGCAAACCCGATCTGGAAGGAAGGTCACTTTCCCTAGCAACCTACGGACCGATTATTACTACTAATTGATGGACGATCAATTATCTAGGGAGAGGGCCTTGCCGCGACCGGCCGACAAACCCTTGCCGCGACCTGCCGATAAACCTAAAACATATCAAATTACACGCCCGAGTTAGGACGATTATATCCGAGTACGACCGGAACTGACTAAGCCCTTTTTTCTTGCTAACGACCTTGACATCTAGTTATAGCTAAAAGAAAAGGGAGAATTAAAATTAATAACATTCACAAAACACTTCGGCCAAAAATTACCTGATAAGACTTGAACTAATAGTCGTCGCCAGCCTATAGCAGGTTAGGAAAATACTTTACGGCTACACTCATTTTTTATCAAAGAATTTTATATCCACGCGGCTGAGCTGTGTGTCACAGCACTTCCGTGATATCAACAGGCCCTTTTCAACCCTCGTTGGCACGCTCCTAGCGAAGCTCATTAAGGAGGAATCCTGCATTCTGTGCGGTCGCATTCACCTTAACTTCCGACGTTGATCCCACTTCTCGTGGTAGATCCCCTTTTTGTTTCCCCACCTACATAGGTATGCACAAAGGTCCTTTTTAGGACCATAAGAGGTCTCTGTCTGCGGGTCAGAGCATCTCTGACTGGTCAGTAATGATCAGTCGAAGTAGACGGCCAGGCGGCAAACACGAAGACGGATTCTAAGACCAACCGGTCTTAACTCTCACTCGGTTCCGATAGTCCGATAAGCTGCGCAGCGCTAATGGCACGGTCCAGCCTTTAGCTACTCCTTCGCTATCTGCGCAGCGCTAAGATAACGCCCATCTTAGCCTCGGCCTTCTGGCCTGTCCGCTCGACAGCTCGGCTTTGACCCGACAAAGCCTTCGCTGCTGTCCGCTCGTCCGCACGGCTTTGACCCGACAAAGCCTTCGTTCCCGTCAGCTCGTCCGCACGGCTTTGACCCGACAAAGCCTTCGCTCTTGTCCGCTCGTCCGCACGGCTTTACCCCGACAAAGCCTTCGTTCCCGTTAGCTCGCCCGCACGGCTTTGACCCGACAAAGCTTTCGCTCTCGTCCGCTCGTTCGCACGGCTTTAACCCGACAAAGCCTTCGCTCTCGTCCGCTCGTTCGCACGGCTTTAACCCGACAAAGCCTTCGCTCTCGTCCGCTCGTCCGCACGGCTTTGCCCCGACAAAGCCTTCACTCCCGTCCGATACGTCCGCACGGCTAGGGGGCCCAGCAAGGCCCTAGCCTTTCCTCGACCTCGACGCTCTTGCAAGGTACAACGCAGTCCACGTAACGACTCGCTGTTACGGACGGTTCTACCACTGCAACACCTGACTCACGTACGACCCGTCGTACGAGTCAACAACCCGATCGACACACCCTTGGTTAACCACAACATACCGTCACAACCAGGGATATCGATCTACCAACCTCGATCGACCATCTAGCTGTACCCAACGACCAGCACCGACCATCTAGCTGAACCCAACGACTCGACCGACCTCAGCTTACCAGCATCCAACATCTAGCTGTACTCAACGACTCGACCTACGCCAGCGACCCTCGTCGAACGCCCAACTGCGAACACATACGACCGCCACGGACATTTACATTCACGCTTGTAAATACGACGAAATAAATTGTCATTTGTAATTATCATAATCTCACCTTTGTTCCTTCCTATTGCTTTGGCTGTTCTCATTCACATAAATTCATTTGCGGGGTCGACATACTTATAGGCCCCGCAACATGTGTACTTAGGTTAAACTGAATTGGTTAAAATAAAACTGTTCATATATATATAACATTGTTATGGTTGATATGCCATTAAACTAATCCAAACCAAAGCAAACTAAATTATAATGGGGGTGTCCTCGTGGTGTAATGGTTAAAGCGATGGATTGCGGAATCGTAATAAGCGAGTTCGTACTTTAGTCACGCTATTACGTTCACTTTCGGGCAAATACCATTGGGAAAAGTATAAACCCCCTCATCCTCCCAGCTATGGGTTAAATTGTAACACTACTGTTCTTCTAGAGGAATGGCTTTGGCATTAAATAACCAAAAAATGTTGATATACCATGAAACAAAGAAACTAGACCTAAATTATAATATGAGTAAAAAGTATAGTTGGCAATCCTTAGTCGAGGGCGACCCGAAGGTTCCCTTTTTAATATCTACAACTCCAAATTGTTGGTAAGGGCACTACTCTATTCCTTGGATTGTTCTATTTTACCCTTGATCCATAACATCTAATGCTGGTAAGCAAGATGGCGTCAAGTACCATTTTTTAGTCTTTTGTGTGACTCGAACTGGGATTGATCCCCTGTCTCCCTTACACATTTGGGCAATGTATCATAATATGAGACGATACAAGCTACTCGTGTTAAAATATATGTTATTTCTATTCGTTTGCGTTTGCACACATGTTTATGTGTTTTTGCAAATGTGCATTTCTCTCTCTCTCTCTCTCTCTCTCTCCCTCTCTCCTTCTCCCTCCCTCTGTGGGAGTGTGGGCATTTCTGTCTCATTAAATTCCTCTCTCTCTCTATATATATATATATATATATATGTGTGTGTGTGTTTGTGTGTGTGTGACTCTGTTTCCCTCTCTTCCACCTCTCTCTCTCTCTCTCTTTCTCTCTCTCTTTCTGTATGTGTTTGTGCCTTGTGTGCATTTTTCTCTTTCTGTCAGTATGTGCCTTTCTATCTCTCTCTCTCTCTCTCTCTCTCTCCCCTCTCTTTCTTTCTCTCAGTATATGTGTGCGTGCGTCTCTCTCTCTCTCTCTCTGTGATAAAACCAACAAAACAAACCAACCAATCAGCCTTAAAATTTAGGGATGCAATTCTATTATTAAAACCAAATAGATGAAAAGAGATTTTATATTTATAAATATATTTAAAAGATATTGGCCATAGGAATATTTTGTGACGTAGTGACCGACACCACCTTTGGCAAGCTGGATGGTGGAAGTGTTGGACATTTTCGGAGGTGACAGGTCAAAGGTCTGACAGCCAAGTCTGAGACCGAACAAACACGTCACTATTCATTCATTTACTAGAATTCACGTACGATAAATGGATTTGGAATTGGCTAGGTTAGGTAATTTTGCTTAATGGTATAACAAGCCTTGATGGTTATATGATGCCAAATCCTATGTGAACATATATATATATATATATATATATATATATATATATATATATATATATATATATATAAGTGAATAGTTTATTGGTAACATTCTTAAACAAACCGGAGCTCATCTGTTTGCTCAAAGTTAAATGTCTCAAGAATTGCTAATTATTGTTTTGAATTATTTAAAGGGTTTCAGGTATTGCTAGCCAAATGTAAAAGTTTTATTTGCAAGCAGTAAAATGGTTTCAAGCAATACTATCTAATATTAATAGTTCACTTTATAATTAACCATTTTGCACAGATTTAAAATATTGCTATTTAAAATATTGCTCTTTAAAAATATTGCTATTTAAAATATTGCTATTTAAAATATTGCTATTTAAGGATATCGCTATTTAAAAAAATATTGCTATTTAAAATATTGCTATTTAAAAATTTTACAACTTAAAATTATGTTATTTAAAATATTGCTATTTAGAAATATTGCTATCTAAAATATTGCTATTTAAAATATTGCAATTTGAAATATTGCTATTTAAAAATATTGCTATTTAAAGATAGCACTGTTTAAAAATATTGCCATACAGAATATTGTTATTTAAAAAATTTGTTATTTAAAATATTGCTATTTAAAATATTGCGATTTAAAAATATTGCAATTTAGAAATATTGCTATTTAAAATATTGCTATTTAAAGATATCGCTATTTAAAAATATTGCTATATGGAATATTGTTATTTAAAAATGTTTTTTTAAATATTGCTATTTAAAATATTGCTATTCAAAAATAATACGATTCAAAATATTGCTATTTAAAAATATTGCTATTCCAAAAATATTGCTATTTAAAGATATTGCTATTTGAAATATTGCGATCTAAAAATATTGCTATTCAAAAAAATATTGCTATTTAAAAATATTGCTATTTATAATATTGCTATTTAAAGATATCGCTATTTAAAGATATTGCCATATAGAATATTGTCATTTAAAAATGTTGTTTTTTTAAAATATTGCTATTTAAAAATACTGCTATTTAGAATATTGCTATTTAAAAACATTGCTATCTGAAATATTGCTATTTAAAGTATTCCTATTTGAATATTACTATTTGATTTTAATAATTCTGTTTAATATTCATCATTTGTTTTCTCACAATGAAATGGTCTCAGTCATTGCTATCTAATATCAAAAATTCACAGTTAAACGATTGAAAGTATTGCAAATGACTTAACAGTTCTGTTCGACACATAGATCAGAAACCAGTAAGTACTACCTACTTATTTTAGAGGTGACCATATAGTTATGGCAGTGAAAGAGGAACTCCACATTTCCCAAAGCTCTACACTATAGGCACATTATCTGATGGTTTTGTGTCATATTCAAGACTGTGTAAGAACTAGAAGTAAAATCTGGCTTACAAAAAATGAGGTTTACACGGCTTCACATACCTTAGTGGGTTCACCAGAACTTTGAAGATAAGAAATGTTTTCACCTTTTAGTGTACGACAGTTGGAGACTCAGTGAAAAGGCCGGCCTAATCAAAATGAACGTAAAAAACGAAAGTAAAATTTATCGTTACGTGGGATTCAAATTTTTCTCTTACCACTTTATCGACCAGGTTTAGAATTATCCATCAAAGAGTTATGACCCCCTCATTAAAACATACCAAAAAGACATCTGGGATATGATATCAAACTACATCCGATGAGGAAGGCTGAGTTTTAGTGTTCTGGGGAGTAAAAAGAATATCTGTGTCGCATTATATTCTAGTGGACTTCATCCTAGAGTGGCAGTACCTGTTAGAAACCTATTTATGGATCAAATAAATCTTTATGAAAATTATGAAAATGATATTACTGAAATTATGTAAATGTGTGCTAGTTATTAATATTAGTCGAAATACTTTTTAACAATACTATATTACTCTATGCAAGCAAATGTTATTATTCCTTGAGAGTTTTTTCACACCAGCATTAGCTGATGGTTTCTCAATGGAGTTTGAGAGAAGGCATGTCCCTTCAGGTCTCCAGGACTCTTCTCAGTATTCTGGATGATCTAAATAATGCCGAGTTTTGATGGTCTATATTTGTCCTCTTATTTTCAAGTCTTTCATTCCCTTTACCAATCTTATGAGGATCGTTCCAAGTGCGCCTAGTACAATTGGTATTACTGTCACTTTCATCTTCCATATTTTTTTAGTTCTCTAGCAAGTTCTTAGTACTTATCTCTCTTTTCATTCTGTAATCTGCTGGGACAGCAAAGCCCTCAATTCAGTAGTTTCTTTCTTTCTCCTTTTTTTTTTTGTTGATCATTACTGGGTCTGGTCGTCTAGCCGAGATTAGATAATCAGTTTACAGGCTCTAAATGTTTTGTTTGTTTTGTTTTTTTCCACTGGATTCTGACTGGCAGCAAGTCTTCTCACGTCTCCAAATCTTCCCTCAGTATACTATCGGATTTTAGCAGTGCTGATCTTAATTTTTCTTCTAATCTCCGTCCGGTCTTTTTTGACGTTTCTGGAAAACAGTTCCAACTAGTTTCAACTTCTTTTGGTTCAAGAAATACCCTCATTTTCCACAGTTTTTCAATACTCTGGTATCGTCCAGTGATTGGTCCAACTTTTTGTCTTCCTTCACTTTGTTGTCTGTTGGAACGGAAAAATCCATGAGATAACAATTTCTTTCCGTCTTGTTAATTAAAATTGAGTTAGGTTAGGTAGCCATATTTCAAAATAGCAGAATATTTTACGCGTTTTATCTTCAATGATAGATTCTGTTTTATGTATAAAACATTTTTTAGTCTGGTAAAAGTTGAGTTTCTGGCATAATTCCTTGCAGATCATCTTTCCCACAAAGATGTTCTTATTCCTTGATTCCTTTAGTGAAAGTTTGCTGTATTCACTTATTATTATCTTACTTGTAGAGAGTTCTTTTTCCACCAGCGTTAGCTGATGGTCTCTCATTGGAGTTTGAGAAAAAGCAAGCCTCCTCAAGTCACTGCGACTCTTCTAAGTATTATGGCTAATGTTAATAATTCTGCAGCCTGGATGATCTCCAAGTATTCTCAGATTTCTAAGTTTTCAGGTCCCTTTCACGATCTTTGAGGATTTTTTTGAGCGTACCACATGCAACTGGTTTCAACGTCACCTTTATGTTCCTTAGTTTTTTTTTTAGTTCTCTTGCAAGGTCGAGGTACTTATCTCTCTTTTTACTTGGTTTAAATTTTACTCTGCGGTCTGCTGGGACGGCAAAGACTTCTATTCAGCTGGTTCTCTTTTTTTTAATTTACTATCACTAGGTCTGGTCGTTTGGTCAACATGAGGTGATATGCTTGTATCTCAAAATCCCCGATAATTTTATGTATCTCATTCTTCCGGACAGATTCTAAATTGTGTTCGTAAAGACAAATTTAAGATTTTTGCACAATTCCCAGTGGATCAAATCCCCACCAACTCGTGTCTTTTTATACTGTTTTTGAAGTGATTTGCCCTATTAGCTTATTATGTGAATCGTTTCGTCTCTATCACCACATAACTTGCAATCACTATTTGGCTGAGTCTTATCTGTTTTTGCTTTATCATTATACTCCTTTGAAAGTTTTTCTACGCCAGCATTATCTCATGGTCTTCCACTGGAGTCTGAGTGAAAGCAAGTTTCCTCAAATGTCGAAAATCCCTCTCAGTATTCAAGAATGCTATAGTTTGGATTGTCTCCACTTCTTTAGTTTCCTATTCCGCTTGTCCCTGCACATATCCTTTTGTGACTGTAGCAAACGCGCTAATCCCAATTGGTATCAACAGCACTTCCATGTTCCTTTTTTTTTTAGTTCTTTAACAAGGTATTTATTTCTCTTTTTGCCTTCTTTCAGTTTTACAGTTGTTATTATTATTATTAGAGTTTTTCAAACCAGCTTGCGCTAGATAACACTGATTTGAATGTGAGTGACAATAAGTCTCTTCCGCTCTTCCTAAACCTTCTCAGAATTATCACTTTCTTAATCTTTGAGGACCGTTCTTAGCCCCCACCTTACAATTAATGCTTCCTTACTTTCATTTTCTACGGATTTTTCGGTTCTATAACAAGACTTTTCAGGTTTTATAGGTTTTTAGATCCGTGGCAAAGTACTTAGCCCTCGTTTCACTTTCTCTGATGGCCTTCCACTGAAGTAAGAGTGACAGAATATCTTCTCAAGGCACCAGTATTCTTCTCAGTATTCTAGCTGTAATGTTGATGTTAATCTTGATGGTCACCGCTTGCCATTGAATTTCTAAATCGTCCATCCATTTTACCAAGGTTTTTGGTGATTGATCCGAGTACACCATTTAATATTAGTATCACCAATACCTTCATGTTTCGTAATATTTTCGTTCTCAAGCTACGTATAAGCAGTTTGCTTTTTT
The DNA here is from genome assembly GCA_963585895.1 of Sepioteuthis lessoniana. Taxonomy (NCBI): domain Eukaryota; kingdom Metazoa; phylum Mollusca; class Cephalopoda; order Myopsida; family Loliginidae; genus Sepioteuthis; species Sepioteuthis lessoniana. Next base: position 24,994,021 of record OY757931.1, read on the forward strand.
TCTGTTTTCTTTGAATTGTTTTATTATATTACATCTTGCATGTTTTTCAATCCAGGTTCTGTTTTTATTCTTTTTTTTTGCGTGATTATTACTAGGGTCTGATCTTCTGTCTTGGATTTTATGATCTATTTCTGTCTCAAAATCTCAGAATTGTTTGCGTCTCATTCCCCCGGACGAATTCTGGTTTGTACCTCTACCTTTTGATAGCATGGTCAAATTTACTTTTCTTGCACAATTCCCATTATATCACCTATCACATCCAATCGTGTCCTATCTTGTACTTTTTTCGCTTGTTTGCAACATGCTATTATAATAAGTATTATTTTTATTATTATTGTGTTCTTTTTTCAGTCTCTTTCTCATTCTCCTCTCTCTCTCTCTCTTTCTCTCTCTCTCTCTCTGTTATCCTCTTTTTCGTTGGGGGAAATATGGAATCTCCTAAACTGACCTGATTGACTTGCCCGTGTGGCCTACACTTCAATATTTAATGACAAAACCCCTCATCGTTTTGCCAATCGATCTCTTTCTGACCACAATGAAACTGATGAATGCCCCTTCCATTAAATACACACCAGCAAGCTAATGGCTGTCACTTAGGTTTTAGACAAACAGACATTTGAAACATTTATAGTAGCCTGAGGCCAAAATGTGTATGGTGACCCGCGTCATGATTACTCCGTTATTATCACCGCCCCCACCACCAAGCGAGGCAGATCTCGGGAAGAAACTACGGGATAGGAATGGTAGGTGGTGGAAGCAGTACACTTGGCATAGGGGATGGAGAGTAAGAGAGCAAGTTGTATATATACATATATATAGACATACACGCACACACTCACATACACGCACATATATATATATATATATAGAGAGAGAGAGAGAGAGAGAAAGAGAGAGGGGACAGTGTGAGTATATAATGGGAAAGTCTTAATTTTGTTTTATTTTAGCCCACTGGTTTTTCGTTTCTCAAAATTTTTTTTAATTATTAGAATGAAAGGAATGTCTCTTGTACCTCGTGGGCATAAAAAAAAAGAAAAGAATAAAACTGGGGAGAAAGAATGAACAACGAAAAATGAAAATAATTAAAAGAGGGATCGTTTTATATACGTATATGCAATATTATAATTTGAGAATAATATAAAAATCGTACGAAAGAGGTAGCTGAAATGATTTTGAAATATTTAGAACAAGTAAATAAAAAAAGATTTGAATGGGTACTTATTCAAATATTTCAAGAATCCTAACTCAGTAACACACACACACACACACACACATATAGGTAATGCAAAATATACCCCCCATATATATATATATATAGTCATCCACAGATCTCTCTCAAATGCGATATATATATATATATATATATATATATATATATATATATCACATTTGAGAGAGATACAGAGAGAGAAAGAGAAAGAGAGAGAGAGAAAATAAGTGAAAAAGAAGTGTACGTATGTATTTCTCTGGATTTCACACACGGAATATATATATATATATATGCGTGTGTGTGTGTGTTTGTGTGTGAGTGTGTGTAAAGATTGTAACCGAGAAGTATATATATATATATATATATATATATATATATATAATTCTATATGGTGTCGTCCCACAGATACCCCACACACACACAAACATATACATATATAATCCGATCCCTGTGAGATTTTCGCACCAACGCTAGCTGGTGGGCTTTCACACGATTCTGAGTCTTATAGGATCTCTGGGACACTTCTGAGTATTTTTGTCGATCTCAGCAATCCTGTACCCGGGATGGTCTTGATTTTTTCACCAATCACTAACTGTTAGGACTGTTCCAAGGGTTGCAACTACACCTGGTTTTACTATTACCTACATATTCCCAAGTTTGCTGTTTTTTAGTTGTCTGCCAATGACCAATAATTTTTCAATCATTTTCTTTTATTTTCTTTCTGTGATCCACCGAAAGGGCAAAATGCACGACACGGCATTTTTTTTATTAATTATAAGTAAACTGGTCATCTGGTCAGACTTAGGTAATTCTTTTATATCTCAAAATACCAAAGAATTTTATGTGTCTTATTTTTAGGACGTATTCTTGTTTGGGCTTATGGTCAAAGTTCAGTCATGCACATTTCCTAGTAGATCACCTTTCCCAACCATTCATGTTTAGTCGTCTATTCATTTTGTGCAAGTTTGATGCATTCGCTTACTACTTGATTAATTGTTTACCACTTTCTCAGCACAACTTACACTTGCAATTCTGTTGTGTCAAATCAAATTTCGTTTTAACGTAATTGGTCCTTATGACGTTTTTTTTTATTAGTGTATCTTCAGTTTCACTCTTAGTGTTTCCTTTTCGTAGACATATCAAGAATCTCCCATATCAGATTTCATTAGTTTTTCGCATGAAATATCAATAAAGTAGTTTTTCTTCCAATTTCTGTTTCCTACTTTTTGAATTTTTTTAATTCTGTACTTTTGTTGCCACTGTTGTTATTGGCTGGTGTATTGAATCCTTCTTTGAACTTTGTTATATATTTTTCGACTCCTCATTTTGTTGCATCAACGCAATCCCTAAAACTCCTGAGTCCTCTTTCAATTTCATTTCTTGACACAAACAGTCTGTCTATGTCATCTCTTAGATAGAAAAACTCGTACATCGTCATTAAATTTCTTATCCTTAGTTTCACTTGTTTGAATTCCTCTCTTTTGAATTTTAACAATAGTCCTGAGTATCTTACATTAGGAGTCTTCCAGGACTTTTATCTCTTTGCTGATAAGTTCTGGTATTAAACTTGGTATCCACAGACTTTCTTGTTCTTCTGAGGCACCCTTTTCCTAATGGTTTCCTCAATCCCCGCTTGTTTAATAGCGTCCTCTTGCAATATTTTCAAATACTCGTAACTTTGTATCCCTCAAAACGTTCTAATGCTTTCCTGGTAAAGCGGTTTTATTTTCCCACTGTTTGTTTTTTCCCATTTTCCATGACTTGCTATGTAAATACCTTAATGTCACCCATATAAATTAAGTTATCCTGTACCTTATCGAATGGCATCATAATTTAACAAATCCTGGTGGTTAGAATGAGCTACTCTCGAAGATGCCTCCCTGGATTTTTTCCTCAGTTAGTGTTTGATCTCCAGCTATCAATTTCACCGTCCAGTTTTCACATTGAAAGTTGATTTTGTCGGATATTTTGTACATTTTAAAACAATCTAATATCCACGTTTGTTAGTCATTATTGTAGACCTTTTTGCTATCAATCCATTATATGGCTACAGTTTTCCGCTTCTTTTTCATTTTTTCTTCTTTGAGGATATACTGTTCAATATAACGTTAGTATTTTGTTACTCTTACTCCCTTTCTGTGCTCTTTTTAGTATTCACAAAATAGTCTGCTGCATACGAGTGAATAAAATATTTCTTATCTTGCCTGTGCTGTCGGGATTTTCGATATCATAGGTAAATATGTTATCATTCAATTGCTGTTGAGGCTGGTTCTCTTTTCTGAGGTACTTCGGGTAGAATGTTGAGTGAGTTTGTCTAAACCTGTCAAAGTTTATGAGAATGGGTTTGACACGTTAAGAATATCTTGGAATGTTCTGTTTTGTTTGACCCGGTCTTGATACCTTTGAATCTTCCTTCTTTTGCCAATATCTTTTGCTTTATATTTTTCCCGTTGTGTCGTCCGACTTGTCTGCGGTTGTCGTTTTGGGTCTTTTCTTTCCGTTTGATTCATGTATTTTTCACCTTCCTTAGTAGTCTCTCTTGTGATTGCAGTTTCTTTTCTTTTCCTTCTAACCTCATTTCCGAACCAGATTTTTTATCTCTCATCGGATTCCTTTAGGAGATACCTATTTTATGACTGACTAATTTTGCTCCAACATATATTTTACTCTTTCAGTTTAGTAATGCTGTCTTTTGGGATAGTTTTTAATACTTTATTTATTTTATCGGCTTCAACCTTGATTTTTTTTTCTAGGTTGATTCCTTTGGGATGGTAATTTAATCTTCTGTTCACTCCTAAATATTTTTTTATTAATTCCACATTTTCTCCTGCCTTCTTGTGTTAATATTGATGCAGTATTTCTGGGTTCAGTTTTAATTTGGTTTTCCATAGTTTTTGTTTCAATTCGTTTTAGTGTCTTTCATCCATTATGTACCATATTCACAATTAACGCTATGTGCGAAATGGACATGTAGTGTTCATAACAATAGAACATATAAAGAACATAGGAATCTTGGAATTCGAAAACACGTAACGACTATTTGTTCAGGTACGAAACCTTTTTATTAACTTTGAGTTAAAGGTTTCGACACAAGGAGGAGAGAGACAATCTTCTATGCTGTCTTATTCATTTGGCCCCCGTCTCGAGCGCAAGTTCGCCTCGCGTCTGCGAGCTCCAAAAGTCGACCGTCTTCGTCCAGTATCTAATCTCCACTCTAATTTTCTTAAAATTTCACACAAACCTCCCCGCGCTTCCGGTGCGTGACGTCACCCACACCCTGTCAACCCGTTTCGTTTCGGACTATTATGACATCTGAGTGACACTTCCATCCGCCCGCGCGCACCCGCGTTAACAACTGCCTCTATGTTGCACCCAACTAACCCATGCGGCGAGCCGAAAGGTTCTCAGCCTAACTAAACTCAAAGGCATGAACCGAAATCCCTCGGCTATTATATAACAATTTTACTCTTTATGATTTTCTTGTTCACATATTCTAATTATTCTAAGGTCAAACAAATAACCTTTTTCTGAAATCGACCTCCATTGGTCAGCAACTCTTCTATTTAAATTAAATTCACTGGATTATATCCAAATCTCTATCATCCGTTTCCTATTGCCTCCTGGGTTCAATCCTAGGTTACGTCATACCAAAGACTTTAAAAATGGTACGTAACACCTCTTTGCTTAACACTTAGCAATATAACGTACGTATCAAGGGTAAAGTGGAGCAATCTAGGAAAAGGAGTAGAACCCTCCCTACACCTTGGTGTTGTAGCTATTGAAAAGAGAGCCTTCTGGTCGTCCTCGACCACGGTTACCAAATTTAATCTATAAAAACACACAAATGTCACAAAAGGATTATTATTATTATTATCCACTCCTCTAAAATTTTTCACATCAGTGTTACCTGATGGTTTTCACTGGAGTTTGAGTGACAGCAAGTCTCCTCAAGTCTCCAGGACTCGTCTCAGGATTCTAGCCGTTCTTATCAATGCTATCGTTTGAATAGTCTATACACGTCCGTCAACTTCCAAGTCCTCCAGGCCCTTTAATAATCCTTTAGTTACTGTGCCTAACACACCAATCACTATTGGCACAATCGTTACTTTCATGTTCCACGGCTTTTTCAATTCTCTTGCAAGGTTGAGGTACTTCTCCTTCTTTTCACTTTCCTTCAGATTTATTCTGTGGTACGCCGGGACAGCAAAGTCGACAATTTTGCTGATTCTGTTTTTTTGTTGATTATTATGAGGTCAGGTCTTCTGGGTGATCCGTTTGTATGTTAAAGTCCTATAGGAGTTTGTGCGAGTCATTTTCTAGGACAGGTGCTGGGTTGTGTATATACCATTTGTTTGTATTGTCGAATTGAAATTTCCTGAACATTTCCCAGTTGATCACCTTGCCGACCCAGTCGTGTCTCGCCTTATTCTCCTTCTGTGCTAATTTGCTGCATTCGCTTATTATGTGATTGATCGTTGCGTCTCTGTCACCACATAACCTACATTTACTGTTTTGTTGCGTCTTATCTATTCTCGCTTTGATATGATTGGTTCTTATGTCATTGTCCTGTGCTGCTATTTGGAGGGATTCCGTTTCTCTCTTAA
>OY757931.1:25007334-25017334 GCA_963585895.1 Sepioteuthis lessoniana
GGCAGCAGTAAAGAGAGCGTTGACACATCAATACAACGACATGAAGACTATGTACAAAAGCGTGAAGAAAGACTTATTACAGCCACCAGAGACAATACTGACAACACGAGTACTAACAGAACAACAATAACTAGAAAACAAAAATGAGAAGAAATACAAAACTTTGGACATTTTAAACAAGTAATACGCAACATCTCACACGAAAAAACTTGGTCGTGGCTAAGAAAAGGGAAGAGAGAAACTGAATCTCTTCTAACAGGAGCACAAAACAATGCCATAAGGACCAATCATATCGAAAGAAGAATAGATAAAACGCAACAAAACAGCAGATGTAAGTTATGTGGTGATAGAGACGAAATCACATAATAACTGAATGCAGCAAACTGGCACAGAAAGGGTATGAGACTATACACGACTGGGTGGGCAAGGTGATCCACTGGGAATAGTGCAAGAACTTTTAATTTGATCATACGAAAAAATAGTATACGCACCACACAGGATCTGTGTGGAGAATGGACGCTCGAATTCCCCTGGGGTTTTGGGATACAAACGGATCACCTAATCTAGACAAAAAATCAGAGAACTTGCCGAATTGTGGACTTTGCTGTCCCTGTAGACCAAGAGTAAAATTGAGAGAAAGAAAAAGAAAGATAAGTAGCTGGCCCTTGCAAAGGAACTGAAAAAACTGTGGACATGAAAGTGACGGTGATACCAACTGTAACTGGTGCTTTTGGTACTGTCATAAAATTGTTGGTACAAGGACTTGAAGTCTTGGAAATAAGAAGACGAATGGAGACAATCCAAAGTACACAATTATTTATATCAGCCAGAATACTAACACTTGAACCCGGGTATAGTTGAAGAGATTTGAAAAATCTACCCTCGTAGATTAAATAAAGGGTTTCGTTGGAATTTCTATGTGGGCTTCCGAGAGTGATATGAAACATCTAAAAATGGCAAATGACGAAAAGACCGTAACGCTAGAATTATAACGATGGAGTTAAAGACAAGTCAAAATAGTTTAAAAGAAAATTTCAATATTTTTTTAAATTCTGTCATCAGTTTATCTATCTATTAAGCTAGCTAGCTAGCAATATATATATATATATATTAAATTGCGAGTCAGGACTATCCTACTACAGTTTCACCTACATCAGCTCCTCAGGGTATCTAGTCGGTGCTAGATACCCTGATACTCGACTTTTGAATTGAGCGCTATTTGTAATAGTAGCATTGAAGCATTTTACGGTGGGTTTTTGTTCTTTTGACCAACGGACTGCATATCTCTTGATTTTTTTTCAACTGGTGAGACGAGGTTGGCCTTTTCTTTATTTTTTTTTCCCAAAAGATTGTTTTTTCTTTTCCCCCTGGCAGTGATTCGGGATAATTTTATCTCTAAATTCTGGGTTTTTTTTTCTTTTTACTGGTAACCGTGAATGCTGGTAGATAGTAATTTAGTAAATATATATATATATATATATATATATAAAGATGAAGCCGAATTAATTTGAATAAGGGATTTTGTCACTTTTCAGCACCAATCCGACAAAATCAGTAGACAGATAGATAAACAAAAACCCTGGTCATTAATGAGTTTTCAAATGATACTAAATTCAACTTGCCCAGTCGGCTTGGTTGTAGAATACACCGACTGCAACTCTACTGAGGAGTAAGACCCCCCAACGTTTGGCTCAATTGACCCGGGGTGTAGAATACACCGACTGCACCTCTGCAGAGGGGTAAGACTTCCCCAACAAGAGACCCATTTGGCTGGGGCTGTAGAATACACCAAATGCATCTTTGCAGTGGTGACAGACCCCCAACGAGAGTCCAAGATATCATACAAAACAATAGTGAAGTTTCAGTAATACTGGAGGTTTGAGGAATACGGGGTACCACTTCCTTGCCATCGCTGCCAACTCCACTCTGACCCGGGATGGTAACAACTGATAGTGTCCTTTGTATGTGTCAAATCGAACTAAACTATGTACATAAGCTAAATTGAGTTGCTTCAAATAGAATTGTTTTGACATTCAACTGTATGAAAACAAAAGCTATACCTGTACTTAACTGAATAATTTGAATTAGTTTCTGCCCAAATTTGGGCCATCATCAGCAGAGGATGTATTACAAAACTCTTGAATGTACATTACTACTTTGGTGCTGGCCCAAAGTTGGGCAGTAAGTACTTGGGAAATAAGTAGTTATGGAAAATGTATCAACCCATTCCCGCCGAATATGATAAGATCAATATGGCAATTCGAAAGGATTAACAAAGCAATATATGTCTATTATGTTCAATCGAATATGTATTAATGAAGAAATGCTGCCAATATACATACATACATATATATATATATATATATATATATATATATATATATATATATATATATATATATATCATGTTGCAGTAATAGCATTTCCCTGACCCTGATCTCCTCTCTCTCTCTCTCTCTCTCTCTCTCTCTATCTGCCTGTCTATCTCTCTCTCTCTGTCTGTCTGTCTCTCTCTCTCACTCTCTCTGTTCATATGTGTCTGTTTCTCACTCTCTGTCTGTCGGTCTCTCTCACCCTCTCTCTCTCTCTGCCAGTCTTTCTGTCAGTCTCTCTCTGTCTCTATTTCTCTCTTTCCTTGTCTGCCTGTCTGTCTGTCTGTGTCTCTGTCTCTCTGTCTGCCTCTCTCTCTCTCTCTCTCTCTCTGTCCATACATAGCTATCATCCACTCTACCGTTCGTTTCTACAGTATCCACACGGATCTGATGTAAATTATTGCCAGTCGGCCAGTTCAAGTGTATCCTTGTTTAAGAGTCCACAGAAGAATTTTGCCCCTGGATCCATTCTTGCTCTTCCTGTTGTGTCCCGCTTGTCTTTGAACGGTTTCTGAGATGTGAGCTGAGTAGCCGTATAGGTACTGTCTTGTGAATTGTCGATTACAGGGCTCGTTGAAAACAGCACATAGCATTCTTTACTAGTTACCATCTAACTTTTGATCCATGCATTTTTAAGGGCCTATGAGGTGTATCCATACAGTAGTAAAGACAAAATAACAGCTCGGAAGAAATCTTCATTTATCTTATTAGACAGATTAGATTCCCATATGATCGATAACCTGTGTATAGTAGTTTACGCTTTCGCAAGACATAAGTTGGCATCTATTTCAGTAGATGAGATTCTGCTGTTGATGTATGTAAACTTGTCAAATAATTTAAGAAGCTGATTTCGTAGAGTTTAAAATTCATGGAATCTGTTTTATTTGCGTTCAAATAGAAACCAATGCTTCTTTCTGCTTGCTCCAGGCTATGCAGCAGGTATTACGCTTGAAGTGATGCATTTGCGAGAAGACTTAGATCACCTGCGTAGTCTGTGTGTTGTAGTTTCTACAGGATATTGCCTGCTTCTGGCTTTTTTACCATAAAGCCATTTTCTTTAGTTAAATCTATCGATGTTTGAAGTACGTAGTCAAGGCAGATTTTAAATAGATATGGTGTTAATATATTTCCTTTTGAATGTTGTCAATTGAAAGGCTGTTTCTTCCAAGCAGCTGTCGTGCCCATACTGCTTTATGGATGCACTACATGAACGCTGACTAAAAGTTAGACGAAGCAGACATGCAGGACACTGCGGGAGAAGCAGGGACGAGCGCATAAGTGATGTTCTCCTATTGGCCCCGTCACATGGCCGAGCAAAAGCAGGGTGATCAGCTCGAACCTACATACAATAGCTCGGTGAGAATACGGGATATCGCCTTGAGGACCTGCCAAAAGCGATCATCGATAGTGAGGAGTGGCGAGAGAGGGTCAGGTATATCCGTGCTGGCGGTACGAAAAGATGAGATGATGGTATTTCCTTGCAAAACTCCAGTGAAAATGTCGAAATATACATTGTCGTTGTCATGTGAGTGAACAACTGCTTTCGTGTTTCTGTAAAGCATTTTTATAGCTGTAACTGTTATTTGGGGATACCATATGCTAGTTGTAATTGTTACATCATCCCTCTAGGTACGGAATCAAATACCTTGGATAGGTCTACGAGCAATAGTGTGACCTCGAGATTTTTTCCGCGTATTCTTTTGATGATTTGATGGATTGTCAGAATCTGCGAAATTCTGAATCTATTACTCAAAACCGTAATGAAGTTTTACTAAGAATCTTCTCGATCTTAGGTTTAATACGGTTTTGTTTGGTTTTATGGCATATCGACCATTGTAAGTTATTGATAGCGAATCCATTTTTATACATATAAACATATCTATTTCAAAAAATTCATTTGAGCACAAGTTACACAGTTTGAATGTCAAAAGCAGTTCTATATCAAGCAATTTAGTTGAGCATTAGAACACAGTTTCAATGCCAAAAACAGTTCTATTTCAAACAATTCAGTTTGTCATAAGTACAGGGTTTAAAAGTCAAAAACAGTTCCATTTCAAACAATTCAGTTTAGCATGAGTACACAGCTTGAATATCAAAAACTGCTCTATTTCAAAGTATTCTTTTGAGCATAAGTACACAGTTTCAATGACAAAAGCAGTTCTATTACAAACAATTCAGTTTAACATAAGTATAATGTTTCAATGTCAAAAACAGTTCTATTTCAAACAAGTTCACTTTTCTTAGAGAACGGTAGGATGCAACCGTTTTGTTAATTGTTTAATTGTATTATAGACAGCCTTGCATAAAGGAAAAACTTTGTCAGCAAAATTTTCATGTCTTCCATACTTCTGGAGGTATTTCGTTGGGGCCTACGGCCTTTCTGCTTTTAATTTTAGTCAGTATTATGTCAGTTTTGTTTTTCCTTGAATTATCCTTGATTGATGTCTTGTTGGCTATTAATGATTTTTTGGTAGTTTTATCAGTGACTTTTAGGGAGATTCCAAGCAGATTCTTAAAAGGTGTTTGTTCTATTTCTGTATTTTTTTCATCTTTGATGGCAGTTTTTAGTTTTGCTCTTGAGGTGCTCTTCCTTTTGCTCTTTTCATTTACTCTCTGCCATGCTAATCCCAGTCGTCTATCTTCTACCGAGTTTCTGGTTTTATTGATTTGGCTTTTAAAAAATTATCTTTGTTCTTTTTTGGTATATGCTAGTTCTCTCAACGAAGTCTTAAGTTTCTGCTTATTACTATTTGTTGGGTTTCTTTTAATACGTAAGGATGATTTTTTCCTGTTATCTGTTTTTTTTTTTTTCGAAGTAAAATTGCTTCCCATAGAACTTTACGTATGACCTTTGGTTTGGTAGGAATGCACTCGGTTGCAGCTTGTATATGGGCGGTAACAAAGTTTTCATATTCAACATTCAGACTATGTTTTTTAAGATGTCTCCTAAAGAGTATAAAATTAGCTTCTTACACTAATCATACTTTGACTTCTAATATCGCTATTGGTGATTGAAGACCAGTTATATCCTGAAAATGTAACTGATTGTTTATCGTTTGCGCCTAATCTCAAGTAAATAACTGTCAAGGTGATTATGTGATCGGAAGATACCCTTTTAGAAGTGGTGTATGCCACACAGTTCAAAGCGCTATTAATCTACTTGTTTATAAAGATATAATCTAGCTCTACCTTAGAGTTATTTGGGTGGGTGTTGGTACATAGTTTTCCCTCCCTCTTTTGTAATTTTGTATTTAGGCATGCTAACCCGTTCTCAAGTGAAAAACTTGCTTGACATTCCTTATTTCTATTTGGTGAGTTGTTTATGCAAACTTTATTTCCCTCTTCACCTATATGAGAATTCATGTCCCCATCGATGATTAAATTGTGGTGTTTGGGAATGTGTCGGACAAGGGAGGATAGCTCATCATAGAAGGTTTTATTGCTGGCATTGGTGGGACTGTAAAGAGAGACAATTGTTGTAGTGGAGTTACCATTAAATGAAGCACACATCATTCTCTGTAGGATTCTCTCAATATTGATACAATTGGCCCTTCGTTACCATTGTTTTATAAAAAAAACAACCCAGAGATATTCTCAAAAATATCGATATATCTAGATCAACTTAAAAACAATTATCGAGTTAGGAACAAATTATACATAACACGAACTCAAAGCAAAAACAAATCTTAAAACACGCACAAACACCATCTAAAATTTCAGAGCATTCGACTCATCAAGTTTCATAATGCAAAAATAAAAGATGGCAGTATGTTATACTATCATAGTAGGTAAGTACTATACCTTCGAAAACTCCAAAATAATATTCATAATAAATAAATATAATTAACTGCAATTAAAATAATCTAGTCTACATAATCAAATGCACTAATTACAACGCGACATATATTAGTTGTACTCCTACATTAAACAACAGTCTCTTTACATGAAATTAACAATATATCACCAGAAAATATAATAATAATATAAAAATACAATTTATCGAAACACCTTCATCGATGCAAAAGAAACTAAAATAATGCCAATATTCCAGACTGATGTCTATTCATTACTCCAAAGAAAAGAAAAGAAAAGAAAAGAAAAGAAAAGAAAAACTTCAAAGTTAGATTAAAATGAACATTAAACAAAACCGAGCCACATAAACACTCAGGGACCGACTAAAAACACATCAATATATGGGGATCAATTTTCTCATTCGCTTAATTCATCTAATGACCATGAGAAAACATATATGAGTATATATATATATATAAGTGAACATGCATATACAAGTGAACACGGTGAGAGAGAGAGAGAGAGAAAGAGAGAGAGAGAGAGAGAGAGAGAGGTTGACAAACACACACGCACGCATATATATATATATATATATATTGACTCAAGGTAAAAGGTATTGAAAAACAAAGAAAGAACAAAAAGGACCAAAATCCAACCAATACCCTTGAAAATATATATGTCTACAGGTGTAAGTATTCATAAGGTACATTTATGTATACATGTGTAAACACACACACACACACTCAAAATCAATCCTGATATATATATATATATATATATATATATATATATATATATATATATATTTATATATAAACAGCTTTTACATAAACTAGAGTTATTCGTGGACAATAATGGCCAATGGGGCATTATTATACAAAAAATATGGAATTAAAATCAAAACAACCAATCAAAACATTTTTTTACTATAAAAACAGCATCCATACTTAACATCCATATTTAAATCTCCTGAAAAAGACCTAAACGTCCAAAACACAATTAGGGTACAAGTATATGCTAAAAATCCCAAGTACCAATTTGTTGACCTTTTCATATATATATATATATATATATATATATATATATAATGAAATGCCTTTCACATTTGTATGTGCTTCCTTTGCACAAAAACTAAGACAAAAATCTGAAACAGTTTTTCTAGTTTTATGAGAAGTGGTAGTGTGTTGCCACAGTTAAACATATTTAGCTATGACTCTCTTTTCTTGGTGAGGCTTAGAACCTTTTGGATGACCTCATTTTTAGTTGTGTGCATCTTTTTCCATTGTTATCTTAATGTATGAGAGCATAACAGGGTTGTCTCTTTTGTAAATATTTAATGGTTTTGATGACATCTAATAAAACAGGTTCTTCTGTTAACCCTGTGTAGATTACATTGACGAGAAAGAAAGAAAGAAAGAAAGAAAGAAAGAAATGAATGACCAAAAGGAAACAAAAAAAGTAAACAAAGAAAAAAGAAAGAAAAACAGCGAAAGAAATAAAAGAAAAGGATAAAAAAAAAGAAGAGAAACAGAAAAGAAACAATAGAAAAAATGTTAGACTAGCAAAGAAATACGAAAAATGATATGAGAAATAAAAGATTAAAAAAAATATGAAAAATAGAATAAAACAAAGAAATTATATTCAACAATAGATAGTAAAATAGATGAAATAAAAGTAAAAAAAAACAACTTTAAAATGAAGAAAAAAGAAAAATTCTTCTGAAAAAAGATAAATACAGAAAGAAAAACAAAAGAAGAAGAAAAGAAAATCTCAAGAAAGGGAGAGAAATATTAAAAACGTCAACAAATTTACAAGGATTAATTATTTATAAGAAAAAAAAAAAGAAGAAAAATAAATATGACACCTTACAAATATATGAGGAAATATTCAGGGAAGAACGGAAAATGATATAAATGAAGTAAAAAGAAAAAAAAAAAAAAAGAAAACAAGAAAGTTAATCACAGATAAAAACATCACTTTTTTTTAATCAGTAATCAAAGATGGCGGAAAATGAACAAACAGGAGCGAAAAAAAAAAAAAATGAAAGAACATTTAACTGCTGTAGGAAACAATGCATCTAGAGAAATGACAAAAGAAAGATGAAGTGACAAGAACAACGATACTTCTTAAGAGCGAAATTTAAATAAACATAAATAGATTTTTTTATTTTTTAAATACAGAAAGAGCATGAGCGAACAGCGAAAGCAGTAAACATGAAAGATTTTATGAACAAACGGTATTGACGAAAAACCCAGACGATTTATCGTCTGAAATTTAAAAAAAAAAAAATCCGTCCGAAATAAATTTTTTTTCTTCTTTTTACTTTAAGTGAAAAAGGATAAAATAAATGCAAATCCACTACTACGCTGACTCTCCGCAACATTGATGTCAAAAAAATACATGGAATTTGGAAGAGGCGGCGAAAAAACAAAAAAACAAAAACAACAACAAAAAGAAACAGATGTGCTTATTTTTGCCAACACAGGTCGGCATCTTGACGGCAACAAAGCCAGTCGACATGCGGTGTTCGCTGGGGATGTAAGCAGGAGTGGTTTGGTTAGCGCCGGAAATTTCGACGCTAAAAGAAATAATTGATGTGTAAATCTGCACGCGATGTCTTCCGTCATTTGCAATGCAGGGTTTGATCTTACTGCAGGTATGTTTGAAAGGCAAATTCATCTAGCAAACGATTTGCTAAATGGCAGACGACCGTTACGTCAATTTGGCGCCAAATCTTCCGGAATTCATTTTTGTCTTTTTCGTTTGTTTGCTTGTTTGGTTCATTTTATTTCATTTTTTTTTCTCAATCATTTTTTTTTTATCTCAATCATTTAATTGTTCAGAAAGAACATTGAATGGTATTGAATATGTCTGCTATTAAAACTACTCCTAAGTCTACACATTCTCCCTATCTCTTTCTTTCTCTTTTTGTCTCTCTTTCTCTCTGTCTCGCAGACATACATATCAGCATATATAGTTATCTATTTATATTAAATTTTAAAAATTATTGAATGAAAACATGAAGAAAAATTTTCAGGTGTTCAGTATTTTAAACATTAGAAGCATCTATTGACTTTGTTCTCTATTTTCAGTAATGAAACTAAAGACTTTACCGATCTAAAACGCTTTCCACGTTAAATTTTAATAATAATAATAATTATAATAATAATTGTTGCGTTCTGGGTATGGAACGCTTGTAATATTAAATAAAGGACAAACCACGATATGAGAGGAAATAGAGATATATTCTCAGGAAGAAGTATATACAATAGAGAGACTATGAGTAAACAAGAACGTAGGATTAGTGAATACAGAATAAAGATATAGTCCAACGATAGTATTAGCTTCCGTTATTACGGTAGCAAGTAAGGTGATCTAGTGCGATACCCAGTCTCCAACGCGTTAATACTATTCCTATAAGAAGTTACTCTTTACCTTCTAGTCTGCCCTGGTATTCGTAGCTACTGCTATATATGGCAGATGGACTAGTTCATTGTGTGGAAAAAGGTGGGTGATACCCAACAACAACAACAACAACAATAATAATAATAATAATAATAATAACAATTATAATAATAATAATAATTATGCAGTGACAGAGAAGAAACCGTCAATCACATAATAAGCGAATGTAGCAAATTGGGAAAGGAGTACAAGGCTAGACACGAATGGGTGGGCAAGGGGATCCCCTGGAAAATGTGCAAGAAATTTAAATTTGACCATGCCAACAAATGGTATATGCACAACCCAGCACATGTCCTAGAAAATGACATGAACAAACTGCTATGGGACTTTGATATACAAACGGATCACCTAATCTCGACCAGAAGACCAGA
>OY757931.1:25022334-25049834 GCA_963585895.1 Sepioteuthis lessoniana
TAGCAAATTTTATTCTTTCTATTACTCCTCTCTTTTGTTATCTAAGTTATTTGTTTTTAAACTTCTATCAACGGTGTGCTTCTTTTTATCACTTTATTATTGGTTTCTTTATTCTTATTTCTTTTTTGTTACATTTCCCTCTCCTCTTCTGGTTTATTTTCTTTTCTCTTAACGTCATAACAATCTCCTTCTTTCCTTCCTTTCCTTTCTTTGACTTATTTCTTAGAGAATTTATTCCTATGTATTTTTGCTCTCTCTCTCTCTCTCTCTCTCTCTCTCTCTCTCTCGCACTCTTCCTTTAGAAAACGTTCTCTTATGACCCAATCGAAATTTCAAAGACCAAAATAATGAAAGAAAACAATATAGCAGAAAAATATAACTTTAAAAAAAGTCATCGAAGCGTTCATTGTCACGTACACCGACTACCGGATTCGTCAATTTCTTTATCCAAACACCATGGAACCAGTCAGAAGATCCCTGAAAACGTTACGCTTTACTTCATTCCAAATTTGGCGCCTATTTGGTACCGCTTCAATGATTGAATGTCTTTGGCAAGACTTGATTCCAATTATTATGGTCGTGAAAAAGCGGATTATTTTTCTCAATCAGGATTTGATCGTCACGAGCCCCAATAAACACCGCAGCAGATATAGCAATGAACAAAGAAATTGGACCTTGGTTTGTTGGCTGGTTGGTTGGTTGGTTCTATGGCATTTCAATGCTTGTTGGAGTATATAATGTCCAATTCAGTCTAGTGTCTAGCAGTTATATCATTCTAAGTACCTTTTCATATCTGATAATGATAATCATTTGTTGGCACATAGTCATAGAGTTTCGAGTATTCTATAGCTAATAATTTGCATGGTTATATGGATTTAATATTTCGATCTATTACTAATAATTTACCAGACGACAAGACCTAGTGATAGTCAATACAAAAAAAGAGAACCTGTAGAATACTGGTCTTCGCTGTCCCTGCATTTTACAGAGTAAAATTAAAAGCAAGCGAAAGGAGAGATAAATATCAAGATTTTGTTAAAGAGCTAAAAAAGCTATGAAACATGAAAGTGACAGTGATACCAATCGTAATTTGTGCACTTGGAACAATCTGCAAAGGATTTATAAAAGGACTAAAAGATTAAGAAATAAAATGACAAGTAGAGACTATCCAGAAAAACAGCATTACTAAGATTGGCCAGAATACCCAGAAGAGTTCTGGAAACACAAGGAGACTTGCAGTCACTCAAACTTCAGTGAAAACCTATCAGCTAACGCTGGAATGAAAACCACTTGAAAGTGTGAAATAATAATCGCTTGCAATTATAAGTAAAGTAAAGTTGGCAATCTTAGTCAAGGGTGAACCGTAGGCTCCCTTTTCAATATATACTATACCGAGATGTAGGGGGGGCGCTACTCCATTCCCTAGATTGTTCCATTTTACCCTTGATCCTTACGTTATAATGCTGAGTTTTAAGCAAGGTGACATCAAGTCCAATTTTTTGAGTCTTTGGTATGACTTGACCTGGGATTGGACCTCCCGATCTCCCGGACCATTGTCGAACAGTCTACTCAGTAGGCCAATAGTTCAAATTGCAATTATATTACAACCTAATAATTCCTAATACTGTGACTTTGTATGCGGGTTATTGCTGGAGAAATGGGAACGAATTTATTAGTGACGTGTTCTTATGGACAACTGGACATGTACGTTCCAACGTTGGTCGACTAACAACAGCAGTTTTGTGCCCGACTCAGGGTGTTGTCTGTAGGATCTGCCTGGTCGGAGTGAAGCAGGAAGAAATGGCAATGAAGGGTTAACCCACACTATCCATAGCTCCAAATCGGACGTTCACTACCAAATTCAGTTTCGTGTAATATTCAAGGAGCACTTTTTTTTATGTAAAGGAGTCATATATTTCTGAAGGTGATGCGTCTAGGGTATCTGAAGCCACGCAAAAAAAAAAAAAAAAAAGTGGGAGGGAAAGGTTAGGTTGTAAAAAGGGAATGAAGAAAATCAGATAGAAAAATCTAAATAAAGATAGAAAGACATCAAGAAACAGAGGATAAAAAGAAAGGGAAAAGGAAAAAAAATTAAAGAAGAGAAAAAGAAAATAAGGAAGGTTTAGGTGAATTAGGTTTCTTTGATTAATGTCATATCAACCGTTGTAGGTTATTTAATGCCAAAGCCATTCATCTAGAAGAACAGTAGTGGTACTATTTAACCCATAGCTGGGAGGATAAGGGGGTTCATATCTTTCCCAAGGTTATTTGCCCAAAAGTGAACGTAATAGCGCGACTGGAGTACGAACTCGCGTACTACGATTCTGCAGTGCATCGCTTTAACCATTACACCACGAAGACATCCCCCAAAAACAGTAGTGGTACTATTTAACCTATAGCTGGGAGGATAAGGGGGTTCATACCTTTCCCAAGGGTATTTGCCCGAAAGTGAACGTAATAGTACGACTGGAGTACGAACTCGCTTACTGCGATTCCCTAGTCCATCGCCTTAACCATTACACCACGAGGACACCCCATCTAATAAGGAACGAATCAGCTGGATAGAAAGAAAGAAAATCATAGAAAAGGAGGAGAAAGCCAGGACTTTGAAAAGAAGGTTGCCCAAACAATATAGAGAATGCTGGGAGATTCGATTGCGGAGAAGTAAATTGGGTTATAAAACGAGAGCTTGAGAAAAAAAAATAATAAAAGAGAGAAGGAAAATGAGAAAAAAAAGCAGATAAAGAAGATATAGATAAAGATATGAATAAACGTAGTGAAAAAGATATAGATAAAGATATGAATAAACGTAGTGAAAAAGATATACATAAAGATATGAATAAACGTAGTGAAAATGATATCGATAAAGATATGAATAAACGTAGTGAAAAAGATATGAATATAAATAAAGATATGAATATAAATAAAGATATGAATATAAATAAAGATATGAATAAACGTAGTGAAAAAGATCAAGAAAGATGTAGTAAATCAATGAAAATTGGTGGAACAGATAGAACGAAATCCATTGGAAAAAGAAATAGACGTTTAGTAAAAGAAAAAAAAAAGAGATAGAGGAAGATACATCGATTTTTTTACGGCGTGTCAACCTGCCTTGGGATGGTTTATATCTCGAGGTTATGGAATCACATTCATCGTATATCCATATCTATATTTTTATGTAGTTGTGTCTTAAGCGTTTTCCCAACATCCGAGTATAAAGCATTCCCATCTAAATTAGATCACTTCCTAAGTTATATGGTTTCAGGTATACCAATCAAATACTAATAATTTCATAACAGATTTGTTGGGATTTTTTTGTTTTACGACATATCAACCTTTTTCAGGTAATCTAACGCCTAATTAAGTCATTTTGATAAAACATTTTAAACAATTCAATTTAGTGTATTGAATTGCCATGACCAGAAAATCTGGCAAACACTTACGCACGACGTACGGAACCATTGGACAGCTGTTTCGCCGGATTTTCCCGTCATGATAATTCAATTCACAATATACTTCCTATGTTAAAAAAAAAGAAAAAAAAAGAAAAATATACATCTAATTCTGTTTAGTTTAAGCATATCTTTGTTTATATAGTTAAATGTCTGAACAGTTCTATTTCAAACAATTCATTTTAGCTTACAGAAAATTTCCATTTCAAACGATTAAGTTTAGCATAAGTCCAGAGTTTCAATGAGAAAAAATAGTTCTATTTTAAACAAATCAGTTTAGTACAAGCACATTGCTTACTTCTATTTTGCCCAGAGATAGGACCCTATCATGCGCTCACCATATTTACTAACATCCTCCGCTCGAGCAGGATATGACACAAGGTCAATTTTAAGCGGTGTTTAACAGGTTTGAATTCAGAGTTTTCCTTCGCCTAGACTAGTTGCCTTACCAAGGCTGAAGAACCTAGTCTGCCCTACTATTTACCCATAGCTGGAGGGAGAATAATTGGATTGATACCTTTCCCAATGGTATTAGTGCTATGTGAAATGCAATCAGTCTCATCCAGGATTTGAACTCGTGTCACTATGTCCATTTCCTGCGACGATAACCATTATACCATGGGCACCTCGATAATCATGCGCTAGCACTCCGGGCCAGAGTGGACCTGGGAGCAATGGCAATGAAGGTGTACTCCGCATTCTCCAAACTCCAGCATTACTGGAATTTCACCATCAGATTGTTTAGTGTCGTATCTAGCGTCATATCATTGGGGGCTTACCTCTCTGCAGAGAAGTAGTCGGTGTATTCTACAGCACCAGACAAACAGGCAAAATTTTTATAACAGACATTTTTGAGTGACAGATAGGACCAAGTAAGCTGCTAAGACTCTTGATCAGAGTTTTATGGTTCAAATAATTTCCGTCCAACATATGATTATATGGTACCCGTGGTGTAATCGTTCTCGTCACAGGAAATAGACACGGCGACACGAGTTCAAATCTTAGACGAAACTGATTGCATTTCACATAGCACTAATACCCTTGGGAAAGGTATGAATCCAATTATTCTCCCTCCAGCTATGGATAAATAGTAGGACAGGCTAAGTTCTTCAGCCTTGGTGAGGCAACTAGTCTAGGAGAAGGAAAACTCTGAATTCAAACCTGTTAAACTCCGCTTAAAAAGTTGACCTTGTGTCACATCCTGCCCGAGCGGACTGGTTGGGTAAATATGATATGGTTAAAATCATTATTTTTATCAAATGAAAGTCATTTGTTTGCACATCGTTATATGGTTTCAAATAGATAGTATTACTCAAGGAGACACGCTAGCCCCATACCTCTTAATCGTCTGTCTAGACTACGTGCTTAGAACATCGATTGATAAAATCGGAGAAAACGGCTTCGAGCTGACAAATAAAAGAAGCAGAAGATACCCCGCAAAAACAATTACCGACGCCAACTACGCCGATGACATAGCGATACTGGCAAATACATCCAACCAAGCCGAAACAGTACTGCATAGAATCGAACAAGCAGCCGCAGGCATAGGCCTCCATGTCAATGCACACAAAACGGAATATATGTGCTATAATCAAAAAGGTGACATCTCCACACGAGACGGAACCCCTCTTAAACTAGCACACAAATTAACTTACCTAGGAAGCAGCGTCTCATCAACCGAAAAGGACATCGACACACGGCCAACGAAGGCATGGACAGCTATCAATAGGCTATCGATCAGATGGAAATCAGACCTAACCGATAAAACGAAACGCAGTCTTTTCCGGGCAGCTGTCGTATCGATACTGCTGTATGGATGCACTACATGGACGCTAACAAAACGGCAATTACACAAGAATGCTACGAGCAATATTGAACAAGTCCGGGCGGCAACACCCCACAAGACACAAACTATGCGGCCACCTGCCTCCCATCACGAAAACTATCCAAGTTAGACGAACTAGACATGCAGGACAGGGTTGGAGAAGCAGGGACGTGCTCATAAGTGATGTTCTCCTATGGACCCCCACATGTGACTGGGCAAAAGCAGGACGACCAGCATGAACATACATTCTGTGAGGCTACGTGATATAGCCCTGAAGACCTGCCAGAGGCGATGAAAGATTGGGAAAAGTGGCCAGAGAGGGTCAGGGATATCCGTGCTAGTGGCACGACATGATGATAATGATGATGTCTATAGTGTGTTGATTGGCTGATTTGTTGATTGCGTTTGATGGCATATTAACCATTGTAGATTATTTACTGTCAAATCCTGTTTATAGATTTATTGCAAATATATGATTTGTAAACCAATAGTTTTTAGGTAACATTACTAAACGACCAGAGCTCATTAGCTTCTGCACAGTGAAATGGTTTCAAGTATAGTAAATGATTAAACAGTTCTATATGGCCCATAGATGGAGCGTGTCAGGTTCTTATTCTCTGGGTCACAGTGGACCTGGAAATAATTGCAATAAAGGAGGTGCCCGTGGTGTAATACTTATCGTCGTAGGAAATGGACTCGGCGACACGAGTTCAAATCCTGGACCAGACTAATTGCATTTCACATAGCACTAATACCCTTGGGAAAGGTATGAATTCAATTGTTCTCCCTCCAGTTATGGGTAAATAGTAGGACAGACTAGGTTCTTCAGCTTTGATGAGGCAACTAGTCTAGGAGAAGGAAAACTCTGAATTCAAACCTGTTAAACTCCGCTTAAAAATTGACCTTGTGTCATATCCTGTCTGAGTGGAGGGTTTGGTAAATATGAAAAAGGAGTACTCCACGATCCGTAAAGCTCCAGTTGAGTCACCATCAGATCGTTTAGAATCATATAGTGGGCATCCATTGGCGAGTCTTCCCACTCCGCAGAGATGCAGTCAGCGTATTATACAAGCTCAGCTGATTGGGCTGCAAGTACTTCTATCGAATATTAATAATTATCAAGCACATATTTTTTACCTATAGAGGGCACCTTAACAGGGAGAATTCAGAGTTATGCAATAAAAAGGCATTCTATTCACCTCGATTCTCCTGAACTGAAGTCTTACTCTCTCAGGCAATTTTTTGTCATCACAGGAACATGTTTTTTTTGGGATGGAAGGAGTTGCATCCTTCTGAAAGAGATACAGGCAGTGAATTCTAAGCGCCTACTAACTGAGCGGATAAGAATTCAGGTACATCGTCATGAACAAAAATAGAATGAAACACATAGCGTGAATAAAAAGCAATATATAGCGAATGAAAGAAATACAGAGAAAAAGGTAGGATGAATTTCAGATCAAGTGACGTAAAAGGCAAGAAGAGAACGAGACACAAAGCAAGTGAAGAAGAAATGAAGGAATGAAAAATAAAGAGACATAAATACTCAGAGAAAGACAAAACGAAAATTATAAAGGAAGATGTCTTGAAAATATAAAGAAACATGGACAAAGAAAGAGAGAAGAGAAAGAGAGACAGACAGAGGTCTGAAGAGAGAGAAAGAGAGATTGAGATATTGGAAGTTAACGTGTGCATCTGTTTATGCGCATGCGTATATTTCTGTTTAATTGTGAACACTGTGAACACAAAAGTAGAAAATGAATCCCTCTATAAAGAGGCTTACAGAGAGGTATTGAGGGAGAGGAAAGATAGAACTAAGTAGATACATAATTAAAAAGAAAATGTAAACGATATTAAAGAAAAGAAAAAAAAATAGAGGAAAACCGACATCAATGAGAGTTGGAAATTACCAAAGGGACACAGGATGTCCGACTCCTCAAACCCAAAAATATGAGCTATAAAAATAAAGATTAAAAGAGAAGACGGTGACGCTCAAAAATATATAATTTTCTAACATCAATTTTCTTTGAATTAATAATATATACCTTTTTTTTCTCCTTTTTTATCATTATACATCAGATACTTGATTCTCAAGCCTTCCTCGTATTCGACAATATTATAAGACTAGTACCTTCATCTTTCTTTTCTTAATTATTCCCCTATGACAAATAATCCCAACGGCTTCTTAGTCACACCTAAATGTGGGATATGGATTGATGACATAGTTCCATCGATTTGGGGAATGAATACTGTCACACATAAATCTAGATACATATATATATATATATATATATATATTAACCGATGGGGAGAGAGACAGAGAGACAGGGAAATGAAGAGAGTAAGTGTGTGTGTGTGTGTGTGTGTGTGTGAGAGAGAGAGAGAGAGAGAGAGAGAGGGATAGTGGTCAAGGTTTTAGTTGCTTTTACCTGGAATTGATCAGAGAACCCATCGAATGTGGACGAAACACGTTGCAAGGTAAAAGAAAACTCCATCTCGATAAAAATAATTTGTTTCAACTCAATATTTCACACACACACACACACACACACACACACACACACACACACACACATATATATATATATATATATATATATATATATATATATATATATATATATATTGTCACAATGTTGATTGTCACTAATTCACTGTGGCAAACCAAATGCGATATAATTTGGAGAGTGCTCAATATCTATGATAACGCTATTATATGATAAAAATGATAATGATAATAATAATAATGATAATTAAATATATATCAGATTGTATATATATTTAATACCATGGAAGCTGGTGTGCGAATTTAGGTTTCATGACATTTAATAAACGACAATCATCAAGCAGATAACGAACGATATCTTTCGTTATCTGATGATTGTCGTTTATTAAAGTCATGAAAACTAAGATCGCAGACAAGCATCCATTGTATCAAATATGTAAATAAAACCTAATATATATTTAATTATTATATATATATATATATATATATATATAAGTATGAGCAAAATTTTAAAATATCTCTTTGTAAGGTTTCATGTTTTCTTTAGAGCCAAATATACAATCATCAGAAGAAACTTTCTCTTTCGATGCTCGATTTTCGTCTTATCAGCTTTTTGATATTATAATTGTTCTCTGAGGATTATCATTAGTTGGTCGGGTTTGTTGGTTTGGGTTTTGTATCATATCAACCATCGTAGGTCATTTAAAGCCAAACCCTCTTTATAAATATATATTAAACGCGATTTGTAAACACATTTTGTTGATAACATTTTTAAATGAGCCTGAGTTTATTTTTTATTTGCTCATAGTTAAATAGTTTCTAGCATTTCTATCAAACACGAATATTTCTATTTACCATGAAACATTTATTTGCGCTCATTTAAATAGATAAACATATATGATTTGTAACTGAATAGTTTTTTTTTGGTAATTTCTTTTTTAAATGTGTATGAACTTTTTTGTTTGTACACTAGTATGGCTATTGTTTCTACACATTAGAATAATTTTACTTATTACTACCGAACTCCTAGTCAGTATGGATCTAGGAGAGATGTCAATGAAAGAGTTCTTCACATTCCACAAAACTCAAGACTGGAGCTTCCCCATCAGATTGTTTAATGTCATATCCATTACATTCACTGGTGGTGGCGGGAGGGCTTTTACCTGTCTGAAATGATGCTTTTTATGTATTTTACAGTCCAAACCGACTAGGCTGAGATCTGTCTTTTATCTTATAAACTATCCTCATCAGCCTTAAAAGGCCTTTATCCAGTGCGTAATGCGTCCTGCTGGCTGAAAGGTGCACCTGAGGGAAATCAACTGGAGGTTACAGGTTCAATTCCAACTACAGCTAAAAATAACTAGGAATACTGACTATAGCTTGGCGGTTGAACCCAGTCATGGTTGACGGAATTAGAACAACCTATCCCAGTGGATTAAATAAAGGGTCCAGACCGAGGTTCTGCGTAAGGCTCCCGTGCTCGACACGAAATAACAGAACAAATATGAAGGACATATCGGCCGCAACTTGGAGATGGAGACTATGCTCTAAATATTCCAAGTGATAAAGGATAATAAAACATTTACAAATTTGACATTAAACATTGCTCAAGTTTTTGATCAGCTTTCTTATAAATTAAAAAAAAAATTAAACGAAGAAAATCGCAGAACAGTGTAATGTTTGATGAGGTCAACGTGGTGCAGCGGCTAAAGTGATGTCTAGCAACATCGTATTAAACAGGTTCAAACTTCAGTCACGCTATTACGTATACTTCTGGACTATTATTCCTGGTAAAGATATTTATCTCCTTATCCCCTGTTGTCGGTTAAATAGTACGACTACAGTACTCCCAAAATATGCTTTTGGCATTAAATAACCAGTGGAGTTAGATATGCCGTTAAACAAAATGATCAAACTAATATTAACTTCTGCTGTGCGTAAGTTTGGTTCCTTTCCAAGATTTATGAATAAATTCGGATATTTCTGTTAAATAATTCGAGGAATATTCAAGCATAATAACTGTATCAATTATGAAAGATAATTAATTCTAATTTTTAAACTTAGACTATAGAACAAGAAGATTGACACAAAACAATAGATTTATGCAATGTTGCCGTCATTTCCTTCAGTTATTGTATCAAGACACCTTCAAAACAATTTGCATGCCTTCAAAATAAGTTCTTCAGACACTTTACCCCGTTCCTCCTCAATAGCAGTCTTAAGCAAACCAACATTTGGATGAGAAGTTGCATATGTTTTGTTTTATAAAATACCCCATATAGCATAATCAAGAGAGTTAAGGTCTAGGCTTGATGGAGGTCATAATGACAGTCCAATGTTTTTGGAATTTTTTTTTGGCCGGGTTTCGGCGTTAAGCAAATAATATATTATTTATCATTTCTTGTCTTGCTTACTTACATTGGGCTGAATTTTAATCTAAAATGCTTAAATAATAGAGCTATGCCTGGAAATTTGAATTCATCTCGTCTATTTTTTTTTTTTTTTTTAATAATTGGACTAATCAGACAAAAAAAAAAACAACTTTTAAAAATATCCCATATATTGATTCAGAACCATGTACCAATAATTTCTTCTTAGGGTCAATGTGCATTATTCTTTCTGAGACATACAAGGAGTTATTTAAAAACTTTTAAGATAAAAAATGCATAAATAAAAACATTTGTCATTTCAAAGAAAATTAAACCAAGCCTGAAAGATAATTGAATGTGGGATTCGTATGGTAAATGTATATACGTTTGTGTTGCCTGGAGGTGCCCGTGGTGTAATTGTTATCGTCGTAGAAAATGAACACGGCGACACGAGTTCAAATCCTGGACGAGACTGATTGCATTTCACATAGCACTAATACCCTTGGGAAAGGTATGAATCCAATTATTTTCCCTCCAACTATGGGTAAATAGTATGACAGACTAGGTTCTTCAGCCTTGGTCAGGCAACTAGTCTAGGAGAAGGAAAACTCTGAATTAAAAAAACCTGTTAAACACCGCTTAAAAATTGACCTTGTTTCATATCCTTCCCGAGCGGAGGGGTTGGGTAAATAGGATATACGTTTGTGTTGGAGTGATTGGAAATTCAAAAAGCCTTTATTTTTTATTCAGAAGTTCTTCGGTGGCCATTCCTTACTCTATATTTTTTTCTACGTACAAATCTTTTTTTTTTTTATTTACAGAAAACGATAAAAGAAAATAACTTTTCACCGTTTCATGAGGTTACCGTTGGACTAAATTTCGTGAAACTTGCAGATGAAGCACAGATAAAAAAAAGACCAAGAATAACTCAACATCAGTCCAGTTAAAGAAGAGGTTCTTTCAATATTTATAAGTAAATTTTGCGAACCCCTAATTAAAAGTTGTTAGCCGACCGCAATCAAGGGCGACCCGAAGGCTCCCTTTGCAAGGGCTATTACACCAAGGTGTACGGTAGGGCGCAAATTGTTTCCCTGGATTGTTCCACTTTACTCTTCATACAGTCCTTATAAAGCTGAGTGTTAAGCAAGGAGGTATCAAGTACACTTTTTAATGTAACTATTTTCTCAAAAGGGCTGAATCTGTTCTATATCACAATCTGAATTTGAGGGATCTTTCTAATTTTGTTACATCTTTTTTTCTTCGAAAACATTTTCTTTTAGTTTTGCACATTATCATTCTATTACCACTTCATGTATTAATTTTGTTAATGACTATTATATCTTTGATGATAGGGCTTTTTCAGTTTTATTAAAGTCTATTTTGTTTTCCCATTTGTGATTTCTCTTTTACTGAATCTTTTGCCCCACTATTTTTTTGTCAGTCACGCTCTAAATCTTCCAACCCTGTCGGCTGAGGTTTGAAAATCCCTAATGAATATCCTAGATATGACAAAATATTACACCTGATGGTGAATTTCCAGTCCTGGAGGTTTTGTATATGCAGATAATACTCCTTCATTGCAATTACTTATATAATTGCCGAATAGTCTACCCACCAGGGAATGGGCCAGTATATATTTTTCAGCTTGGAACGAATGTAATGTCCGATTTACGAGATTAATGTTTTAGTCCAAATTAATAAATGCGTTGCCACTTGTTATCGTTTAGGAAGGATATAAGTAAATGTAAATGTGGCGACAGTAGTCAAAAGCGACCCGAAGGCTCTCTTTTTAATAGGTACCGAAGTGTAGGGGAGGGCGATACAACTTTCCCTGGATTGCTCCATTTTACTCTTGACTTGTACCTTATAATTCTGAGAGCTAAGCGATGCGGCATCAAGTACGACTTAAATCTTTGGTATGACTCGACCTGGGATTGAACCCCAGTCTCCCGCTCATTGTTTCACATTCTACCCACTAGGGCAATGGGGAGCTTCAGATAATAAGAGTAGAGTTGTAATCTTCTTTGGTATTCATCCCAACATTCGTTTCAACTAAAGAACACATTAGACGTTTTGTTCTGTGGATTTCAACACCAATGGAGTCATCCTCTATCATGATATTGCTTGTCTTCACACAACTCAGCTGATTAAAGATCTCTTAGTGGAGATCACTTGGGAACAATTGCTTCATCATCCATAAACTCATGACCTTGCTTTTTCTGATAATCACTTCTTTAGGGAATTGCAAAATCATTTGGATGGCCTGAGATGATATTTTGCATTGAATTCTAGAAAATTTTACAAGCGTGGCATCTATTAACTTGTTGACTGATTGAATGAAGATCTAGGTAACAATGGAGGTTATGTTAATGATATTATATTTCTATTGGAATGTGTTTTACATTTATGATAATTTCTCCAAAAGAGAAAACTATGTATGTTCTAACCTCATATATATATATATATATATATATATATATATATATATATATGCATTTATTTATATCATTGTTTGAAAACGTTCATATTTAGTTAGACTTAGGTTAAATTTGAAGGGGATTCAACCTACTTTCGGACGATTTAAGATAGCTCTCTGCTTACTGTTATCATCTAATATTAGGTTTGGTTTTCTGGGTTTTATGGCATATCAACCTTTTTAGGTTATTTAACGCCAAATCCATTTTTATGTAACTAATCAGTTCCATTTCAAACAAGTCAGTTTACCATGAGTACAGAGCTTGTCAAAAACATTTCTATTTCAAACAATTCAGTTTATTCAAGCAGTTATATAACAATTCAGTTTAGTATAAGTACAGTTTCCACGTCAAAAAACAGTTCTATTTCAAATAACTCAGTTTAGCATAAGAAACAATTCTGTTTGGCATAAATATGCAGGTAGCATAAATGATTCCATTTACCTTTCATCATTTGTTAGCACATAGTTAATTTTTTGTAAGAGTTTCTATGTAACAATAAGAATTTAACATCAGTTATTCGTTAGCACACATTTGAATAGATACCTATGATATGTTAGAGATTAACAATTCAAAAAAGTGACCAAACTGATAAGTTTGCCGACAGTTAAGTGGTTTTAAGTATTGTAGTTTTTGATTAGTTCTTCAAGATTAAGGCTGGCAACTACGCGGTCTGTGTCGCTATCCATACTCTCTATACTATACGTCCTTTGTAGGGGTTTTGCTGGTGGTTGAGAATTGGATGGTTTGGTTGTTATAGGTGGCTTTGTTGTTGAGGTTATTTTGAATGTACTTCCTTGTCTTTCCTTATTCACTTTGGTGTTCATTTGTATTTTCGTAATTTGGCTAATGGGGAGTTGTGATTTTTGTTTCAGTAGTTCAGGTCTTATGGGAGACAGGTTTTTTAGTCTATCTTTAATGCTTTTTGGTGGACGGATTGGTGATTTATGTAACGGCTATTTTGATGGAGATTTTTCACTTTTAGGAGTAGTTCGTGTTGGAGTGAGAGATCCTACGTGTGTTTTTGTTGGAACTACAACATTGGATCTCTTCCCATTCGGAACTTGTTGCTGAGCTGGTGCTTGGTAAAATTCATCCGAATGTAGTTTTTTCAGGTGCTCCTGAAACGTTGGCCAATCATTGGCTTCCAGCTTGATCAATATCTCCACAAGTGTTCAATATTTGGTGTCGTCATTGATTCTATCTGCCCTCCGTGCAACGGAGGCATAGCTGCTTTCTCCCATATAGCTCCCTACAATTCCCCTAGCTTCCAGAAAGGAAACATTCCTCTTGTGTTTGACCTCAATAATTTCTTTTTCTTTTTGATAAACAGTACAAGTTCTTGCGTAAGCCGGAGGATCGTGTTGGCAGTTTGCACATCGAATTTCTTTCTTCCTCTGCATGGTCCGGGTCCTTTTCACCGCATTTGAAACATGTTTGTCGTCCTCTACAGGCTTCCCTGTGTTGTCCGAATTTCTAACATTTGAAGCACCTCAGGGGATCTGGGACATACTGCTCAATTCTCTAAAGACAATAGCCGATCTTCACCTCTTTTGGAGTTTGGAGCTTATTAAATGTTAGGATGTAAGTGTTGGTTTGGATTCGTTCTTCACCTTTTCTAATGGAAATTCTCTTTATATTTGTAACTCCCTGTTTTCCCAGGGATGATGCTATCTCATCTTCTGTAGCCAATGCCAACTCTCTACTCCTGATAACTCCCTTGGAAGTGTTGAGTTTCTCATGCGGATACGCCCTGCATTTGGTCGTATGAAAGGTTTTTATTTTTAATATGTTTTCTGCTTGTCTCCGGCTGTCTACCTCGACAAGCAAGTTACCATTCCTTGTTTTCAAGAGTTGCTATTTAACACTCATAATTCTGTCCGAATTTATACATGCTTTTGCTCACATTTAATTTGTTTTAAGTATCGCTATGTAATATAAATAATCAAGTCATGTGTTTGCTTACATTAAAATGGTTTCAAGTATACTAAAATAATTCATATTTCTATTCGACCCATTGATGTAACCTATCAGACACTTCCATTCCAGGTAAAACTTGATATGGGTGTAATAGCAAGAAGTTATCCACATTCCATAAAGCTATAAGACTAGAGCTTCACCATCAGATGATATGATGTCTGTTATGTCCTCAGAAAAAGGCATAAAATAAGTAAAACAAACACGTATTATGAGATAAGAATAAAGGATATTACAGTAAAACAAGTAATACAATGCCACCAGTGCCGCTCTTCCTACCTATACCCCGTGTGGATTTCAGTTAAATATCATATCTTTATTGGAATGGTCGATACTGTATCAAAAATAGGGAGGATACCACAACAGTGTCCTATCTATGATGTTTCTTGAGGATGTCTTACCTTCTGTAAAGATGCTGTAGGTGTATTCTAAGAGGCATTCCATATCCCATAAAGCTCGAAGGGTCAGAGCTTCACAATCAGAAGATATGCTATCTTATCCAGAACATTTATTGAGGTTGTCTTACCTTCTGCAAAGATGCTGTAGGTGTATTCTAAGAGGCATTCCATATCCCATAAAGCTCTAAGGGTCAGAGCTTCACATTCAGAAGATATGCTATCTTATCCAGGACATTTATTGATCTTGTCTGACCCTTCTGCAGAGATTGTGTCGGTGTGTTCTAAAACCCCAGCCGATTGGGTTTTCTATTATTTTTAATACATAAACCCATAAGATAAAGTATTCTGTTCATGATGCTAATAAGTATCTTATGTTCTGGAGATCTTGGGAGTGCGCTGTAATATTCATTGCAAATACTCCTAATTCAAGTCTGATCAAAAGGAGTAGAACCTGATGGGTTGGTTGGTTGGTCGTTTTGTTTTATGGCGTACCAACCCTTTTCGTGTCATTACAGCCATATTAAATTTCAAACAATTCAGTTTAGAATAAGTATAGTTTTTTTATTACAATCAGTTAAATGTCAAAACAGTACTGTTAAATGTCAAAACAGTTCTATTTCAAACAATTCAGTTTAGCATAAATACACAGTTTAAATGTTAAAAAACTTTTATTTCAAATGATTTCGTCTAGCATAAGTACAGTTTTTTGTTTACACACAGTTAAGTATTTAAAAAGTTCTATTTCATAAAATTCATCGTAGCATAATAAAATTGTTTCGTTCTATTCAACCAAAATGTACAAATGTGGTTGAAAGTGTCAAAAGCAGTTTTATTTCAAGCAATCCAGTTTAGCCTAAGTGCACTGTTTAATTCTGTTTGACCCATTGATAGAACCCATCACGTGCTACCACTCCGGACCTGAGTGGAACTGTAGGCGATGTCATTGAAGTGATACTCCGCATTCTCCAAAGCTCCAGCATTACTGGAACCTCACCATCAGATTGTTCAGTGTCATATCCAGACACTCACTGATGAGGTCTTACCCCTCTGCAGAGAAGCAGCCAACTGGACAAGTATCTGCTTGGAGCTCATCAGTCGGCCACAAAGATTTATTTGAAAATTAGTATTTAATTGAGATTTTTGATACCATATAACTGTCAGAAAACAAATGATCACCAATAAATAAAAGAAATGCTGTTAAAAATGCAATGGACCATTGAAAATATAGTTATAAAATGTGAAAATGAATCAAATTTTAGTATTAAATGATCCATAAGATAAAAAAGTAACAATAAAAACAAGACGACTTAAAAGTAAAAGAAAAGTCTACCAAAGAGAGAGAGAGAGAGGAAAGAAAGAATGAAGAAAAATAAGAGGAAGAAATAAAAGGAAAAAAGAGAATTAAGAAAGAATAAAGAGAGACGGAGAGAAGAAAAAGAGAAAAAACAAACAGGGAGAATAGAAAAGATGAAAGCGAGAAATACAAGAATATACAAGAAGAGTCTATAATGGTTGGAAGATCGAAAGATAAACGAAGGAAAAGGGGGACAAAAGAAACGGAAAAAAGGAAAGCGAAGAAAGGTGAGAAAGAATGAAATAGACAGAGTCGAAAAAAGGCAATGAAATGGATCAATATGAAAAAAGAAAGCAAAGAAAAAAGCAATAATGGTAAAAGGAACAACGAAAGATTAAGGAAAAAGATAAGAATAATGAAGAAAGTAAATTGACAAAGAGAAAAGAACGGGGGTAATATAGAAAAAGTTATATATATATATATATATATATATATATATATATATAGAGAGAGAGAGAGAGATAGATAGATAGATATAGATATATATGTTTACCTGTGTGTGTGTGTGTGTGTGTGTAAAAGAAACAATTTGAAAGTGTGGCGCATGACAAAGGAAAATGAAGAGCTTCAGAGGTTGGAACGATGAAGAATCAATGAAGTAAAAAAGGGAGAAAGAGACACCAAAAGAAGAAAAAATGGCTTATATGAAGAATGAAATATGGAGGTGCCCGTGGTGTAATGGTTGTCATAGGAAATGGATATGGCAACACGAGTTCAAATCTTGGACTAGACTGATTGCATTTCACATTACAGTTATACCCTTGGGAAAGGTATGAATCCAGTTATGTAGGGCAGACTGGGTTCTTCAGCTTTGATGAGGCAACTAGTCTAGGAGAAGGAAAACTCTGAATTCAAACCTGTCAAACTCCGCTTAAAAGTTGACCTTGTGTCATATTCTACCCGAGCGGAGGGGTTGGTAAATATATATATATATATATATAAAGAATGAAACAGAAATAAAATATGAAGTAGAAAAGCGAAGGAAGGAAATCGGTAAAAGAATGGATGAAGAAAATGAACAAATATCAAATAGGAGATGAAAAATGAAAGTAAACACGTAAGAGAAGGAAGAAAGAGATTATGAAAAAGTGAATAGACTTAAATGTTATTTGGAAAATGAATGGAAAAGTGATTACCGAAAAAGAAAAGAGAAAAAAGGGGAAAGAAAAAGGAAGAAACATATTGATGTGAACCCATAATCGGGACAGCGGAAGGAAAACACAGAACATGGGTTAGAGGTAAGAAAGATATATTAACAAAAAGTTACAAAGGAGAGTGTAAGGGTAAGCTGATCTTACTATCAGTGAGGTATCGTAATACCGTAGTATTAGCAGGAGTACTAGTAGTACACAGCCGTGTACGACTACCAATATTGGACACCACCGGATAGTAAGCTCCGCTTACCTTTACCCTTGTAATTTTTTGTTAATATATCTTTCTCGCCGCTAACCCGTGTTCCTTGTTTTCCCGATTTTGGGTCCACATCACATATTAAAAAAGAAATGGAAACATATATTGTGTGATTAGAGAAATGGAAAAAAGGGAAGGAGAAGAAAAGAAAGAGAAAAAGGATAGAAAGGAAAAGGAAGAGAGAAAGAAAAACAATAAAATAGCATAAAACTTGATTTGGAAAAAGAAGGAAAATGTCATAATGTGAAAAAGGGATGGGAAAAACTTGACGAGAAAGAAAAATATTAAAAGAGGAATAAGTAGACTTACACATGTACTTTATGAAATGAAAGAAAAAGCGTTAATAAGTGAAGAAAAAAAAAGAGAAAAAATAGAAAGAAATTAAAGGAAGAACAAAATGAACTGAGGAATAAGTAGATAGAAAAGAGTTTGGAAAAATGAAAGAGAAAAGGATAATGTGTATAAAAAAAGAAAGAAACTTGAGCAAAAAAGGACAAAAAAAAAAAGGGAGAGAAAATATAATGAAAGAAAAAAGGATAATGTGTACAAAAAAAGAAAGAAACTTGAGCAAAAAAGGTCAAGAAAAAAAGGGAGAGAAAAATAAAAATATAATGAAAGAAAAAAGGATAATGTGTACAAAAAAAAGAAAGAAACTTTAGCAAAAAAAGACGAGAAAAAAAGGGAGAGAAAAATATAATGAAAGAAAAAAGGATAATGTGTACAAAAAAAGAAAGAAACTTGAGCAAAATAGGACAAGAAAAAAAGGGAGAGAAAATATAATGAAAGAAAAAAGGATAATGTGTACAAAAAGAGAAAGAAACTTGAGCAAAACAGGACAAGAAAAAAAGGGAGAGAAAATATAATGAAAGAAAAAAGGATAATGTGTACAAAAAAAGAAAGAAACTTGAGCAAAAAAAAGACGAGAAAAAAAGGCAGAGAAAAATATAATGAAAGAAAAAAGGATAATGTGTACAAAAAAAGAATGAAACTTGAGCAAAAAAAGACGAGAAAAAAAGGGAGAGAAAAATATAATGAAAGAAAAAAGGATAATGTGTACAAAAAAAGAAAGAAACTTGAGCAAAAAAGGACAAGAAAAAAAGGGAGAGAAAAATATAATGAAAGAAAAAAAGGATAATGTGTACAAAAAAAGAAAGAAACTTGAGCAAAACAGGACAAGAAAAAAAGGGAGAGAAAATATAATGAAAGAAAAAAGGATAATGTGTATTAAAAAAGAAAGAAACTTGAGCAAAAAAGAACAGGAAAAAAGGGAGAGAAAAAATACTGGTAGCAATTGCAGAAAATCCAGACGAAAACCATCGGATAATGCAAGAAATGAATGTGACGAATAGGAATCAAGTAGGAGAAAAGGGGAGAAAAAGAAAAAAAAAATCAACTTATTGAAAAAGAAGAAAAATGAAAGTCAAAACATATCTCGAACGTCATAAACAACAAACTAAAGATGAAGAGAAAGGGGACAGACGTCCAGAGGGTGGCGATTGGGCGAAGATGATACAAGAGGTTGAATATTGTGAAAGGTTTTTTGAGAAGGAAGTTTTCTTTCCTTCCCATTCATCTATCCACCCACAGACGGATGGTGTCTTTCTCTTATGATTGACAACGCCAAGAGCAAGGAAGGAAAAAGAGACAGACCTGGGGTTAAAAAAAAAAGGAAAAATTAATGTTACGGGGTGGAACATGGCTGTCTGGTCTGTGGAAAAACGTCTCCGGAATTTTGTGATTTGAATACATTCACTCAATATTCAATTTATATATGGATTTAATACCCTTTTTTATTTGTTTATTTCATTTTTTTTATTTTTCTTTGTTCATATGCTGAAGGTTTTGTGGTTAACGGATACAGTTATTTCTATTGTTTTGTCTTTTAGATTTTTTTTTTTAAATATAGCATTTTTTTATGACGTGTGAGTTTATTTATTTATTGTCTTTCGGCTTGATTTTTGTTATTTTTTTTTTACTTTTTATTATTACTGGATTATTTGTTTATATTGCTTTTTAGACATTATTTCGATCTATGCGTATCATCTCTGCGCATTTTATTTGGCTAAGGACATTTTAATATGAATTTGCACAGTCGTTTCTTGCAGAAGCAAGAAAAGTCACAATTTTGTCTTCACATAGGTACATCTGAAATACATACTCACTAATATCTAATGCACATATGTGTAAGCACACGATCAGGGTCAAGCTCAGAATATAGTTAGGAGTGACTGGAAGGCTTATTACGTAAAGGAAAATACCTCAAAGTTGATGCATTATTCAAATGTATTGTCTGCAACTCTTCAACTTATTTCTCTATTATTTGTACATCCCCCTGTCCGTCTCTCTCTCTCTCTCTCTCTCTCTCTCTCTCTCTCTCTCTCTCACACACACACACACACACATATATATATATATATATATATATATATATATATATATATATATTCTATCGCCTATAGATAAATAGACTCAAAACAGTTTCTTATAAGAAGTTAATCCTTTTCAAAACGATAGATGTGAACATATTATTACTTTTAGTGGAATATTATATAATCAAACAGGATATCATTACGTACTACGTATTGTTACATAAATTTGACAGCATAAAGTGCCTATTAAAAGCTGATTATCCCAAAATAAATACACCCAAAACAAAATTATATTTCTTGAATATAATTTAAAAGTAAATTCAATAGTCTTTTCTTGACAGATAAAAAGCTGTTGAGTTACATTCAAATAAATACATAATAATATCCGTGTTCATTGTATAATGTGAGAGAAATAATAAAATCTTGGCTTCTTTGGTTTGGAAGAAAATTAACGTTTAATAAACATTTGTTGAATCATGACCATATCTCTCTCTCTCTCTCTCTCTTTCATACTCACTCACTCACATTCTCTCTCTCTCTCTCTCTCTCTCTCTATATATATATATATATATATATATATATACTAACCTCTAGGCACAGACAGGATGTGACACAAGCAAAATTTTAAGCTGATTTTAACACCTTTGATTCAGAGTTTTCCTTCTTCTGCATTACTTGCTTAACAAAGACTAAAAAACCCGTTCTGTCCACCTTTTTAGCAAAAGCTGAAAGGGGAAAAAATGGTTTCATACCTTTTCTAAGAGTTATATGTGAAATGCAATTATTTTCGTACAGCATTTGAACTCGAGTGAACATATCCATTTCCTACGACCATAGAGATTACACCACGGGCATCGCTCTCTCTCTCTCTATATATATAAGTAAGTAAAGTAGGCGACCATAGTCGAGGGTGACCCGAAGGCTCCCTTTTCGATAGCTTACTACACCAAGATGTAGGGGAGGGCGCAACTCCTTTCACTGGATTGCTCCACTTTACCCTTGATCCGTACCTTACAATGCTGAGTGTTAAGCAAGGAGGCATCAAGTACCATTTTTTTGAGTCTTTGGTATGACTCGACCTGGGATTGAACCCAGGTCTCCCGGGCGATTGGCGAACGCTCTAACCGCTAGGTCAATGTCTGGACATATATATATACCCAACTATATATATATATATATATAAACTCAGGCGCACACACACACATACACACGCGTATATATATATATATATATATATATATATATATATATATATATATATATATATATATATATATATATATATATATATATATATATATATATATATATATATATATATATATATATATATATATATATATATATATATATATATATATATATATATATATATATATATATATATATATATATATATATATATATATATATATATATATATATATAGGCGTGCATGCCTATAAATATATATATATATATTGAAAATTTCCTTAAGGAAATCTATAAGACTTATTATGTTTATCGGAAAAAAAGATTAAGGGTGCTAACTATTAAAAAATTGAAAACTTAAAAAAAAAAAAAAAAATTTTTGAGAATATTGAAATAGAAAAAATCATATTAACGAAAAAGAAGCAAAAAGAGAGATAGAAAAAAATGTTAAAAAAAAGTTATTGACAAAGACAAAAAAAAATTATACAATTCGGTACAATTAAATATAAACAATGTTATGATTTTACAACGAGTTCACAAAAAAAATAAATACTTGAAATTTTTCAAAATTTTT
This sequence comes from Sepioteuthis lessoniana, assembly GCA_963585895.1. Classification (NCBI taxonomy): domain Eukaryota; kingdom Metazoa; phylum Mollusca; class Cephalopoda; order Myopsida; family Loliginidae; genus Sepioteuthis; species Sepioteuthis lessoniana. The sequence continues at coordinate 25,044,234 of OY757931.1, forward strand.
ATAAAATATACTAACTTAAACTGATGAAATCGATGGATAAAACATTCAATACCATATGTTGATTTTCAAAAATCTAAGCAAAAAACGATAGTAGATACATTACTCAATTCCATGAATAAATAAAATATCAATGTTAAATAATTCGTAGAATCCGATAAAAATAATCTGGTAAGAAATATAGAGTAGATATTACTAAATACTTTAAAATAAAATTACATTCATATTTTTATTTAAATTTCCATCATCATCATCATCATCATCATGTCGTGCCGCCAGCACGGATATCCCTGACCCTCTCTCGCCACTTCTCCCTATCACTCATCGCCTCAGGCAGGTCTTCAGGGTTTACATCCTGTGTCCTCACATAGTTGCTGTATGTAAGTTCGAGCTGGTCGTCCTGCTTTTGCACGGCCATATGCAGGGGTCCATAGGAGTACATCACTTATGAGCTCGTCCTTGCTTCTCCAGTACGCGGGACAAATTTCCATAAAAACTATGAAAAAAATGTCTATTGATAACGAAATAAATATAAAAATAAAAATATATATCAATAACAAGGAAAACGACGGAAATGAAGATAAAAGGGAAATCCGTTATAATAATCGGATAATTTTTTTTGTGCATTGAAGGAACTTCTTTACGAGGATATAATACGAATTTGATTTTCTTATAAATATTCAAATTAAGACACGTTAACCTTTACGTAGGATAAAATATTCCCCGAAGTTAACGGTTAAAAGAAGATAATTTTTTATTACCATCTGAAGATGTCGGCAAACGGTTGAAATAAATTTACAATGAAATATTCTTATTGATTTTCTTGTTTTTCCATATTTTTTCTCTGAATAAACTTATTCATGCATGTTCACATTTATTATAAACTCTAAATTGAGAAATCAAATTGGATAATTCCATTTAAGTATATCCATAAAATCTATTGAAAATAAAAATAATTATAACGCCATAAGAACCAATCATATCAAAAGCGAGAATATTGGACTTTGACATGCACACGGATCACCTAATTTCGGCCAGAAGACAAGACCTAATAATAATCAACAAAAAGAAGAAAACTTGCAAAATTGTCGACTTTGCTGTCCCAGCTGACCACAGAATAAAACTGAAAGAATATGAAAAGACGGATAAGTACCTCGACCTTGCTAAGAAATTGAAAAAAATTATGGAACATGCAGGTGACAATTATAACTATTGTAATTGGTCCGTTTGGAACAGTAACTAAATGATTACTAAAGGAACTGGAGGACTTGGAAATTGGCGGACGGGTGGAGACCATCCAAACTTCTACATTATTGAGAACGGCCAGAATACTGAGAAAAGTCTGGAGACTTGAGGAGACTTGCTGTCACTCAGACTCCAATGAAAAAAACAACAGCTTACGATGATGTGAAAAACTCTAAAGGAGTAAATAATAATAATAATAATAATAATAATAATGCCTTAAGAACCAATTATATCAAAGTAAGAATAGATAAGACGCAACAAAATAGGAAATGTTGGTTATGTAGTGATAGAGACGAAACCATCAATCACACAATAAGCGAATGCAGAAAATTAACACAGAATGGGTATAAGAGGAGACACGACTGGGTGGGCAGGGTTATGCACTGGAAGATATGCAAGAAATTCTAATTTGACCATACGGACAAATTGTATACGCACAACTCAGCATCTGTCCAAGAGAATGGCACACGTATACTCTTATTGGACTTTGACAAACAAACGGGGTCACCTAATCTTAGCCAGACGACCAGACCTAATAAAAACCAACACAAAAATGACAACATGCAAAATTGTGGACTTTGCTGTCCCGGCTGAAAACAGAATAAAATTGAAAGAAAATGAGGAAACCATGCCAGGATTGACAAAACTGTGGAAAATGCAAGTGACAATTATACCAATTGAGATTGGTGCTTTTGATACAGACACCATAGGGTTATTAAACGGACTGGAGGACTTGAAAATAAGAGGACGAGTGGGGACAATACAAAACTACTGCATTGTTGAGAAAGGCCAGAACACTAAGCATCGTCCTGGAGAGTTGAGAAGACTTGCAGTTACTCAAACTATAGAAAAAGACCATCAGCTAAAACTGATGTAAAAAACTCTCATGGAGATAATATTATACTTATATATATATATATGTGAGTGTGTGTGTGTGTGTGTGTGTGTGTTTGTGTGTGTAAACATTATTTATATATATATATATATATATATACTAATGTTTATATATATATATATATATATACATTATTATGCATATATATATATATATATATATATATATATATATATATATACGAGAATCATTAAATGATTTTCCAGACGTTTTTCGTATGGGAACTTTTATTGATAGTACACACATGAACTCTAGTGCCCTTCGAAAGAAATCTCCTCCGGTTGCAATGCACTTGTTTACCGTTCCAACCATTTCTGGAAGGGACCGTGGAAGTTCTCTTGTGTGACCGTGTCAATGACCTTCGTCACAGCCTCTTTCATCTCAATTGTCTCATAACGACAGTCTCTGAGCTTAGGAAATAACCAAAAGTCACAGGGAGAATGACTGGACTGTAGGGAGGCTGAAAAACTGTATTGATGCCCATCTTGGTCAAATAGCCTGTGACAAGGATGGAGTTGTGGATTGGTGTATTGTCCTAGTGGAAATGCCACTGACCCGATTTAAAGAGTGCTGGCCTCTTTCCAAGGAATCTCTTCCTGAACTCCCTTAAAACCTCGATATAGTAACTCTAACCCTGACACTTTGGCCAATCAGTTCTCGTTTATTGACTTCCTTACACCTGCCACACCTCTCATCATCCCTCACACACTCCCTGCCCTCCTTGAATCTGTTATGCTACTCAAAAACTGATGCTGGATTCATGCAAGATGGTTCAAAAGAACTCTGAAGCATTCCACACTTTTCTGTGGTATTTTTTCCAAGTTTTAAACATAATATTTTTGCATATCGTTCTTCTAAAGTGTTCTCACGTCCAGATTGCAATTTTGAAATTCATCAGCTGTGACAATCAGGTTTTAGTAGGGTGTATTCCAATTCCTGCTTTAGCTGTTCATTTGAACCTGAAATCATAAACCTTAGTTATCTCATAAGATGTATAGCAATAACATACTGATTTTTCAAGTGTCTACGACAATTTTAAATGTCTGTACAAAAAAGTCTGGAGACTTATTGAATGCGCCACGTATATATATATATATATATATATATATATATATATATATATATATATATATACATTAATATGCACTTTATATATATATATATATATATATATATATATATATATATATATATACGTTCAGTTGATCTCACGATTAGACAGTTTTGTTTTAACATTGTTTCATTAGGTGTGAGGAGCAAAACGTTATGGTTAGAAGCAATGTTTTAGATTATATTAGATTTAAAAAATCCATCGCTTTAGAAGAGTAAGTAAAAGTCAATATGCTTCACTTTAATCTTTTATAAGACTACTAGGCAGAATCTTTCTTTTTTCTAAATACGTGTATCTAAATTGCCTCAAATCTCTCCAATTTCGAGAAATCAGACATTGAGAGTAAAATTATTACGATAACCAGAATGTTTTATTTCATATATATATATATATATATATATATATATGTGTGTGTGTGTGTGTGTGTGTGTGTGTGTGTGTGTGTGTGTGTGAAAATAAACGGAAAAGTGAATAAACCAAACACATATGAATAAATTCAAATTAATATTTCTTTTTACTTTTCATTTCTTTTTTTCTATCTGTCCTTATTTCAGTCCGTCCCTGTTGTTTATCTATTTCCCCTTATAGCAATACACTTCAAAATAGCCATTACTCTGATGACATCTTTCGATGAAATGAAAAAGAAATAACAATTTAAACCGGTTTGCGTGTGTTTGGTTTATCCATTTTTCTAGTAGCATTTTTCTAATCTGTTTTCTCTCTCTCTCTCTCTCTCTCTCTCTCTCTCTCTCTCTCTCTCTCTCTCTCTCTCTCTTTATCTATATATATATATGTTTGAAGAAGAATATTTCTTTGAGGTTATATTACATCATGTTTGTATTCAAATGGACTTACAGAATAATGTAAAATTGATTATTTAATTGATAGATTGATTGAATTGTTTATCGACTCACCACCCTTTATTAAGTTATTAAATACTGAACTCTCTTCCTTCGTTTGAAATTGCAGTACATATTGAATGAACAGAACTGTTATGTTTAACAGCTTATTAACCCTTACAGGGCTATTAATGATTTTCTTTGGTTTTTTCGCTTAAAGGAAATCAGTTGCCTCTGGATTATCTTATAACAGCATCATTTGTTTCGCACATATAATTCATAAACGTACTTATCTATGGGTAAAGTTGTTCATAAGGCGTTTTTAGTTAAAGAAGAAGTAAGGAATTCATTCTGCTTTGTTTTAACAGAGTGATTACATCATTATATAAAGCCTCTACTGAAAGTGATGTTAATCTACGCCACACGAAGACGTAGACTGCAATCGATAGATTATCGATTATATGGATGTCTGAAATATCCGATAACATTGAAAGGGATTTTTTCCAAGTCGTGTCTGTGTCAATACTACTGTATTGAGACACCTCGAAAAAGCTTGATGGTAACCCCTCAAAAATGCTCCGGGATATTTCAAACAAATCATGGAAGTAACACTCCACAAAACAACAGATATATGGCCAATTTCATCCCATCCCAAAAACCTCGAAGTAAGATGAACATGACATGCCGGAAATTGCTGCAGAAACAAGGACGAACTCATAAGGGACATTCTTCTATGGACCCTTACGCATGGACGTGCTAGTTTTAGCTAATCAACAAGAACTTATTTACATCAGCTCTGCGTTGACACTGTCTGTAGTTTGAAAGACCTGCCAGTAGCGATGGACGATAGGACGGATGAGGAGAGAGAGAGAGAGAGAGAGAGAGAGAGAGATGGGGGGAAATCCGTGCTGTCAGTGCAACTTGATGATGATGATGATAATGATGATGATGATAAAGCCTCACTTGCTTGTTTTATTTTTTAAATAAGAATGTTAATCAAGTTATTTTTTTCTGAAAAATCCATTCATGTTTTTTTTTTGTTTTTTTACTTTTCTTAAAATTTTTTCTCGGGTATAAAGAAAGTCGGTTCACTCTGTGAGAATTTGTTAATGGTAAATTGTTCTTGGCATGTTATCCATAATAATGTTTTCGGTGGATGTGGCCAATTCAAAGTCTACCGAGGATCCTTTTTCTTTTCCTATTTTTCTATATCCAAAAATCGATAGTTGGGATATTTTTGGAATCTATTCTGCGTGCACAAGTTCCATAATTCTTGCCATGACCCTATTTTTGGTCGTCATCAAGGCTAGAGTAGTTTTGAGTTGACAGTTTGAATTTTTTATTATTTTAGTTATTTGTAGCGATTTGTTTTGAAGTTATCGTTTGGATAGTCGAAAGCGGTTGGGCAAGAGATATGAGACAATTCCTTCACCACCTAGATCCCAACACAAAAATAGCATGGAGACTTCAAAAAAAATTACTTGAATAACTTTCTGCCAAAATATACACTCTTA
>OY757931.1:25054834-25167334 GCA_963585895.1 Sepioteuthis lessoniana
TGAAACATTTAAATTTGTTCGATTCAATATATATATATATATATATAGTAAATGTGCGGACCTTAGTCGAGGGTGACTCGTGGGCTCCCTTTTAAATAGCTACTACACCAAGGTGTAGGGGTGGGTGCTATTCCATCCCCAGGATTGCTCAACTTTACCTTTGATCCTAACCTTATAATGCTGAGTATTTAGCAAGGCGGCATCAAGTACCATTCTTTGTGTTTTTGGTATGACTCGACCTGGGATTGAACCCCCATTACCAGACCATTGTCTAACAGTCTACTCATGAGGCCAATATATATATCTGTATATAAGTTTGTGTGTGTATGTATGTGTGTGTCAATGAGGTCGATGAAGAGTTAGTAGCCCTTACTACTGTCAGTTTCCCGATCAAGGTAACAGAAGACCAATTGCCATAGGCTCGCCGTCTATGCTATTCAAACTTAGACCGAGATACGTTTTAATAGTCCTATCTGTCTTAATTATATTTTTGATTTGAAATAACGTGTTATCATGGAAAAATGCCCACATATCAACACAGATGTAGAACTATTTGGTAGCAGTCAGTTTTTCGCCAATGAAAATCGTCAAACTCAGTATCTGGCATTTTCTCTATGCTATTCATTCTTTCACCAGCATACTCTCTATCGCCGCTATTAAACATTATTTATTCAAACCTATAGAAAACCATATAACTACATTATCATATATATATATATATATATATATATATATATATATATATATTAATGATTTATTAAATTTAACTGCATGTCAACCTGACTAGAGTTATTTTATGCCTTGATGTTATAGAATTGCATACATTGTACGTATATGATGACGGTTTTTATGTTGCTTTTTCCCGTGTCATTTTACACATGATATTGATATTCCAAAACACACACACACACACACACACACACACATATATATATATATATATATATATATATATATATATATATATATATCACCATTATCAGAATAATGCCCTTAGAAAAGGAATGAATCCCTATAACGCTCCTCAGCCATGGGTTAAATAGTATCACTACCGTTCGTCTACAAGGATGGCCTTGATATTAAATAAACCACGAAGGACACACACACACACACACACACACACACACACACACACACACACACACACACACAGATATATATATATATATCAAAAGCAATCCGACAGCTCTTATTCGCTTAATCCTCTTGTTACATGTCTTTATCGGTCATCGCTCTGGAAAACTATTCTCGATAATAAACAATGTTAGAAGTGAGATTTGTAAATTTTACTGGGCAGCAAGTGCTGGTGTATCCATGTACAGGAACATGAAAACAGATCTCACTTTAGATGGTTTGGTTTTGCTTGTTCGTTTAATGGCATATCAACCTTTGTAGGTTATTTAATGCCAAAGCCATTCTCCTAGAAGAACAGTAGTGGTACTATTCAACCCATAGCTGGAAGGATAAGGGGGTTCATATCTTTCCCAAGGGTATTTTCGCGAAAGTGAACATAATAGCGCGACTGGAGTATGAACTCGCGTACTAAGACTCCGCAGTCAATCACTTTAATTTCACCACGAGGACACCTCCTAGTAGTGGTACTATTTAACCCATAGCTGGCAGTGGTACTATTTAACCCATAACTAGTAGTGGTACTATTTAACCCATAGCTGGCAGGATAAGGGGGTTCATACCTTTCCCAAGGGTATTTGCCCGAAAGTGAACGTAATAGCGCGACTGAAGTACGAACTCGCGTACTACGATTCCGCAGTCAATCACTTTAACCATTACACCAGGAGGACACCCCCTAGTAGTAGTACTATTTAACCCATAGCTCGCAGGATAATGGGGTTCATACTTTTCCCAAGTGTATTTGCCCGAAAGTTAATGTAATAGCGCGAATGAAGTACGAACTCGCGTACTACGATTCCGCAGTCAATCACTTAAACCATTACACCACGAGGACACACCCCTCACTTTAGAATTCGTCTTTATTTCCCCAACGTTTCTATCCCAATTGTCGATCGTTTAGTGCTGGTCCTTTAGACTACACCTCGCCTTAGTTGGATGGTTTGTTCGATGCCAGTCAAGTTACCGTATACTGCTATTTTGGAGGGTACTGCATCGAGAATTTTTTCAAGAGAGCAGGTATTCGTTGGTTTCGATTTTATGATTGTATAAGTTATTCTTCGAGGTACCCGTGGTGTAATGGTTATCGTCGTAGAAAATGGACACGGCGACACGAGTTCAAATCCTGGACGAGACTGATTGCATTTCATATAGCACTAATACCCTAGGGAAAGGTATGAATCCGATTATTCTCCCTCCAGCTATGGGTAAAATAGTAGGACAGACTGATTTCTTCTGCCTTGGTTTGGCAACTATTCTAGAAGAAGGTAAATTCTGAATTCAAACCTGTAAACTCTGCTTAAAAATTGACCTTGTGTCATATCCTGCCCGAGCGGAGGGGTTGGTGAATAGGATAAATTATTTTTAAGTACCTTGATTTTTATAAAAAAAAGGACTCCAATTATTAGGTGTTAGCCGACCGCAGTAGAAGGCAACGCGAAGGCGAACCGAAGGCAACCCAAAGGCTCACTTTTCAGTAGCTACTACACCGATGTGTCGGACCCGCGATCCGTACCTTATAATACTGAATATTAAGCAAGGGAGCGTCAAGTACACTTTTTTAATCTTTGCAGTGACTTAAACTGTGACTGAACCGAGGTCTCCCGTCTCATTGGCAAATACTCTAACCATTGTGCCAATGAGCTGGTATACCTAATAACAAAACAGGTAATATATTTTGTATTCTCAGTATATTCAAAAAGCTGTCTATTGCAACATGTTTTATTCTTAAGGAATTGTTTAATAAAAAGTACTTCAATACATAATGAATAATAAACAGAGAGTTAATTAGCTGCACTTTTGTTAACTGTATATATATTTGTTTCTGTTCTTCTCTTATTCAAACTTCGATATAGTTTTTATTTTTCCCAATCAGTTTCTTACGAAGTTTCCAGAAAATCGTAACGTGAAACCTGAGTAGTAAACTTCATTTGTTTACTCGGCCATATAAACTGACTCTAAGAATGCACTGAGCTATTTCTTAGTATTCCTTGTTTAATTACATCTAATGTCCCTGTAGAGCTGATATATGTAAGTCTTTGCTGGTCGGCCAATGCAGATATTTTCATGAATAAGAGTTCATAGGAGAATGTTGCTTATGAGATAACCTGTAATACATAGGTAGTGTCTAGCAACTCTTACTTGGGTGGTTTGTGAGATGGGTTGCAACTAGCTGTTCTACTTCTATTTGTGGGGTACGGCTTCGTGTTTGTTTGTTTTTTTTGTTTTTTTATTGGGGTGTTGTTAAAACTGTACGTAAAGCTCAAGTATAGATCAACTAAAATGTCGTTAATAATATGTCAAAGGTAAGGGTCGCTAAAACGTAACCATTTCAAAACCTTAAATATAAAAAAATAAGCCCGATATCCAAGACAAAAAATATTGTACAGACGAGTAAAATCCCAAATACGGAAGGTCAGGATCGATATAAAATAGATTTGTTTTTAAGTTGATCGAGTGGGTGTTGGATAATATACGCTATGTAAGAAAAATATCAATGGATATAAGAAACCCAGAAAACGTGTAGGATGTAAATAATAAACCTATCGTTGCTTCTATTTAGTAGAAGCTTTCAGAAGCAATTTGTCTTAAACTCTACGTTCAAAAATGAATACCCGTTTTCATCAAAAATATTATTTATTATTGATTTACTTGTTTAAGCTCTATATTCTCCATGTTGTTTTCTGTGTTTTAACGTTTTCTTCGATTATATGTAAGATGATTACGTTTTACACGTCAAATTAATTACCCGTATATGTAAGTATTATAATCACCTTGTGAATATATCATCATCATCATCATCATCATCATATCGTGCCGCTAGCACGGATATCCCTGACCCTGTCTCGCCACTTCTCCCTGTCATTCATCGTCTCTGGCAAGTCTTCAGGGCTACATTTCGTATCCTCACATAGCTGCTGTATGTATGTTTCAGCTCTTCGTCCTGCTTTTGTTCGGCCATATATGAGGGTCCATAGGAGTACATCACTTATGAGCTCGTCCCTGCTTCTCCAGCAGTGTCCAGCATGACTGGTTCGTCTAACTTGGACAGTTATCGTGATGGGAGGTAGGTGGCCGTATAGTTGGTGCTATGTGGGGTGTTGCCGCCAGGACTTGTTCAATATTGTCGGCGGCATTCTTGTGTAATTGCCGTCAAGCTTCTTCTCCAGCCGTTTTGTTAGCGTCCAAGTAGTGCATCGAAAAAGCAGTATCGACACGACCCCTGCTTACGAGTCAAACTTTGAATCTTATAACATATTGTTGTATAACCATGAACAACTATACATACACATATACATACAGAAACATAACGTCGCAATGAAGACGAGCGGACACAGTTCTTCAGAACAATATACCTCTCACTTTATTTGAAAGTGTTCGAAAGGATTACGAAAGGTTTTACTGTGTGAGAGGTGAGTTTGAGGCTAAACAGAACTGCAACATATTGACCCCCACTACTATGGCCATAGCAGCGTTTCTTTCTCGTTCTCTCGGGCTGCTCCACCGGGGACCTGGGAGCTCAGCCTCTCTGGGACATGTTCCTCATTCCATCATCTTCTCTCCAACTGATTTGAACTTCCTTTTGCCGGGTTTATATAATAATTTGACGTCCACTCTTCTTCCTGCGAGCGTCACAATTTCGCACTCAATTCAGCCCCTCGACAGTCAAGGTCATATTCTGATATTCCTCGACCGGATGCACCTGTTATTTATATTTTGACAGCTTGGCCGGGTCGGAGGTCAATATACAACATTATATCTGGGAATTATCAGATACACTGATATATAATTTATAATTTTTGCTTTTTTATCTAAAAACGTACAGAAAATTACCTTTAGGAGACGCTGAAATGTAAATCAACATTCAACAGAATAACGTATACCTGATAACTAACGTGTATACTGATGTATATGTTAAATTATGAACTTGGTAGATTTCGCTCATAAGAATATGTGTCAAACTTGGAACCTCATAGTTGTAGCTTTGTTAGGGGCCAGAAATAAAGACACATGAAAGGAATTGAATATACAAATTCACACTGACCCATTTGCACATATGTTACACATTGACCTTTGACAGAGCCGTCAGTCAAGGATTTCAGTGACAAATGTACAATACCCCGATATGGATACGCGAAACGTACATAAAATGTTCATAGCATCTATACATAGAACATAGGAATCTCGAAACACGAAAAACACTTACGACTTCTCAGTTCAGGTACGAAACTTTTTATTACCTTTGAGTTTAAAGGTTTTTCGACATAAGTAGAGAGAGGCACAATCTTTCTATTCTGGCCTTTTCATCTTCCCCCCACCCCCATCTCGTGCGACACCTGCCCAAGGCCTACGTGAGCAAGCGAAAGTCCACTCTTCTCGTTCGGTGTCTAGTCTCAACACTCCTTTCTTCAAATTCCCAAAATCCCCCACGCGCTTCCGGTGCGTGACTTCATTCGCACTTGCTAGCCCCGTTTCCCATCTCGGTCTATTGTGACATCTTTTAGTGACATGTCCGCTTCGCCCCCGCGCGCACGTGAACACCTGCGTTAATGTTGCACCTAAGTAACCCATGTGCTGAGCCGAAAGGTTCTCAGCCTAACTAAACACAAAGGCATAAAACGAAATCCCTCGGCCATTATATTACACAAATATGTCATCAAAGAGCAGTAATACAACAAATACCAATAAGAGGGAAAGCAGCGAGAGACTATTCGGTCTGACTGTCAAAATTGTCGACTGGAATATTGCCATCTGCCTCAGAGCAGTACACGCTGCGATTTATTGCTGGAAGAGTTTATCCGTGCGTACTAAAATTACGATGACAATAATAAAACACGCAAGGTATAACTATCGTTATACCTTGATGTATGTCAAATTGTGAACCTAAAACATACAGGTAAAAACTATCGCATTAACCGATATATAACTGGAACTACTTTCATTAATCAAATTTTGAACCTTATAGCACACACTTCACATCTATCATACATGCTTATATATAAGTCAATTTTTTAATATAATGACATATAACTCAATACTATCGAATAAACTAATATATATATATATATATATATATATATATATCAAACTTTAATCATAATAACAAACACCTACATTCATATATACCAGTATATAAGTGAAACTTTGACCCTAATAACTTACACCTAATAATTATCAAATATGCTAATCTAATAAGTTAAACTTTTAATCTAATATTATACACTTTATAGCTATCGTATATCCTAATATAAAAGTCAAGTTTTGAATTAATTGGATATACCTAAGAACTATCACATAAGATAAAAAGTTAAGCACTGAATCTATTATCATACACCTAATAACTATCTTATTTAATAATACACAAGTCAAGCCTTTAAATGGTTAAACCCACATTCATATACGCTGCACCTATTCCTATACAAATTCTCTTTAACCCGTTTGTACTTTTAAAAATATGTCAAACCTGGAACTTAATCGTTGTAGCTTTGTTAGGGGTACTCTTTAGCCCATAACTAGGGCGGGAAGGGAGTTCATATTTTCCTAAAGTGGACCTGGGAGCAATGGCAGTGAAGGGGTGCCCTATATTCCCCAAAGCTCCAGGATTACTGGTACCTGATCATCAGATTATTTTGTGTCTTATCTAGGACACTTTTGGAGAAGTCTTACCCCTCTGCAGAGAAGCAGTTAGTGTAATCTACAGCCCCAGTCGATTGATTGTTTGGTTGAATTTTACGGCATCGATAAAATCCTATTTACCAACCCCTCTGCTAGGACAGGATATGACACAAGGTCAATTTTTAAGCGGAGTTTAACAGGTTTGAATTCAGAGTTTTCCTTCTCCTAGACTAGTCGCCTAACCAAGGCTGAAGAACCTAGTCTGTCCTACTATTTACCCATAGCTGGAGGGAGAATAATTGGATTCATACCTTTCCCAAGGGTATTAGTGCTATGTGAAATGCAATGAGTTTCGTCCAGGATTTGAACTCGTGTCGCCGTGTTCGTTTCCTACGACGATAACAATTACACCACGGGCACCTCCTAATCGATAAAATGAAACGCAGTTTCTTCCAGGCTGTGGTCGTGTCGATACTGCTATATGGATGCACTACCTGGAAGCTGACTAAACGGTTGGAGAAGAAGCTGGACGGCAATTACACAAGAATGTTAAGAGCAATATTGAACAAGTCCTGGCAGCAACACCCAACAAGACACCAACTATACGGTCACCTACCACCTATCACGAAAACTATCCAAACTAGACGGACCAGACATGCCGGACACAGCTGGAGAAGCAAAGAATGAGATCGTAAGTGATGTACTCCTGTGGACCCCCGCATATGGCCAATAAAAAGCAGGACGACCAGCTCGAACATTCCTACAGCAGCTATGTGATGATACGGGATGTAACCCTGAAGACCTGCCGGAGGCGATGAATGATAGGGAGACGTGGAGAGAGAGGGTCAGGGATATCCGTGCTAGCCACACGACATGATGATGATGATTTTCCCAAAGGAATTAGTTCGAAAGTGAACAAAATGGCGAGACTGGGGTTGGAAATCTCTTATAACGATATCGCAAGCCAGGGCGGTAAAAAATGGTTTGTTCACATTGTTTAATGGTATATCAACCTTTGTAGGTTATTTAATGCCAAAGCCATTCTCCTAGAAGAACAGTAGTGGTACTATTTTATGCATAGCTGGGAGGATAAGGGGGTTCATACCTTTCCCAAGGGTATTTACCCGAACGTGAACCTAATAGCACGATTGGAGTTCGAACTCGTTTGCTAAGATTCCGCAGTTCATCACTTTAACCATTAAACTACGAGGACACCCCACCCCGGTAAAAAAAAACGAACTTGAGACTCTTCTAGGATATCTTCTAGAAAGATTAAATATACATTATATATAATGTAAACATTTTTAAATGCATTTTTCATCAAGAATTGATTTTATGCGACCGTAAAAAATAATTATTGTGAAGTGGTTTGTACTCATGCAACATTGGCCACTGTAGAAAAATCAGACTATCTCGAGACACCAGATGATTGCGTAAATAGCAAACTAAATTGGATCCACGCCATTCCAAAAGGAAATTTGCATTTACATCGATATGGGGAGGATGTGAAACAAGGTTGGTTGGTTGGTTGGTTGGGTTTATGACATATCAATTTTTGTAGGTTATTCAACGCTAAATCCATTTTTATGTTAATAGTTATATTTCAAAAATTCAGCTGGACATGTGTACACAGTTCACATGTCAAAGACATTTCTATTTCAGTTTTGTTAGTTTATTCAAACAGTTCTAATGTAGATAATTCAGCCATTTTTATATATTAGAACTATTCCAAACAATTCAGTTTAGCATAAGTACGCAGTTTAAATGTAAGTACAGTTTAATTGTGAAAACGCTTCTATTTCAAGCTATTCAGTTTAGTCAAATAGTTCTAATTCAGCTTGTTCAGTTTAGTAGAAGTACAGATTTTGTTTACACACAGTTAAATGTCAAAACAGTTCTATGGAAAACAATTCAGTTTATTGAAAGTAGAGTTTAATGTCAAAACCAGTTCCATTTCAAACTATTCAGTTTAGCATAAGCACGCAATTTAAATGTAAGTACACCGTTTATTTGTCAAAACATTTCTATTTCAAGCAATTCAGTTTAGTCAAACAGTTCTAATTCAAACAATTAGTATAAGTATGCAGTTCACTTATATTCAACCCATTGATAGGGCCCTATCAGATGCCACCATTCTGGGCCAGAGTTGACCTTGGAGCAATGGCAATTAAGGGTTGCTCCGCATTCCCCAAAGTTACAGCATCACTGGAACCTCACCATCAGATCGTTTAGTGTCATATACAGGACACTTATTAGGTAGAGGAAGTCTTACACCTCAGCAGAGAAGCAGTCAGTGTATTCTATATCACAGCTGACTGGGCAAGAATGTGATACAAGGTAAATTTTGAGCGATGTAAAGCAAGTTTGTTGTTATATATTTTTATTTTATCTATAGCAAATGCAACAATAGGATTTGCATGTTATAAAATTGCAAATCAAATCATCCTTTCCTGATTAAATTGTCCTCTTTTTTTGTTGGGGGCTTATGGGGGAGTGGTCCACTCTGTGGAATTTCCAGGAGTCCTGCTAGTTAGAAGTATTAAGGCAGATCAGGATGAGCGTTTAAAACAAAAAAAAAAAATACGTCTGCCTAATCTGCTGGTGCTGTTGAATACACCGACTACATCTCTACAGAGATTTAAGAACACCCCTCCAAACGATTGTCCTGAATATGACATTAAACAATCTAATGGGGAAGCTCAAGAAATGATAGAGCTATGGGAATGTGGACTACCCCCTTCATTACCTAAACCATTTGTCTCAAGCCGTTGAATACACCGACTACATTTCAGCATAGGAGTAAGACACCCCCCAACGAGTGCCCTGTTATGACACTAAACAATTTGATGAGGGGTAGTCTAGCAATGTTGGAGTTTTGGGAAATGTGGAGTACCCGTAATTTTCTTTCTAAGTCGACTGGGGTTGTATAATTCAATGACTGTATTTTTTGCAGACGTGTAAAATCTCAACGTATATCCTGGATATGACATCAAACTATCTGATGGTCTGCCTCCAAATGCAAAGTTCCCCTTTATTGCCATGTCTTCCAGGTTCACTCAAGCCATAAAACCAAACCAAAACAAAGCGAAAAAATATTTCCATCTGCATATCTGTTTTGGGAGCCTTTCCAATCTCACCATAATGGATTCTTCTCATCTTTATTAGTACTGAGAGATTTCGCTGCCTGCCAGAGGCAGATCAATACCGGAGTTATCCGAACAGTACGAGACTTATTACCTTTTCTATGTAACGCTATCTTTCTTGTGTAATATAATCTGTTTATCTAATATCCGTGTCTGCATTTTCATTAGTGACCCTTTCCGGGGCCACAACATCATCAAAGGAGATTAAGCCAGGTTTCTCTGTCGGACCAGTTAGAATCAGTATATAATGTCAGTTTGCCCAATTATTTACCCACAGTTATGGTGGTGGGAGAACGTATGGATTCATACTTTTATTAAGGGATTAGTGCAGAATAAAATGCGAACAATCTCGTCTTGGTTTTGAACCCGAGTCGCCGATTCCATTTCTTGCGTATATAAAAGTTACGCTAAGCGCGCCTTCCTTAATAGGGAAAAATGAACATGATTAGCTTAAGCCCGAGTTCGAACTCAAACCACCATTCCCCGGCTAGATGGAAAACCGAAGCCAGCTTGATTCTCTTTATACTATCAATGTTCTTAACTAGAGGATACCCCAGACTTTACCAGGAGAAGTAGGACCTCTACTAAAAAAGAAAATTATATGTTAGAGTGATTTGATCCGGTAAAAATTCCTGGCCTTACATCCTTTGATAAGTAGGTGGACAGATCCGTTATTCATCTGATAAACTGTCATCTTAATCAGTATTAATTTTTAAAAGTAGCAGGACTCATAGAAATACCTCAGAATCAAGAATAAAAACATTTTTAAGCAAGAAACGATGATTTTAAATGTTATTATGTATAAGCCCTCTTTTTACCTTTTGTTGTATATTGACCTCCGACCCGGCCAAACATGCCATTCCAAAGTCGGCGGAAGTTCCATATTCCATTGGCGTGGGCGAGCTTGGCTGACAATATGGGACAGGGTTAAAATCCCACGGTACAGTCACAAACTGATGCACCGGAAGAGAGTGACGTGTGAACTGCATGACAGTTATTTTCGCTCGATGACGATCAAACATGCCATTCCAAAGACGGCGAAAGTGCATATTCTAATGGACAGTTATGGGGAGATATTGAGTAGGCGATGAACTATTATATAACTCAGTGCACAGGAAATTCAAAGAGTTTGGAGACAAGATGCGGTAGAGAAAACCAGCACCCAGAGAGGCTGGGCCCCAAGGCCCCCGGTTGATCAGCCCAGGAGAACGGGAAAGAAACGCTGACGGCCATAAGAGTGAGGGTCAGCATTTTTCAGTTCTGTTCGGTCTCCAACTCCCTCTCACACTCAACCTTTTAAAATAAAGTGGGAGGTATATTTTTCTAAGAACTGTGTCGTCGTCATTATTGTGTTGTGTATACAACACTTTTTCAATAAATGCTATAATAAATATAGTATAACAATTTATATATTAGTATGTAATAGTACAGAAGCTACGAGATCAATATATAATGAGCATACTCTATTTTGTTAATAACGGTATAGCTGGTACCGATGAATCTTCGGAGGTTTTTTTTTTCTTTTTCAACCTTCCACAGCACTTTGTTGGAGTTTATCAGGACTTCAGAGCTCAGCAAAGCAATTTACAATAACTTATGCTTACTTTAAAACAAACTAATTAAAGATGATCTGAGCACAGAGCAATTCCTTTAGAGTTGAACACAATGATTGATCCGATGAAGCACTATGTCGAAGAATATTCCAATAAATTAAAAAGGCTGCAGAATGTTCTAGGCCGTGGAGAGAAGATATGGATTAATATCTCTCTTGGCTACGGGGTGGGTATTTGTATAAGCGTAACGTGCGAATGGACAAAGCACAAATTTAATTATAAGATAGATAGATAAATGAACGAATAAATGAATAAATAAGCTCTTAAGTGTCAATAAACAATATTCAATATGAAAACAAAGTTTGCATTTTAGAGACATAATTTTTGAAAAGTTCTTTTGTCTCCATTTTGATATTTTTTTGGCGTAGGAAGTCATTTAAGTATATTTTGCCGCCCATTTCAGGAACAGCTGTCATATTCGTACAAATAACGACGGCAAAAAGACATTAAAAAGTGTTAAGCGTCCTCTTATCTCACGACAAGTCCTCTGCTTTTAAAGTAGGTGAGATTTTTCTGTTCGAACAATTTTTGCAGTAACTTTAAAAAACGAACAAACAAAAAACTATGTCACGCACGGAAAACTCTTAGAATTGCAACGCTGTCGGTCAGATTTCAAATCTTAGCTATGCTGGTAGAGTTAATTTTCTCCTGCAGAACCATAACACAGAGTGTCTCTAGAAACATGGTACCCATATGACTGCTAATAACTCTACTAATAATAATATTGTGTTCTTTTTTGTTTCAAATTCGCCAATAGTATATTATAACCTTTGTAGGTTATTCAACACCAAAGCCATTTTTATAGATTAGAACTATTCCAAACAATTCAGTTTAGCATAAGTACGCAGTTTAAATGTAAGTACAGTTTAATTGTGAAAACACTTCTATTTCAAGCTTTTCTGTTTAGTCAAATAGTTCTAATTCAGCTAGTTCAGTTTAGTATATGTACAGATTTTGTTTACATACAGTTAAATGTCAAATTAGTTCTAAATTAAACAAATCAGTTTAGTATAAGTACAGTTTCAATGTCAAAAACAGTTCCACTTCAAATAATTCAGTTTAGCATAAGCATGCAGTTTAAATGTAAGTACAGTTTAATTGTTAAAAACATTTTAAGCTATTCAGTTTCGTCAAAAAATTCAGTTTAGCATAAGTATGCCGTTAGTTCTATTTAACCCATAGATAGGGCTCTATCAGGTGCTGCCGGCCCAGAGTGGACTTGGGAGCAATGGCAATGAAGGGGTGTTCCGCATTCCCCAAAGCCCCAGCATCACTGGAACCTCACCATCAGATTGTTTAGTGTCATATCCAGGACACACATTGATGGAGTCTTACCCCTTTTCAGAGTTGCTGTCTCTGTATTCTACAGCGCCAGTCGACTGGGTAATAGTTATTTGGAGATAAAATCATTCAAAACTGTCTCATAATAGAAAAAACCCATTTATGTGATGATTTATTACTGAGACATGAATTTTTAAAAAAAATTCATGTCCTGTAAACTGATGTTATAACAATTAAAAAAATATTAATTTGATGTCTCTCGCTTAAAGGATACATTTTTAACAGGATGGGTTCTAAATGACCGCCATTGCATTTATATTGTTATATATTGACCCCCGCCCGAGCCGTCAATCAAGAGATACATCTGTGTAAATAAGTGGTAGAACAGCGGAAGCAGGTGGCCGTTAGAAAATAATATAACCAGGTGCCCGGACGGCTTGAAACAGTCGGAGACATGATGCCAGCGTGAGAACCAGCTTGCAGACCGAGGGTTTTGCGGCCCTAAGTGACTCACGGTTGAACAACCCAAGACAAGATGAGAAAGAAATGCTGCTATGGTCAGGAGGATCTTTGGTCAATATAGCAGTCTGTCCCTGTCTCCATCTCATATCTCACACACAACAAGCATCACCCTTTCGAAAATAAAGTGTGAGAGATATACTTTTATAAAGAAGTGTGTTCGTTCGTTTGTTGAAGTCGTCATTACCGTTGATAATGTTCCCGTGTATATGTGTATAGATGTAATAAGTATATAGCAGTAGCAGTAATCAATTATTGTCATATTAATGGGTTGCATCTATTTTGAGATGTATGACTGAGATCAATTTTTAAAGGGAAATCCTCTCATTTAATTTAAGGAAGAATATCTTTGTCTGTAATTTCGAAGCTGATATATTCAGTTTATTTTGCATTCAAGTAAAGAAATAGGGCAATTTTACGTATTTTTTAAAATGTAAATTGTACGTATTTAGGCTATTTCCTCCGCCATGAGCAGAATGCAACGCAAGGTCAATTTTAAAACGGACTACAACTGGTTCGTTTTAATAGATTTTACCAATTAAATCTCCAATACAGATGTTAAACTAAGTAAACTCAAAAACGGTTC
Source organism: Sepioteuthis lessoniana (assembly GCA_963585895.1). Lineage (NCBI taxonomy): Eukaryota > Metazoa > Mollusca > Cephalopoda > Myopsida > Loliginidae > Sepioteuthis > Sepioteuthis lessoniana. The sequence continues at coordinate 25,068,721 of OY757931.1, forward strand.
TTAATCACTTAAGTCAATTTACAGTGTTCAGGCTTAACGGGGCAAAACTTCAAATTGAAAATAGCTGACACTATTTGGACTATTTATTTTCATAGAATACATATATATATATATATATATATATATATATATATATATATATATATATATATATAAAAACAATGAAAAAAATATTGATTTTAAGGAAGAGAGAATACATTTTTTACAGAATGAGTTCTAAATGACCACGTTTGCATTTGTATCAGTAATAAATTATAGTCATATTAATGTGTTTCATCTATTTTGAGACACTCTATAATACTGATATATATATATATATATATATATATATATATATATATATATATACGAACCCATCCTGGAGGTTGAGAACTATAAGGAAGGAATTAACGGCTGCCAACCGTGTAATGCAAAGCTTTTCCAATGAATTTAGTACTCCGGTATCTGGTAGCGCAGAATTTAAACGAACGAAACCTAATACAAAATGCGTTATTATTCCCGACCTGACGTAGGTTACTGAAATGGTTGAGTGGTAAGATATCAAGTCTAGCATATATCTTGGTGGGTTTCCATCCCAGCATGAAACCCCCTGCGTGTCTAGCCACAATGAAGAGTTATGAAACAAGGGAACAATATATAAAAATATATATTTCCACCTGGGAGTTCAGCACGTTTGCAAGGAATTGCACGTTTGCAAGGTGTAATGCAAAGCTATTTTTAGATAACTGAACACTCAGATATCCGATAAGTGTGTGTGAAATATATATATATATATATTGCGTGTCTAGTTATACTGATGGGATCTGATACAATGAAAATGTCTAACTGTGGATTATAATATATATATATATATATATATATATCAGACCAGAAGTCTTGTAATACTTTTGGCAAGAAAGACCAATCCAATTGTTTGTCATTTCATGTTCTCTTTGGCAGGTTGACATTATAAAGGTAAAAATCCCAGCTTACCCTACAATTCACCCATAGCTGGAAGGGGTGTGTTGGATCCATATTTTCTCTAGAAGTATCAGCGCGATGAGAAATACAAATAGCATCGTCCAGTATTTGAACTCTGTTCACCAATTCCATTTCTTATAGTGATAACCGTTACGTTGCAAGCATCTAAGTTGTGTTTTGATAATATAAAATACAAGTGCCTCAGAGAAGAAAAGGTAAACCCGAGGAAGAAGCAATGAGGCAAGAGGTTGTCACTTGTTCTCTTTGTCACTTGTTTAAAAATGAACTTAATGTTGTATATTGACCTCCGACCCAGACTAGAAATTGCTTGGGTGGGCGAGCTTGGCTGATAATATGGAACAGGGTTAAAATCCCACAGTACAGACAAAAACTGATGCACCGGAAGAGGGTGACCTCTGAACTGCATGACATTTATTTCCGCTTGATGATGATCAAACATGCCAGTCCAAAGACGCCGGAAGTGGCATATTCCAGCCTGGCTAGTCATGAGAATAGATTGAGTGGGCGTAAAACAATAATATAACTCGGTATAAGAAATTTGAGTTAGTGGGAGATCAGATGAGTTAGAGACAAGATGCGGTAGAGAGAATAGCACCCACCAGAGAGGGCCCCAAGGCCTCCGGTTGAGCAGTCCAGGAGAATGAGAACGACACACCGCTATGTCCGGAGGGGCTGGGGAGGTCAATATGTTGCAGTCTTTGTTAAGTCTCCAGCTACCTCTTACAGTAAAACCTTGAGTATCATCATCATCATGTCGTGCTGGTAGCACGGATATCCCTGACCCTTTCTCGCCACTCCTCCCTATCGTTCATCGCCCTAGGTAGGTCTTCAGGACAACATCCCGTATCCTCACATAGTTGCTGAATGTATGTTCGTGCTGGTCGTCCTGCATTTGCACGGCCATGTGTGGGGGTCCATAAGAGTACATCTCTTATGAGTTCGTCCCTGCTTCTCAAGCAGTGTACTGCATGTCTGGTTCGTCTAACTTGAATAGTTTTAGTTGATAGGAGGCAGGTGGCCGTACAGTTGGTGTCTTGTGGGGTGTTGCCGCCAGGACTTGTTCAAGGTTGCTCGCAGCATTCTTGTGTAATTGCCGTCAAGCTTCTTCTCCAGTCGTTTTGTTAGAGTCCATGTAGTGCACCCATATAGCAGTATCGATGTGACCGCTGCCTGGAAGAAACTGCGTTTCATTTTATCGGTTAGGTCTGATTTCCATATAATCGATAGCCTATTGATAGCTGTCCATGCTTTTGTTAACTTCGTGTCGATGTCCTTTTCGGTTGATGCGACGCTGCTTCCTTGGTAAGTGAATCTGTCTACTAGAGGGGTTCCGTCTCGAGTGGAGATGTCCCCCGTTTGATTATAGGACATATATTCCGTTTTGTGTGCATTAACATAGAGGCCTATGCCTGCGGCTGCTCGTTCCAAACTATGCAGTAGTGTTTCGGCTTGGTCGGGTGTATTTGCCAGTATCGCTATGTCATCGGCGTAGTCGGCGTCGGTAATTGAAACCTTGAGTAACCCTTTCGAAACCTTTCAATAAAGTGAGAGGTATATTATTTTAAAGATGTCTTCTCTCGTCTTTATTATTGCATCAAAATCTATTCTGCGTGTATATGTGCATATATGCATATTTGTTATGTGGCTATACAACGGTAATAGTGTATACGGTTTACCTCTCATGTACTAAACGGCAAACACTTTGTTACAAAACAAAACAAAGAAAACATTTATGTTCGATATTTCATCATCATGTCATGCCGCAAGCACGGATATCCTTGACCCTCTCTCGCCACTTCTCCCTGTTGTTCATCGCATCTGGCAGGTCTTCAGGGCCACATTCCGTATCCTCGCATAGCTGCTCTATGTATGTTCGAGCTGGTCGTCCTGCTTTTTTCCGACCATATGTGGGGGTCCATAGGAGTACATCACTGATGAACTTGTCCCTGCTCCTCTAACAGTGTCCTACATGTCTTTTTCGTCTAACTTGGATAGTTTTCGTGATGGGAGGCAAGTGGCCGTATAGTTGGTGTCTTATAGGGTGTTGCCGCCGGGACTTGTTCACTATTGCTCGTAACATTCTTGTGTAATTGCCGTCTAGTTTCTTCTCCAGCCGTTTAGTTAGCGTCCAAGTAGTGCATCCATACAGCAATATCGATGCGACCGCTGCCTGAAAGAAACTGCGTTTCATTTTATCGGTCAGGTCCGCTTTCCATATGATCGATAGCCTATCGATAACTGTCCCTGACTTCGTTAGCCGTGTGTCGATGTCTTTTTCGGTAGATGAGACACTGCTTCCTAGGTAGGTGAATTACTGATTATCTGATTTGGTTAGGCCACAAGCTTTTCACTTACCTGTTAACTTAGTTAAAATCTATGAGTAGAAATGTAAGTCAAATTGGAAAGTTTAAACGTGTACGTAACGTTCAACACAGAAAGGCCAAAATGTAAAAAAAATAGAATTAAAGCTTTTCTGCGACAGATTTGATTGGAGAAATAAAAACTGTGAAAACACGTGAGAGATGACGCCATAATTTAGCAAGGTGACATCACCCCGACATATATCTTGAATTGGAATATATAAAAATTAGCAAATTTTGTAAAAGTATTCAGTTAGCCAGTTGGTTAGTTGTCAGTTAGAAGTTTGCATTCAGAAAGTTCTGTCAGGCTGGAGGGAGGGCGTGTCTCTGTGTTTCTGTTCAAAGACCCTGACAGATTCTCTCTCTCTCTCTCTCGCTTGTTCACACACACACACACATACACACACACTCGTGCTGTTGTATGCAGTCGGAATATCGAACAATAAATGGACACGTTGACACGAGTTCAAATCCTCGACGAGACTGATTGCATTTCACATAGCACTTATACCATTGGGAAAGGTATGAATTCAACTATTCTCCCTCCAGCTATGGGTAAATAGTAGGACGGACTAGGTTATTCAGCCTTGGTGAGGTAACTAGTCTAGGAGAAGGAAAACTCTGAATTCAAACCTGTTAAACTCCGCTTAAGAATTGACCTTGTGTCATATCCTGCCCGAGCGGAGGGGTTGGGTAAATATGATAAATGATTGCTAATTGTTGACGGAGAGTTCTTCTTCTTTTTGAGTTACCAACACCCAGGCAACTTTTTTCCAGTGGATCACCCCGATCGTCAAGAGAAGTTCCGGGTGGATATTGTCATTCCTTATCTGTGGATCTTTCAAACACAGCGTCCACACACATAGGATTGATAAACAGACTATGAGAAAATATAATACTATAGTATCACAAATGACCTGTTCCTTAAAGATAAGACATTTTCTTGCCAATTATAACTCGTACCCACCCTTCATCCCGAGTTAAGGGGGTGAAATTTCAGTAAATTCATAAATACATATCTAAACCCTTCGTACTAACTTTTAATCTAACATCCAGCTGAAGAAAAATGATAACCCAAATGAAGAAAATAGATACTTTTTCAAAGTTGCAACTGCTGCTGATGGAATTCTGACCTGCCCTCTGTATATCACCGGGGATTAGGGGCAATTAAGCAGGTACGCTACAAAACTCCAGAACTGGAGCCTCACCAAATGATGGTTTAGTGTAATATCCATGACGCTCATTGTGTGGAGAAGTATGCCCTTCATCAGAGATGCAGTCAGTATATCACACAGCCCAAGCCGACTGATCAAGTTCTGGAACATGGAAGAACCTGATTGATTTCCCTGAAAAAAAGTTTATTTGAAAACAATACTTCTTATTTCCAATTACTAAAGTACAATTTCACCTTAGTTATTGAATGACCCTCGTATTTCCTTTTTTTAAATAGTGACCAGTTGATCAGAAAAAAAATGCTTCAGCCTCACTGTCATCTGAGATGCCTTTAGCAACCTAAAAGACCTGTCTGTGATAGAACTCGATCTCTATAAACTTTTCGAGTTAAAAGGTTTCTTTATTGCATTTTCCTCAAGTTTGACACTGAAGTTGATCCTGTGTTCAATTTTCGTGACACATAACCAAACACACTTTTAATAATCTAATATTACTCAGCTGAACGTGAATTTTGGGAAGCAAATATAAACTGAATTTTTTCTCATCAGTTTAAGGTCAGTATTGGTCAGCATAAATCGACTCATTGGCCAAGTGGGTGGAGTGTTCGCCAATCGTCCGGGAGACCTGGGTTCAAAGACTTTTAAAATGGTGCTAGATACCTCCTTGCTTAATACTTAGCATCATAAGGTACGTATCAAGGGTAAAGTGGAGCAATCCAGGGGAAGGAGTAGCGCCCTCCCCTACACCTCAGTGTAGTAGCTTCTGAAAAAAGAGCCTTCGGGTCGCTCTCGACTATGGTAACCTTTTTTTTTTATTGGTCAACTGATACGCAGTCTTATGTGCCAAATTGTAAAAATAAGATATGATCCCTCTCAATCGGGTTTCCAGTATGCTTATTGCGGTAATATTCTGTAGTAGAATTTCAATGTCATATGATTACGTATTATTTGCTTTCATGTGTTCATGACTAATTTTGTCATTATTATCATAAAAAAATAATATTAATAGACAAACACCAGTGAACAATGTGAACAATGAAGTTGTCGAAGAAACGAAAAGGTGTTGATGCCATTGAAACTGTTTGAATTGAAGATTAGAGTAAGAATCGAGATTATCATGAGTACGAACCGAGATTATCCAGAGTAAGAATTGAGGTAATCGACATTAAGAATCAAGTTTGTCGAAAGTAAGAATCAAAATTATCCTGAGTAAGAAGTGAAATTATGATGAGTACGAATCGACATTATCCAGAGTAAGAATCGAGTTTATCGAGAGTAAGACTCGAGATTATCCAGAGTAAGAATTAAGATTATCCAGAGTAAGAATCGACATTATTCAGATAAGAATCGAGATTATCTAGAGTAAGAATTAAGATTATCCAGAGTAAAAATTGATATTATTGATAGTAAGAATCGAGATTTTTCTGAGTTAAGGTTATCCAGAGTAAAAATAACTGCATTGCAGTGTGTGGGAAAAGGCGTAGTGTATATGGATGTGTGAACAGGGCACCTCTGGTGGTGTAACGGTTAGCAAGCTGGACGAGCAAACCTACACGAGTGAGTTCGAGTCTCATTGGGCGCCCCATTCATTCGGCCTTCTGCCACATCGAAGCAAAGAGCTTTGTAAATTACAATATGGATGTATGTACATGAATCTGTGTGTCTAGTAGTATCAAAAAGGTAGCTAAGCGGGTTAATGTAGTTCGCAGACTTTTAATAGTTTATAAAATTATGAAGTGTTTCTCGATGGTAATTAAACGGTTAATTTTTTTAATGTATGTAATAAAATAATATCGAAAAGTGTTCAGGAGGTTGGCAGACATTTAATAAACTATAAATTAATGAAGGGTTTCTCAATGGGGATTAAAGGGTTATTTTTTAATGTATGTAATAAAAGGGTTGCTAAACGGTTTGTGGTTTACTGCGTTTTATCAGATTATAGAATAATAAAGGGTTTTATGTTGGGGGGGAAAGGGTTAGTTTTTAATGTATGTAATAAAAGGGTTGTTAAACGGTTTGAGGTTGACTGGGTTTTATCAGATTATAGAATAACAAAGGGTTTTATGTTGGGGAGGAAAGTGTTAGTTTTTTAATGTGTGTAATAAAATGATTGCTAAACGGGAATGAAATAAACTGAAAAACCCGTTGCTATTATGGTCAGAGGTCACTAGACAAGGATATGTTTGAAGGTATTTTAATTCAAAGAGTTCCATGTCGGGTTAACGGTGATCTTTTCTGGATGTTAGAAGCCAATGTATTCAAGAGGACAGTGAGGAGCTAAACGGACTAGAAGAAGATTAGGTCGAAGTTAGAAAGCTGTAGCAGTTAGTGAAAGTGTTCGCTGTCAATTATCATGTTTCATAGCCATAATCTACGAATACGTGAAATGTATATATGTTCATAGAATGTTCATACACATAGGAATCCGAAAAACACGAAACACTGACGACTTTCTTAGTTCAGGTACGAAACTTTTTATTTACCTTTTGGAGTTTAAGTTTTTCCGACATGAGGAGAGAGAGACACAATTTCTTACTATGCTGACTGTTCGTACATTGTCAGCTCTCAACTCACTGACTCAACCAACGCGCGGGCATCCCGTAGACCCAAACTGATCTCGCCTCGGCGAGCTCCGAAAATCAACTCACCCGTCTAAGTCCAAAACTCAACTCACTGCTTTTTTTCAAATCCCAAAATCCTCAGCCCATCACCTACTAGCATGACGTCATTCACATCCCCAGTCAAATTTCCTGTCTGGGGTTTTTATTGTGACATCTGTGATTGTCACATCCTCCCCGCGTGCGCGTGAACACCCACATACAATGTGTGCACCTAACTAACCCATGCACTAAACCGAAAGGTTCTCAGCCTAACTAAACCGAAAGGTCAGATATACAAAACGAAAAATGATAATATATTTTAAAAAATCCTTCTGCAATTATATAACAATTAGACACAAAGGAAGGAAAAAACTGATCAGAGGCCAGGTTGTTTTGATTATTGTCGGTATTACATGATTGAAGGTTTATGTTGTCGAGAATTGTCATAAGCTACACCCATCTACGATAAACCAAAGCTGTAAATAAAAACTTTCCTTTTCAGTGCTAAAGTTGTCACAGTTAGCTGGGACTGCAGAATACACCGACTACATCTCTGCAGAGGGAAGACCCCTACCCAATGAGTGTTCTGGATATAACTCTAACCAATCTGATGGTGAGGCTCCAGTAATGCTCGAGCTTTGGGGAACGCGGAATACCCCTTCATTACCATCGCTCCCAGGTCAACATTGACCCGCAGTGCTAAGATTTAAACTGAGTGCTATCAAATTTGAATTGTTAGTAATACATTGCAAGACTTGGAACCGCTTAAATTTTACATTTGTTAAAATGAATTGCTTAAAATAGAAGTGTTGGCTCATTTAATTGTGTATAAACAAATACCTGATGCTAAATTATCTTGTTAGTGTTAAATATTAATATCTGAAAATATTTAACTGTGGGCAAACGAATGATTAATAATAAATAAAACCATTTAACTGTGTGCGAAAAAATGAGCTCAGTCTTGTTTAAGAATATTATCTACAAAATGTTTTCAGAAATCAAATATTTAATATATATGTATAAAGAGCATTTGGCATTAAGTCACTTACGCTGATTGATATGCTATAAAACCATACCAATGAAAATCGATGGAAAACAGTTTTCTTAAATAAACAACACGCAATATGGTTTTTAGATCGGTTAGCAGGTCTAACAGGAAAGGCTGCATACTATACACCAACATTTTTTCTATGTTCACGGTATGTACACTTCCCAAGCTTGGGACTTCAGCTCCATGATTTGAATGCTGAGAAACTCATTTTCATAAAGATGACAGTAAAATTTTATCCAGCGCTAAAACACAAAAAGCGCTAAATTCTGCTTGCTGTATAGAGTGTTCGCCAATGATCTGGGATACCAGAGTTCAATCCCAGTTCTAGTCATACCAAAGATTAAAAAAAACGGTACTTGATGCCACCTTGCTTAACACTCAGCATTATAAGTTAAGGATCAAGGGTAAAGAAGAGCAATCAAGGGAAAGGGGTAGCGCCCTCCCCTACATCTTGGTGTAGTTACAATTGAAAAGTGAGCCTTTGAGTCATCCTCGACGAAGGTCGACAACTTAACTTTTTTATTTACTTATACCAATAATATTATTTGTCAAAATTTTTGTTGTAACCTAACAAAAGGTTCCTAAATGAGACATAACCAAAACAAATTGGAAATGACATGGGAATATTTATAACATTAACAAAATACAATACTCACCAGCGACGTCAAGAAGTTAACCGCTGTTCGTGGTGATTACTTAGCATGTTTCACCTCGCTCACAATAGTGTCCAACGTATTTATGAGTCATGGGAAATACCCTTTAATGGTCATAGGTACGGTATATAAGAATTTCTTAGATGAAGTTTCATCATTCCCATCATTCAGAGTATTTGGACAATTGTTTTCATCTTCATTGTTCAATTCACAACGTTTCAGCCAATGCATCCTTCGGCCTTTAGGCGTTTCTTGTCAAATTCGGGAGCATACGTGGGGACTTCAATCTCGAACTGAATCCGGGGGGTAGATTGTTCTAATTCTGTAAACCATCAGCGGGTACAATACTCACAAAAGCTTAACACGTCAAAGGAGGTGTCCTCGTGGTGTAATGAATAAAGCGATGAACTGCGGAATCGTAGTACGCGAGTTCGTACTCCAGTCGCGCTATTACGTTCACTTTCGGGCAAATACCCTTGGGAAAGGTATGAATCCCCTTATTCTCCCTCCAGCTATGGGTAAATAGTAGGACGGACTAGGTTCTTCAGCCTTGGTGAGGCAACTAGTCTAGGAGAAGGAAAACTCTGAATTCAAACCTGTTAAACTAGTCTAGGAGAAGGAAAACTCTGAATTCAAACCTGTTAAACTCCGCTTAAAAATTGACCTTGTGTCATATCCTGCCCGAGCGGAGGGGTTGGTAAATAGTAACACGTCAAAGGAAGAATCGAGATAATCCAGCCCACGGCATTCTCTTTAACCCACCCACCTATATATATATATATATATATATATATATATATACACACACATACACACATATATATATATATGTATATATATATAATGTGTTTGGTTGAGGTGTTATACTTCTTACAATTGGTAAGGAAACACAATATGTATATATATATATATATATATATACCGGGTGATTCATAAAACACTACAAATATATCTATGTGTGAGAGTGTGTATGTGGGTTAAACTGCTTACATGCATATGAAACACTCTCTCTCTCTCTCTCTCTATATATATATATATATATATATATACGTATAGTGGGAGGGAAAGAGAAAGAGAGCGAGACTGAGCTAGATGGACAGAGGGAGCAAGAGAAAGATAAAATATGACAGAATGCAAGAGAGAGCTTTATGATCAAGTATAAGCAATATAACACTTTTATGTGTGTATGCATGTGTGTGTGCACGCACCAGCGTACATACATGTATGTTTGTGTCTGTCTAGAACCAAGCAAAAATGGCACAAGAGAGCTAGATTTTTATCAGAGAAGTACAATTTAAATGCTGGAGTAATTTCCAATCCAATTTTATTACTTTCGAGTGAAATATTTTTTCGTTTTTAAATAATACTTTTTCCCTTGGACTTTTTTTTCTTTTCTGTTTTTTGACAGGTCTTCAATGCTGTTCGCTTATCCAGACCCTTTCTTGATCGTAAAACCTAATCGTTTCTCCCATACTTATACCTATAGTGCTGTCATTGAAACATCCTCCTGGCCAATTCGCATTGTTCCTTCTTGGACGACGGCCAGTGAGAACAAAAAGGCAAAAATCAGAGCGAACATCGTGAAGAAGAAGAAGAAGAAGAAGAAGAAGAAGAAGAAGAAGAAGAAGAAGAAGAAGTTTCAGTCGGTATTGGAACAATGATGTTTCCGCTGTCTAAACATAGAAATATGAGCAAAGACTGGTGTAATGATGAAGAGAAATATTAAGAGAATCCTGGTGATGAGGAAAAGCTAAAACATGTCGTCTGTTCTTAATTTTTTTGATGAAATTTGAAGAAAAAAAGTGTTGTGGTGGGGGTGAATAGTACCGAACCTTCCGAAGTAAATATCTCGATCTGACCATGGGAAATTCTCTGAGAGGTACATGCTGGTTAACATACACACGTGTTCCGGTCTCTGATCGACAAAATGAAGACAGTTGTTTTTTATTGTTTGTCGGCTGGGGCAGTAGAATACACTGTCTGCACCTCTGCGGAGGGGTAAGAATCCCTTAACAAGTGTCCTGTATATGACACTAAACAATCTGATTTTGAGGTTCCGGCAGTGCTGGAGCTTTGGGGAATGCAGAGTACCCCTTCATTGTCATCGCTCTCAGGTCCACTCTGGCCCGGAGTGGTAGCACCAGATAAGGGTCCTATCTATGGGTTAAAAAGAAGTAAATCGTGCTTCTTTCACTATACTGATTTTTGCATTTAAACTGCGTATTTATGCTGAACTTGATTGTTTAAAATAGAGCTGTTTTGACTTTGGAACTGCGTACAAGTGCTGAACTGAATTGCTCGAAATAGAACTGTTTTGATATGTAAACTGTGTACTTATGCTGAACTGAATTATCTGAAATAAAACTGTTTGACATTAAACTCTGTGTATTGCCCAGTTTGCTGGAGCTGTAGAATACACTGACTGCACCTCTGACGAGGGGTAAGACCCCACATAACAAGAGTCCTGGTTATGACACTAAACGATCTGATGGTGAGGTTCCAGCAGTGATGGAGCTTTGGGGAATACGGAGTACCCCTTCTTAGCCATCGCTTCCAGATCCACTCTGGCCAGTAGTGGTAGCACCTGATAGGGCCCTATATATGGGTCAAATAGAACTAACAGCATACTTATGCTAAAATGAATTGTTTGAGTAAACTGAATAGCTTGAAATAAAAATGTTTTTTACAATTAAACTGTACTTACATTTAAACTCCGTGCTTATGCTTAACTGAATTATTTGAAATAGAACTGTTTTTCGACATTAAAACTGTATTTACACTAAACTGAATTGTTATATATGACTGCTGGAATACTTTAAAATAGAAATGTTTTTAACAATTAAACTGTGCACTTATGCTAAACTGAATTGTTTTAAATAGAACAGATTATTTACATAAAAATGGATTTGGCGTTAAATAACCTACAAAGGTTGATATGTAATAAAACCCATCAAACCAAACCAAAGAAAAAAGGGAAAAATATAAAACCAACTCAAACAAATATTGTCGACGTGTTTGAAAGTTTATACAGAGAAATATTATTATAAAATTGCTCAGAAAGCACGTTCGGTGGCCCGAGGTCAATTCCCGAATAAGGCTGTTTGGTTTTCACGTAGCGCTAGTATCATTGGCAAGTACATAAAGCCAACCCAAAAGTATAATGGTGAGAGCGTTGGCCAATGGTCCGAGAAACTAGGGTTCAATCCCAGGTCGAGTCATTCCGAAGATTCAATGTCACTTATTGTTCCTTGTATAACCCTTAACTTTATACGGTATAGATCAAGAGTAAGTGGAGCATTCAAGGGAAAGGAGTAGTGCTCACCCCTATTGAAAAAGGAAATTTCGCGTCGCCTTCGACGATGGTCGGTTAATTCATATGTCTAGATATACTTTTTAAATTGATTAATTATAAATTGAATCACCATGACCAAAAAATCCGGCAAGCACTGAATGTAGCACACGGAAAAACTGGACAGTTTTTCCACCTTATTAGGTCTCATCAGCAGTGTATACGGTGATATACCCCACTGAAGATCAAACCCTTGACCACAGAATGTAGAGCCGAAACTCTACCCTGGAGCCAATTGTTCACATCGCAGACGAGCGATGCCAAATTATGGTAAATTTACCTGATATTTTCTTGTAACTACATCTTCACTTCTACAGTGGAAACGGTCATCTCCTAGGCAACCTCTTCCCAAGATAGAGATATCCATCCGCGTATTCACAACCTTATGGACAAGGAAATATATATACATTTTTTTTAATAGAGGAGTTATATATTATAAATGAATTATAATGATCGGAATTATATATATATATATATATATATATATATATATATATATATATATATATATTGTCATCCACAGACAGACTGTTTCGTTGTATCACAACTCTTCTGTGTGGCTAGACACGTAGGACGCTTGAAGCTGGGATCGAAACCCGCCTAACTTTACGTTAGACATAGTATCAGACCACTCAGCCAACAAGCGTACCACGTCAGCTAGGGAATTAAAAGGTATTAAGTAGCAGTGTTCGTTTGTTTACATTTTATACCTTACCGGGTACCAGAGTGCTCAATTTTTTCGAAGAACTTTGCATTATGCAAGCGGCAGCCGTATAGTTATATGAAGAATTCACATTTCCAAAGATTAAGGTGTCTTCTTGAAGAATCTTCTTTTCTTTCAGATTTCATTTTGACGTTTATATATCCTAAATCATGAACAGGAAAAGAGTATTGCATTTACTTATATTATATGAGTTAAATTTTCGTCCTAATATCTTTTTTCCATGGTCTATGGTTTCAAATATTCCTGACAAATACATTGACACTATGTGGTTTAAACTGACTCTCTAATTCAATGATACACATGTTTTTCCCAATCACATGGTTTCACATATTCCTAATGTAAATAATTTATTCATAATTTATGCTTTAAATGGACTCTCTTCTTGAATCGTAAAACAGTTGTGATACTATCTAATACTAATAATTTGAATCAAATCATGGTTTCAATAAAATGACTATAATTATAGAAAGTTTTAGTAAACAATTATAGACTCAAGAAAATATTATTACAAATATTTTTCGTGCATTTGCATGTATTTTACCCAAAAACTTCACTCGAGCCGTATGCGACAAAAGATCAACTTTTTTAGCTGATTTTAAAGGTTTAAATTCATATTTTTTCCTCTTAGAATGATTGCTATACCAAGATTAAAAAACCAGGTTTAAATTCATATTTTTTCCTCTGAGAATGATTACTATACCAAGATTTAAAAAAACAGGTTTAAATTGATATTTCTTCCTCTTAGAATGATTGCTATACCTAGATGAAAAAAAACAAGGTTTAAATTCATATTTCTTCTTCTTAGAATGATTGCTATACCAAAATTTAAAAGCAAGGTTTAAATTCATATTTTTTCCTCTTAGAATGATAGCTATACCTAGATAAAAAAAGAACAAGGTTTTAATTCATATTTATTCCTCTTAGAATGATTGCTATACCAAGATTAAAAAAAACAGGTTTAAATTCATATTTTTTCCTCTTAGAATGATTGCTATACCAAAATTAAAAAGCAAGGTTTAAATTCATATTTTTTCCTCTTAGAATAATTGCTATACCAAGATTAAAAAAGACAAGTCAATCCCATAATTTACCCATAGCTGAATGGATAATAATTGGATATATACCTATAGCTCCGTCGGAAATTGAAATTGAAATTGCTAACCATTCAATGCCAATTACTGTTTTTACATATATAATAAATATATGATTTTTCAACTAATTTTTTCCATACATGGAGTAAAATGACCAAACAGTTTTATTTCCAACAATTCAATTTAGCATCAGTCAACGTTAAATCTTTCCAAGTATTACTATCTATCACTTGCAAATCACTCAAGCATCAGTCTTTTATTAACACACAGTTAAATGATCAAATAATTCTACTTCTAATAATTCAATTTAGAATAACCCAGTTGATGGTACTCACTGTAAATATCAAACGGTTCTATTTGAGCCATTTATAGGACCCTTTCAGGTGCTACCACTCCAGCCAAGAGTGGACCTGGGAGTGATGGCAATGAAGAGGAACTCCGAATTCCCCTAAGCTCCAGCATTACTGCAACCTAACTATCAGATAGTTTAGTGTCATATCCTAGACACTCGTTGGGGAGAGAGTTTTTACCCCTCGGCAGAGATGCAGTCGGTATATTCTACAACCCTACCTGACTGGGCCACTACGACTCTTGTTAGAGGAGCCTAACACTTTTTTTTATCATTAAGGGTTTTCGGACTATTGTCTTCATCTTTATTGTTATTTCCTCAACGTTTCGGTCGATATGTCCTCCGGCCTTCTTCAGGCGCTTGTCGAACGGGAAACTTCCCATATGATTGTCTCCTTAGAAGCTTAGGGAACAGGCGTTGGTTCCCTAAGTTTCTAAAGAGAAAATCATCTGGAGGTTGCAGATTCAATCCTCACACCAGGCGAGTAACAATACAAGAATACTTAACACTTGTACCCGGTTATGGCTAACGGAATCAGAACAGGTGACCCCCGTGGTTTCAATAAAAGACATAGTTCGAAGTTCCGGGGAGGTTCTCGAGTTCGTCAAAAACCTGAAGAAGGCCGGAGGACATATCGGCCGAAACATTGTGGAAATAACAATAAAAATGAAGACAATAGTCCGAAAACCTTTAATGATAAAAATCAACAAGCTTCGTCTCAGAAATTTAGACAGCCTAACACTTCCCCAACGATGCAGTCGGTGTATACTACAGCCCTATCCGACTAAGCGTGGAAACTCATAGAGATGGCCGGCCTGAATTATTAAACAGCAGGAGCCCCTATGTAGGAGCCTGTATGTAGGGGCCCCTAGGTAAATGCAACCTTGACACTTTCTTTCGACTTTTGGTATGTAGAGAAAAACTTTTTCTTAGACTACCAGCACTGCAATACTCCAATCATTGCGATATGCCATCTCACACAACGTAAGACACAGCTTTCTCTCTAATAATCTGATGAACTAAGCAACATTTGGGTCCTTTTTTCATTTATCAAAAGTTTTTTTAAGAAATGTTTATTCTCTTATGTTCACCACACGCACACACACACACACACACACACAAATATATATATATATATATATATATGAAGCTATACAAGAAATATAGCAAACTTTTTCAAGGTTTATGTGTCTTCCTTCGTTACCTCAACTACTGAAGATATTTCCCTCTGTTTTGCTTTGCCAGTGTAGAAAACATAACAATATATATATATATATATATATATATATATATATATATATATATAGCTTATTCAAGCAGTATTTTTCTTCCTTGCATATTTTACAAAAGAAAACAAGCCACTTGAGTAATTTTTAGTCGTTTGTTTGTTTTTTTCTGTGTTCATATTAGTTGCATCATTATATTGTGAAAATTACATAAGAACTGTCTCAAGTTTATTATGTCTACGATATTTACATTTCAAGGGTTTGCAGCAATCGTCAACCATTGTCAAGAAAGAAGGCAATGTTAACTTGCCATGTTTTAATTCTAATTATAATGTTTATGGATTTTCCTAAATGTTGTCTGCAGTTCTCTCTATGGGTTCGACTGTATCTCCTGCAGAAAGATAAGACTCTCCTCCCACAGGTAAAACAATGTCCTAGGTAAAACAATATTTGATATTGAAGATCCGATTCTCTAGATCTAGGGAGAGCGAAGTATCTGTTTATCTTAATTACTCCCAGGTACACGCTGACTCGGAGTGGTTGTACCTGTTAGGGTACTATGTATGGGTAAAATATATCTGTATAATTTTTTAAAATTAGATTATTACTTTTCAAGCTCTATAACATCAAATTATATGGATTATGATCTGTTGCTAGAAGACTTATCTATTCGCTAATGATGATTATTATCAGTTACCTAAAACCATAAAACTTTGTGAAAACGAATGAATATCATCAAGTAGAAATAACTATTTAAAATAATGTACTAATGAGGGTTAGATAATAATACTTGATACCATACAGATGTGTTCCAATTGTGTTTATTAGATAGGAATAGTTGAAATGAGAGAACTGTTTCAAATTATTTGTTTTAAACTGAAATACTTCAAACCATACAAATGTATTCAAATTATTTGTATAAGATAGGAATACTTGAAACCATAAAAATAAGTGCAAATTATTTGTATGAGATAACGATACTTGAAACAATACAAATGCGTTAAAATTCTTTGTATCAAATTGGAATACTTGAAACAATACCAATGTGTTCAAATTATTTGTATTAGATAGGAATACTTGAAACCCTAAGAATGTGTACAATGTATGTTTATTAAATAGGAGTACTTGAAATGATAAAAATGTGTATAAATTATTTGTATTAGATAGGAATACTTGAAACCATAAAAATGTGTACAAAGTATGTTCATTAAATAGGACTACTTGAAATCATAAAAATATGTACAAATTATTGGTATTTGATAGGAATACTTGATCCCTTATAATTGTGTCCATAAAACACTTTTAACAAACAAAAACTTCGAATATAAATATACAAAGATGTAATTCGTTTATGTCTCCATGCAAAATAAACCTCGACATGTTGATATGGCATTAATATAACCAAATATTTGACAATACATATTTTTGGAAATGAAACCAACTAGTTTATAGATAAAACTGCTTTTTATTCATTGAATCTTCAACGTATAGACGATGCGAGTTTTGGACTATTTCAAGTCACAAACGCTGTCTCAGAGGTGTCTCGCGACGTTTAAAAAAGTAAGGCAGATGACACGATATCCTGTAAGAGAGAGACAGCGTCACTTTGTCTTCCTGATTTTTTCAAAAGACAATGATTTAAGATATTAAACAATCAGCGATACCAATGTAGTTTGTTTGTTAGAAGCAGAACGTGGAGTACTGGCTGACGTAACAAGAGGTGAAAGGACGAACGTATTTTTGATTTAACAGAGTGAGAATAACGTTTTCTGGTGAGTCACCTTTCGTTGCTGTGATAAACCTCAAAATGTTTCTCTTTGGTCAGAGCTTTCCTGGTGGTTTCGTTGAAACTTGTGTGATGGAGAATATTACCATAAAACGCAGGGAAAACGGCAAGGTCTTTTTAATGCATACAATACCTACATGTCAACAATCTATTGTCACACATTTATAACGTCATTGATGTGCAAAGAGATAAAATATTTTAAAATGAGGGCTCGTAAATAAAATATTATTTCCAAGACACTCCGATGGTTAATTAAAAAAAAATAGTTTCCTGAATATATAAGATGCAATCAATAAGTTTCCATCCTTTTTTTTTATAAAGGCATTTAAAATTGTCGTAGACTCTCTAGAATTCAGTATCTTATTACAATGTATATTATGAGATGACTGGCCAATTTTTATGATTCCAGGTTTAAATGAACATCTACAGCAGCCATTGGAATACACCCTACTAAAGACTGATTGTCACAGTTGATGAATTTCAAAAATGCAATCTGGGCGTAAAGATACTTTAGAAGAACGATAAGCTGGTGAATTTCAAAAGTGCAATCTGACACTTTAGAAGAATGATATGCAATAAAATTGTCTTTTAAACTTGGGGAAAATACCACAGAAACGTATGGAATGCTTAAGACTGTTTTTCGACCATGTTGCATGAATCGAGCATTAGTTTTTGAGTGGCATAAGAGATTCAAGGAAGGCAAGGAGTCTATGAAGGATGATGAGAGGTGTGGAAGGAGTAAGGAAGTCAACACACAAGTGTTGATTGGCCAAAGGGTTAGGGTTAGGATTACTATGTTGAGGTTTTAAGGGAGTTCAGGAAGAGATTCCGTCAGGAGAGGCCAGCACTCTTCACATCGGGTCAGTGGCATTTCCAGCTGGACAATGCACCAGTCCACATCTCCATCCTTGTCACAGGCTATATGCCCAAGATAGGCACCAAAGCAGTTTGTTACCCTCCCTATAGTACATACCTTCTTTCTGGTGACTTTTGGTTATTCCCTAAGCTCAGAGGCTGTCGTTATGAGACAATTGAGGAGATGAAAGAGGCTGAACTATAGGGAGGCTGAGGAACTGTCTTGATGCCCATCTTGCTCAAATAGTGTGTGACAAGGATGGAGTTCTGGACTGGTGTACAATCCTGGTGGAAATGCCACTGACCCGATTTGAAAAGTGCTGGCCTCTTCCGACTGAATCTCTTCCTAAACTCCCTCAAAACCCCAACATAGTAACCCTAACCCTAACGTTAACCCTTTGGCCAATCAACTCTTGTGTATTCAAGATTCTACGACGATTTTATCTGCTTATACGAAAAAAGTCTTGAAACTTATCGTATGCACCTCGTATTTACTTATTATCAGCCACAGATAGACTCTTTAGTTGTATCACAACTGTTTAGTGTGGCTAGACACTTGGGACGCTCGAAGCTGGGATCGAAACCCACCCAACTTTACGTTAGACTTTGTGTCATACCGTTCAGGCAGCAAGCGATCCACGTCAGCTCAGGAATTATAAAGCATTATGCAGCAGCTTTCTTTTGTTTACATTCTTGCCTTAACGGATACTACAGTGCTCAATTCATTTGAAGAGCTTTGTATTATGCGAGTGGCAGCCGTTAATTCCTTCGCTAGAGTGTTCAACCCCTGTGGGAGAGATATATACTGAATGCTTTTTATGTTATCTCTATGTGGTGCTTTGTCAGTGACCTAGGGTAACTTACATTATAAAAGTTCGCTTTCAATAACAACTGTGATCGAACATAGTCAACCAAAAAAGAATTTAGTCAGTAATCCAGCAAGTCGTCTACTCACTATAGGTAATAAACCAAGGATTCTGATATTATTATCAAGGTTACCCTGCGTCAATCATCGAAATAGTACTTTCTGAGTAATGTCTGTTTTTTTTTTATGTACATTGATCCATAAGCGTTAGTGTAAATTATGCTGCTAGCCCCTGCAAGCACGCGTTATATATATATATATATATATATATATATATATATATATATATATATATATATATGTATGATCGTTTTTTGTGTCTTTGAGTGTGATTTTATGTGTGATATGGAACCATTGTGTTAGATTTTCACCACAACTGAGATAGTTCCAGAATTATTTGGAACTGCTCCAAGAAGAAAAAAAGAAAAGTATTTCATCCTTTCCATCTTCAGTCTCTCATGAAAAGTTGAGGAGTTGGTGCGGCTGTCTTCGATGTTAACGTTGCAAATCTTGTCTGATTTTATTGTGGTGAGAACACTAAAAATAAAAAAATAAAAAATAAAGTTAAAGAAAAAACAGAAGGACATTTAAACTGAAAAAAAAGCCTTTAGAAAACTCAAAAGTAGTATATTTTATTTTATCATTCTTCACCAGAATGCCAGAAGTGGATGTTGGTGGTAAGACTGTAGAAGTTAAACCTTCCTGCTAATAATCCGTATGTTCAAACTGTTGGCAAATAGGTGATAATCAACCGTATAGCAAAAGGCATCTGACATGTACGTTGGTTGGCTGGTGTTTAATAGCGTTTCAGTCCTTCAGGGTTATCTAATGCAAAATCTTGTTTTGTGTATATATATATATATATATATATATAGGTGTCTGTGTGTGTGTGTGTGTGTGTGTGTGTGTGTGTGTGTGTGTGTGTGTGTGTGTGTGTGTGTATTTATGTATTGTGAACAAATGGTTTGTTGGTAAATATTTTGTCATGATTGAATTGAGTTCGAGACATAATTTAGTATACAATTTCAAGTCACTGACGTATGCTTTGTAAATTGAATTTCTTTAAGTGTTTTTGTTTGCACACGGTCCTATTAACCAAAAAAAAAAATAGATATATCTACTTGACCCAACAATTATTTTGGATTAGTTTGATTTAGCTTAGTCAGGTTATGTTTTATGGCATATCAACCATTGTAGGTTATTCAATGCCAAACCCTCTTTATATCAATAGATATATATGAATTGTAAACGCAGTTTGTAGATCATATTCTTAATCGAGCCTGAGCTCATTTTCCTTGCACACAGTGAAATGTTTTCTAGTATTGCTTTATAAAAGTCACAATTTAACCTCTGGCATAGGTTTGTACACAGTCTGTTTTTTCGACCAGTATATAGGACCCCTATCAGGTGATACCACTCCTGGTTAGATTGGACTTGGGAGCAATGTCTATGAAGGGGATTTTCACAATCCACAAAGCTCCAAGCCTAAAACTTCACCATGAGTTTGTTTAATTTAATTTCCAGGGAATTCATTGGTCTTATCAATCTGCACAGATGCAGTCGATGTATTCAACATCCCCAGCCGACTGGGCTTCATTTGATCTTTTTATATTGTTTAATATGATACTAACTGTACTGTGATATTTAATGCTAAATCTTTTTTTTATTTGTATACCCGATTTGTTTGCGCATAGTTGATAAAACTTAAAAGATTATACGACGGTAGCTCGCATTATTGAATTCTTTCGTAAGAATAAATGTGCGAGGGATGTCGGTCCCTGTCTTTGAGTTTAGTTAGGCTGAGAACCTTTCGGCTAAGCACATGGGTTAGTAAGGTGCAACTTGATGCAGGTGTTAACACGCGCGTGTGTGCACAGAGCGGACGTGCCACTCAGATATGTCACAATAGCCCGAGATGACGGAACGTGGTGACAGGGTACGGGTCACGTCACGCACCGGAAGCGCGCAGAGGTTTGTGGGGTATTTGAAGAAAGTTAAAAGAGTTGATTACTAGACGCCAAACGAGTAGGTTCGATTTTTGAGGCTCGCTGAGGCGAGGCGAATTTGCGCCCTATGAGGGCCGCTCGAGATGGGGGCCAAATGAATAAGACAGCATAGAAGATTGTGTCCCTCCTCCTGATGTCGAAACCTTTTAACTCGAAGTTAATAAAAAGGTTTCGTACCTGAAAAAGAAGTTGTTACGTGTTTTCGAATTTCGAGATTCCTATGTTCTTTGTATATATATATGTTCTATCGAAATGAACATTATATGTCTATTTCGCACATGGCCATATTCGTGTATATGGTTATGGAACAAATTTTTCCATTAGCTTTCGTCAAAAAATGCTAATGTGGGATTATAACACACACACTCAGACACACACACACATACACACACACACACACACACACACACATATATATATATATATATATATATATATATGTATATATATATATATATATATATATATATCTGTGCAAAAAAAACCCTCATTTTTTCTCCGATCTTAATACTGAGTTCTTTTTAAGGGTTTTTTTTTTTCCGAGACCAGTTGCCGTATAAGGATTAAAAATCCTAGTTGCCCAACAATTTACTCATAGCTAAGGGGAAGATATGGATTCATGACTTTTCAAAATGCAAATCTGGATTGCCACGAATAACAGGAGACGTGCCCAGGGTGATGAAAACAAAGTTTCCGGCAACGGTTATGGTCTTTGGTGTTGTTTCAAGTGAGGGCCACATCATGCCACCTCACATCTTCGAAGTTGGCTTGAAAGTCAACACAAAAGTGTACCTGGATTTGCCGAAGAGTCTGGTCCTCCCCTTGTTGCAATCAGGTACTATTTACCAACCCCTCCGCTCGGGCAGGATATGACACAAGGTCAATTTTTAAGCGGAGTTTAACAGGTTTGAATTCAGAGTTTTCCTTCTCCTAGACTAGTTGCCTCACCAAGGCTGAAGAACCTAGTCCGTCCTACTATTTACCCATAGCTGGAGGGAGAATAAGGGGGTTCATACCTTTCCCAAGGGTATTTGCCCGAAAGTGAACGTAATAGCGCGACTGGAGTACGAACTCGCGTAATACGATTCCGCAGTTCATCGCTTTAACCATTACACCACGAGGACACCCCCTTGTGCAATCAGGTGGCCGGTGGCAGACCCTGGGAGTGGCAGCAGGACTCGGCACCGGCCCACAAGTCCAAAGAAACCAAGGCTTGGCTTCAGAAGGAGTGCTACGACTTTGTATTCATCTCTCGTTGCCCCCCCTCCCCTGACCTGAACCCGCTGGACTACTTCGTTTGGTCATACGTCGAGAACAACACCAACATGACCTCCCACAACACCAAAGCCAGCCTGTTCGCCGCCATCGGCCTAGTATTCGCCGAGCTCCCGCCGGCGCTAGTGGAAAAGGCATGCTCCTAGTTCCGGATCGAGGCGGTGATTGAGGCTGAAGGCGGTTACATTGAATAGAAGTCAGCTCTACTACATAATCAAGTTACCTGAATTGATTTTTTCAATAAAAGTTTTAAAATAAAGATGTAGTGTTGTTTTCTTTCGGACGATCATTTTATCATTCCACTCTGTATACAGTATTATGAACCCCTTCACATCGACGTACAAATTTTGGACGACCAACAAGAACTTATGTATAACAGCACTGTACGGACACAAGATAGAGACTAGAAAACCTACTGGAAGCAATGGATGAAAGAGACGAATGCTAAGATTGTGTCCAGGAAATCCGTGCTTTCAGCACATCGATGACGATAAATATATCTATAATTATCATCATCATCATGCGTTATCAGCACGGATATCCCTGACCCTCTCCCACCACTCGTCTCTATCGTTCATCGTTTCTGGTAGGTCTTCAAGGCTACATTCTGTATCGGCATAGAGCTGTTGTATGTAGATTCTAGCTGGTCGTCCTGACTTTTCTCGTCCATGTGAAGGGGTCCACAAGAGTATGTCCCATATGAGTTCATCCCTACTTCTCCAGCAGTGTCCTACATGCCTGGTTCGTCTAACTTGCATAGGTGGCAAGTGGCCGTACAGCTTCTTCTTTGTAGGGTGCTGCTTCCAGTACTTGTTCAATATTGCTCACAGCATTCTTGTGTAGTTGCTAACAAGCTTTTTCCTCTATACGTTTAGTTAGCGTCCATGTAATGCATTCATACAGCAGTAACGACACGAACGCTGCTTGGAAAAAAAAACTGCGTTTTATTTTATCGGTCAGGTCTGTCTTCCATATGACCGATAGGCTATCGATAGCTGTCTATGCCTTTGCTAGTCGCGCGTTGACATCAGTATATACACAGCTCAAATTCCGTGAAGTAACTCATCTGATAGTCCCCATTATACTATTTACCAACCCCTCCGCTCGGGCAGGATATGACACAAGGTCAATTTTTTAAGCGGAGTTTAACAGGTTTGAATTCAGAGTTTTTCCTTCTCCTAGACTAGTTGCCTAACCAAGGCTGAAGAACCTAATCTGTCCTACTATTTACCCATAGCTGGAGGGAGAATAATTGGATTCATACTTTTCCCAAAGGTGCTATGTGAAATGCAATTAGTCTCGTCCAGCATTTGAACTCGTGTCGCCGTGTCCATTTCCTACGACGATAACGACTACACCACGGGCACTTCCACAATAAATAATAGTCCCCATGATGCCCTTTTCTTTTTTGTATCATTTACTCTGAAACCATCTGATTTAATCTTAAATTCTTTACACTAATATTACACTTTCTAATAACATTTGGCTTTTTTTTTCCAAAAACATATTACGCTATTTGCAATTTAAAAAGTCTGGTGGTTAGTACACTTTATTTTTTAAATCTGTCTCGATAGACAATTTCCCGTTTGAGGAGAAATACTGAATAAAAGTCTTCCATCAATCGAAATTTTCATTTTTTGGGAAGCAATAAAACATTACATAACCCACGTGTGTTTATATGCCGTTTAACCAAACCAAACAAACTTAAACCCTGATTTTTCAATCAAATTGATCTCGACCTCCATATTTGAAATCAGTCTACGAAATTATTTCGTCTTTTTTACGATTTGGTTGGGCCTTGTTCTTTGACATGATATTTGTTTTAGGCTGTTTTTTCCAGTAACAATACATTTGTCTTTTTTAAAAGTCGTGTTTACGTTATATTGTCGGCGAAGTCTTTTGTTTGTTTTCTAAATTCAAGAAAAGATATTTCCACCTTCTGACTTGTAGATTTTCTTAAGGTTTTCTTTGCATTCAAGTTTTTGTTCTTTTGTTAAAAGTTCTGCTGTTTCTACCAGGTGTCTGCATTCATTTAACCCTTTTATACGTGATTCAAGACAATCATTCTTTTAATGAGAAGCCACGAAATAGACGAATGAATTAAAGAGTAACTTTTTTTTACTGTATCGAAATAAACGCTTCTGATATAGCGATTACCTTTGTGGTAAGAGGATTTGGCGTCACGAGTTCAAATTCACAGCTCGTATCTTCCTTTCAGATAGCGCTAATACCTCTGGATCTCTCTCTCTCCTTCTTCCAGCTCTGAGTAAATTGTAGTGCACACTGAGCTCTTTAACCTTGCTATGACAATCAGTCTAGCAGAAGGGAAAACTGCATTCAAACCAGTCGGAAATCTAATTGTTTTCAAGACACGTTACATACGTAATACTCCGACGTAAGTAATAATATACATATACTATTTGAAAACAATTGCTTTCATATCTTTTGTGTGTATTTACCCAATCCATCAACATTGAGCAGAATATGACACAAAGTCAATTTTTGAAGACAACGATTTATCGACGCAACAGCTCCAGCATGAGCAGGATGTAACACAAGGTCAATTTTAAGGGGAATATGTATTTATTCCACACCTTCCCCATAAGGAGGATGTGACGCAAGATCAATTTTTAAGAAGAGTTTGTATTTATCCAACCCTTTCACCATGAGCAAGATCAATTTTAAGGAGGTTATGTATCCAGCCAACGCGTTCGACAAGAGAGGATGTGGCACAAGGTCAATTTTTAAGGAGAATATTATCTAGCCAACCCCTCCACCATGAGCAGAATGTGAGACCATGCTAATTTTTAAGCAGAGCCCAAATTTGAATTTTGATATTTTCTTTTCCTAAATCGTTAGAAGAGCCCATAGCTGAGAAGGAGGATATTTCAATGAATAACTTTACCAAAGGTCTTAACTATGTGAAATGAAAACAGCCTTTTCCAGGTTTTGAACTCGGGTTACAGTGCCCATTTTCAACGACGATAAACATTACGCCACAACATCCGTCGTAAATCAGGAGAGATCAAATTCACAGAGTTTTCATTCAAAATACAAATAATAATAATTTTGTCCTCCAGATTCAGTGTGCTTTTTCTGCACGTTCAAAGGCTGGATAGCATAAGAGAAATGAGACCTACCTCCATACCGAGGTAAAACCTTCATTCGCAGAGACTTTAGATTTTGATAAAATACTTAAGCAAATTTCAAAACTAAATTAACTTTATTTCATTTATTATTTTCTTTATTCCAATAATTTGACAATGTTCAAAAACCAAATGTGCATAGGAAGGTCGACTAAAATGTTCCTATTGTTCATGTTATTTTATACGAAGACGGTAGAAAATTGTGTACATTGTATGTTTATATATACCCATATTTTTGTTGTTTCTTATATGATATTAAGTATTTCAGTATAATACCAATTATTGGTACTGAATTGTATACATTCAACTACGTGGTGCAATCAATAAGTTTCCAGACATTTTTGTAAAGGCCTTTAAAATTAGCATAGACTCTTGAAAATTCAGTATATTATTGCTATATATCTTATACGATGACTGACCAATTTTTATGATTTCATGTACAAATGAACAGCAACAACAGCAATTGGAATATACCCTACTAAAGCCTGATTGTCACCGCTGGGGAAATTCAAAAATGCAATCTGGACGTGAGGACACTTCAGAAGAACGATATACAATAAAATTCTGTTTAAACTTGAAAAAAAAAGCCACAGAAACGTATGGAATGCTTCAGACTGCTTTTCGACCGTCTTGCATGAATCGAGCATCAGTTTTTGAGTGGCATAAAAGATTCAAGGAAGGCAGTGAGTCTGTGAGGGATGATGAGAGGTGTGGGAGAAGTAAGGAAGTCAATACACAAGAGTTGATTGGCCAAACGGTTAGGGTTAGGTTTAGGATTATTATGTTGAGGTTTTTAGGGAGTTCAGGAGGATATTCCGTCGGAAGAAACCAACACTCTTCAAATTGGGTCAGTGGCATTTCCAGCATGACAATGCACCAGTCCACATTTCCATCCTTGTCACAGACTATTTGACCAAGATGGGCATCAAGACAGTTCCTCAGCCTCCTTATAGTTCAGACATTGCTCCCTTTGTCTTTTGTTTATTCCCTAAGCATAGAGGCTGTCGTTATGACACAATTGAGGAGATGAAAGAGGCTGTGACGAAGGTCATTGACAGGCGAGGACACGAGGACTTCCATGGGACCTTCCAGAAGTTGTTGGGACGGTACAGCAATTCCATTGCAGCCGGAGGAGATTACTTTGAAGGGGACTAGAGTTTCATGTGTGTAGTATCAATAAAAGTGCCCATACGAAAAAGTCTGGAAACCTATTTAATGATCCTCGTATTTTAAGGGTGTTGGTATAATATAAGAGAAGCAACCGAAACGTACTGGGGAAATAGCATCGTAGTTTGTTGTATAAACATTATCATGAAACTCATTAATCAGGTAAATTTACCTTGGATCTAAAGTTACTACTTGGATATATTTGGATAAAATAAAATAACGTTCATTAACAAATCATTTATTTATGGAGGTGCCCGTGGTGTAATGATTATCGTCGTAGAAAATGGACACGACGACACGAGTTCAAATCCTGGACGAGACTAATAGCATTTCACATAGCACTAATACCCTTGGGAAAGGTATGAATCCAATTATTCTCCCTCCAGGTATGGGTGAATAGAAGGGCAGACTAGGTTCTTCAGCCTTGGTCAGGCAATTGGCCTAGGAGAAGGAAAACTCTGAATTCAAACCTGTTACACTTCGCTTAAAAAATGACCTTGTGTCATATCCTGCCTGAGCGGAGGGGTTGGTAAATATGATTAACAAATGGAGCGGCTACTTTATATATATATATATATATATATATGAGCTTCTAAAAAGATTATTGGGTCAAAAGGTTGTGATGACGTCATATTTATTGATGAATTTTGGACTTATGCAATCAAATAGCTGCAACACCGATGTAAGAAGACTATGAATCACAAGAGGAAAACTATTAAAAAATCAACATCATTTAGCCTCATTCAATCAGTCTATTTTATTCAAACTATGCACTTATCTGACAACCCTTGTATATATATATATATATATATATATATATATGTATATATATATATATATATAGTGACTGACCCTTTCCAAAAATACTTGCAAGTGGTTATTACTCACACGTGACTGTTACTCGCACCTATCAATAGAGTTATCCCGACTGACCCTTTCGGTCATACAGCCGAGTTCCAGGCTCATAGCTGGTGAAGAGATAACTTCTACATTACAGCACACAATTGTTTCCTTAATTTCCCTAACCTGCATTTGAACTTTTGAAACAAGAATGCTTGCCCTCGTTGGATTCAGAGTTCTGATTTAGGTATATTTCTACTTTACTTCTTAACTACCTGCATGCACACTCACACACACAAACACACGCGCGCACGCGCGTTAAGACCTACACACACGTACGCAAATACACACGCATATATATATATATATATATATATATATATATATATATATATATATATATATGAAGAGAAAGATAACGAGAGAGAGAAAAGTGAAAGAGAGAGAGAAAATGAGAGATCTAGAATGAAACAGTATTAGTAAATTTGCATATATCTTTATATATATATCTCTCTCTCTCTATATATATATATATATATATATATATGTGTGTGTGTGTGTGTGTGTGTGTGTGTGTGTGTGTGTGTGTGTGTGTGTGTGTGTTGCTATGATATCACGTATTCTTATCTCATAAAACCTCCTCACAGTACCTGGTCTTTGATATACCGCCTCAATAAAGCTTATTTGGCAACGTACAGTATTTGTTGTCTTTTTTTTTGTTTTTGTTTTGTTACCGTATTTCATTGATTGATTGAGTGAGTGAGTGAGTGAGTGATTGATTTTATAAGCATATAAACCCGTGTAACCTTAGGCAATTTTTAGCCTATATTTACTTTTTTGTACGTAATTTTTCTTTAACGGTTTTGACACAGTTATATGATATCAAATATATACATTAAATAAAAATAATTTGTGCACAGTTCTGTAATTTCATGCATTACCATCAATTATATAATTTTAAGTAATTATGTCTATTTATAATAATCATTTGTAGGTAGACGGTTATATGTTTGAAGTAACTAATTGTAATTATAATCGCTTAAAGTTACTATTGCTTATATAAATTATTTACATGCAGTCAAAATGTTTCATCCTTTCAAAATCAATATTATTTTGCTAACAAATCAATTTGATTCATAGATGAGACCTCCAAGGGTTTTACCACTTCTGGTAAAAGTGGACTTTGGAATAAAGAAAATAAGAGGGCAATCTACACTACCAAGACACTGAAAAGTACAGCCCAAAAGTTAAATGCCTTTTTGGGTGGGGAGGATTTACCTTTCTGCAGAGGATACAGTCAGGTAATTTTAAGTTCTGATTTGAAAGGCAGTTTAGCTCATATGAGGTGAAAAAAAAAGTAAAATGATCAGTGACTATCAATAACTTTTTTTCTTCTATTTCTCTTTGAAAATTATTAGAATTTCCGCCTGACCTACATCTTATCGTCTGTCGGAATAATGATTTTTCAGATGATTATGACACTGAGCAATTTATTTTTTTATTTTCTTATTTATAGGAGGAAAGTGTTTTTTCTTAATTGTTTATACCTTAATTAAAAGAAAAAATACCTATTTTTCTTTTCAAACATCGTTTATGTTTATCTATGGGCAATGGAATTTATAAAACGACAAAAATGTAACATGGTTTATATTACACTGTCAAATTTCGATTGACTAAAAGTAAGTAGATTTAGAGACCGTAGTCGAGGGTGGCCCGAAGGTTCCCTACTCATTAGCTTCTACATCAAGGCGTAGTGGAGGGCGATACTACTTTCCCTGAATTGCTTCACTACTCTTGATCCGTACCTTATAATATTGAATGTTCAGCAAGGTGACATTAAGTACCATATTTTTAGTCTTTGGTATGAATCAACCAGCGATTGAATCTCGTTCTCCCGCGTTATCAGTGAACACTACCCACAAGGCTAAACCCCCCTAGTAATGTGTTAGATAGCAGTCCTCCAGTTATTCTGAAAGGATGATTTTAGCATCTAAAAATCTCATCAAAGTAGACAAGCAGTTAAATACAAAAAAACATACCGAACCAAGCTAAACCATAACAAATATTGAAACGTTTGTTCATTTTAAATGAATTTAGTTTGAATATTGTAATTTTCATTCATATATTGTTTTATTAATTATCTAAATGAAAATTTAAAAATTTGCTGGTTTTTATTGAAAAAATATAGATTAATTTTAAAATTCCATTGTCCAGATCTCGAACGCAAAAACCAAAGAAAAAGATAACTATTGCCTATGCTTTTGTGACGTATGCAATTAATGAAATAACACTTACTACAAATTTAATATGAGGTGTCCCCTTGGCTTAGTGGCTAACGTACCGCACTTCAACATTGTAGTTAGTAAGTTTGAACTCCATTCATGCGATCGCATTGACATATAGGAAAATATTAAAAGGAAAGGTATGACCACACCTCATCCTCGCATCTATGAGTTGAATGGAATTTCTATTGTTCTTCTGTTACGTTTCGCTCTGGCAAAACAAATGACAACACGTAATATATATAAAGATATGTGGTGTAATGGTTATCGTCGTAGGAGATGGACACGGCGACACGAGTTCAAATTCTGGACGAGACTGATTGCATTTCACATAGTACTAATACCCTTGGGAAAGGTATGAATCCAATTATTCTCCCTCCAGCTATGGGTAAAATAGTAGGGCAGACTAGGTTCTTCAGCCTTGGTTCGGCAACTTGTCTAGGAGAAGGTAAACTCTGAATTCAAACCTGTTAACTCTGCTTAAAAATTGACCTTGTGTCATATCCTGCCCGAGCGGAGGGGTTGGTAAATATATATATTTATTTTCTCGACGGTCGCTTGTGTGAATTAGAAGTAATCAGGAGATGTATTCGAATCGTTCGTCTATGAAGCCTGGACACTTCGGCGTAAGTTAGACGATCGTCGAGAACACGCACACGGGGTAACGACAGAACAAGCTTAAGTGAACGGCGGAATTTCACAGCCTTCCGTTCAAAATCGTTGACCTTATATTACCATCAAATTCCCACGCGGAGATATGGACACGCCTCTTCGCCCACGCAATCTCCTCCCATAACTGGCCAACGGAACATGCAACTTCCGCCTTTTTTGGAATGACAGGTTCGATCATCATCGGGCGGAAATAACTGTCATGCAGTTCACAGGTCACCCTCTTACGGAGCATCACTTTGTGACTGCACTGTGGAATTTTAACCTCGCCCCAAGCCAAGCTCTATTTTATATTTCTACAAGGATGTCTATAGCATGAAATAACCCAAGCTAGTTGATGCACCATTATAAAAAAGAAACCAAACCAAAACAAAATTTATGTTTCATAGAATAATCATTAATATTAGTTATAATGAACAATTCTGATCTGATTGTGAAAAAAGAAAACGAAGAAAAAGAACATGCAAAAGTCAAAGTAAAAAAAGTACATATAAATAATATTATTGAATGGCAGAAAGGAGAGAGAGAGAGAGAGAGAGAGAGAGAGAGAGAGAGAGAGAGAGAGAGAGATAGAGAGATTTAAAAAGAGAGGAAGCGATGATACTATACAACAGAAGCTTATTATCTGCCTTATTGGAAAAGAAAGAAGGAAATAAGAAAGACAGAAAGTGAGTTGAAATAGGTATATATATATATATACATATATATATATAGAGAGAGAGACAGACAGACAGACAGACAGACAGAAAGAGAGGAGAGACAAAGAGATAAATAGACAGATTAATAGATTTAGTTTAAGATCATATCAACCTTTTACAGATAATTTATGCCAAATCCTATATGTACATATATATATATATGTGTGTGTGTGTGTGTGTGTGCGTGTGCGTGTGCGCGCGCGCGTGTGTATGTGTGTGTGTGCGTAATATGTTAGTGATTTTTTCAGGTAACTTTATTTAAAGAGATTAAGAGCTTATTTGGGTTGTTGGCTGTATTTCACGACATATCAACGCTTGACGGTTACTTAATGCCAAATCATGTTAATTTATATATATTAAATATATATGATTTGAAAACTAATACTTTGTTCGTGACTTTTTAAAAATCAGTCAAATCCCATTTATTTGCACAGAGTGAAACAGTTTCACGTATCGTTATCAAACACAAGTATCTTTTTTTAATATTAAGAATAATCCCAGGTAAGAGGCGGAAGATTTGTTATTTGATCTCTAAGTTAGATCTTAACTGTTATTACCACTCCAGGCAAAGTTGACCAGAGAGAAATGGTAATGAAGGTGGACCCCAATTTGAAAAAAAACTTCAAGACTGGACCCTCATTATCAGATGCAGTCTAATGTCATACCCATGAAACTAAAGTACTGCTATCTAATACTAATAATTCTACTTAAAATTATTCATTCATTGACATACAGTCAAATGATTTCACTTTATGCTCTCCAATGCAAATAAGCCAGAATTTCCACTGGCTTCAATATAGTTTTCTTTTTCTTTTTTTAGTCGGGTTCGATAAAAGAGAAGAATTATAGGTAACTAACTGCTCACTACACAGCCAATCCGTACCCCACACAGAATGATTTATTTTTTGTCAATAAAGTCTAATATACTTTTTCATTGAAAATCACAGTTCTCAATAGCGAGGTCTTTGAGTAATTCCGAACATTAATTATGGGTTTGCAAACAATTAAATGGTTTCATTTACGGTAAGTAATTAACTAGTTTTATTTGAGTCATATAAGTGACCTTAACTATTATCATTTCCCAGAAACAAAGTGAACCTGGTGTTATATCATTAAGGAACTTTTTTTTTTAATATCAATCATTTTTCGTAAATTATATTTTATCATTCAGTTTGGTAAGGCTTAGAACCACTCGGGTCTCTTAGTCCAGGTGCATAGTCGGATTGTGCTCGCGCAGAAAAGATATGACAATCACCATTTGTCATAATAAACCCCCAGACAGGAAATGGGTCTGGAGTGTGGATGACGTCATTCCCAGAAGAGATGGTCCTGAGAATTTGAAGATTTTGAACAGATAGTACTTGAGATTGGACCATTGAAGGTGCAATTGAGTTTTCTACCGTTGAGGCGTGGGTTGAGTTTTTTTCGGATCTCGACCGACAGAGATAAATTGAGATCTTAAACATCACAAGATTCGCCGCGCGTTGGGTGGGGTCAGCATAGCATGGTTAGGATAAGCTTTTAAGAAGTGTGTTTCTCTCATCGTGTGACTATGGACTTAAACCAGGAATTATTAAATCAGCTCGTATCCGAAACGGAAGGGTTCGCCTGTATTTGTAATGCTGCGAGCAATCTTGAACAAGTCCTGGCGGCAACACCCCACAAGACACCAACTGTATGGCCACCTGCCTCCTATCACGAAAACTATTCAAGTTAGACGAACCAGACATGCAGGACACTGCTAGAGAAGCAGGGACGAACTCATAAGTGATGTACTCTTAAGGACCCCCACATATAGCCGAGAAAAAGCAGGACGACCAGCACGAACATACATCCAGCAACTATGTGAGGCTACGGGATGTACTCCAGAAGACTTGCCAGAGGCGATGAACGATAAGGAAAAGTGGCGAGAGAGGGTCTGGGATATCCGTGCTACCGACACGACATGATGACGATGATGATTGTATTACTGTTATCATTGAGATCATTATAGTATACAACACTGGGAGTAATGTCAATGAAGGAATACTACGGGTAGCTCTAAGCAGCAAGGCTTGAAACCTCATGGTTTATTGGAAAACTTGCTGCACTCTGATATCGTAGAAGGTGAGTTCGAACTCCCGTCGAGCTATAATATTCACTTTCTGACTAATACCCTTGGGAGAGGTGGGGACTCAGTTATCCCTCCAATAGACTAAATCGCATCATTCCTATTCTTCTTAAAGGATATCTTCGGCATTCAGTAACCCACGAATTATGATATGCCATTGAAGAAAAAAACCAAACCAACCGAAAAAAGAAAATGTATAACGAGTGGAATTTCCACTGGCTTCAATATAGTTTTCTTTTTCTTTTTTTAGTCGGGTTCGATAAAAGAGAAGAATTATAGGTAATTAACTGCTCACTACACAGCCAATCCGTACCCCACACAGAATGATTTATTTTTTGTCAATAAAGTCTAATATACTTTTTCATTGAAAATCACAGTTCTCAATAGCGAGGTCTTTGAGTAATTCCGAACCTATTTAGCCATAATTTAATATATCTTAAAAAGACAGGGCTTTAACATTTGTTGCAACATACTGTTTTCATTTTGTTTACTTACACATCAGCAGCTGCCATATTAGTACAAAGACTGTTTTTGTTAAATGTTTGTTTGACTTCTTGGGTTTAGCATTGCTGTATTTAAAATGAATTACGCACTTTGTATTGCCAATTTTTTTGTCTTGAAAGAAATATAAGTTGTTTTCACTTAACCTTCACAAAGAAACGAATGGTGCTTCTTACCGCTCAAGGTGAATGAGTGGGAAGACGCGATGATTTAGCAGTATAAATCAAAGAATAAAGAAACGAATGATTATGTTATAATAAAAGAAAGAATGAATGGATAAATAAAGTAAGGAAATATAAAAGAGATTAATATACAAATACAGAAGGAAAAGACAAAATGAATCATGGGAAGAAATTATGTTAAAAGGCTTAGTTTGAAGAATGCATAGACTAAACAAATAAGAGCCGCATATAGAAAATAAGAAGGAAAATAAGACGAGAAAGAGAGAAATAGAGATGATTAAAAAAGAAGAAAGAGTATAACATAGAAAAAAAAGAAGGAAAAATGAAGAAAAAAGAAATAAGAAGAAAAATAAAAGAGAAATACGAAAAAATTTGAACGACTAATACGAAGAAAACCTAAAAAATAAGTAAAATAAATATCAAAAAGAAATAGGAAGGAAAAAAGAAAAGGAAACACGAAGGAAAATTGAAAAAAGAAATAAATGAAAATTGAATAAGAAACAATAAAAAAATAGAGAAAAGGAATAAGAATGAAAATAGAAAAAAATTAGAAAAACATTATAAGAAATAATCATAGAATTTGAAAAAAGAAATAAGAAGGAAAATAGAAAGAGAAATACGGAAGAAATTAGCAATAGAAATAAGAAGGAAAACTGAAGAAAAAATTAGGACGATCGAAAAAGATAAATGAAATTTAATGTCAAATAAAAAGAAAAGAAATAAGAAAATATAAAGAAAAAAAATAGAAGAAATAGAAAACTGAAAAAGAATAAGAAAATTAAACGAGAAAGAAGGGGAGATTAATTGAAAGAAAGATTGGGAAGGAAGAGAGGAAAGAGAACTGAGAGAAAATAAGAAAAGGAAAAGAAAGAATAAATGATGGGGGAAAAGCCAAGAAAAATAAAGTAGAAAGAAAGAAAGAAAGAAAGAAACATTAGGAAAAATAGAATGAATTATAAATAAAGCAAAGGAGAATACAATAAGTTAGAAAGACAAAAAGAAAAAGGAATGAAGGCAGAGATAAATCAAAGAAAAAGAGAACGTGAACGAGGAAGTCTGTAGAGGAAATAGACAGAAAAAAGGTAAGGAACATAGAAGGGCAAAAAAAAAGTGACATTCAGCAAATTTTTGGAACAAACAGTTGAAAGTAAAGTGGTAAGAAATTATACACCAAAAAAAAAAAAGAAAGAAAATCAAGAAAACAAAAGAAAGAAAGAAAGAAAGAAAGAAAGAAAGAAGTTAATAAAATAAATAGAAAAAAGAAAGAAAGAAGAAAGAAAGCAAAAGTGCATCAAAGAAAAAAAATGATGTCCATTGAGGAAACAGGGAAAGAAACATGAAGAAAATCGAAAGAAAAACGAGACAGCTAATTCCAGGAACGAACGGTTTAAGAACAGCAAAGAAATAAAAAAAAAAAACAGCGGAAATGAGCCGCGAAAAGCACGGAAATATAAGTCAAAAGAAAAAAAATCTAAAGAGAATACTAAAAAAAAAAAACAAGGAGAAAAAGGTGAGAAGAGAGAAAAAAAAGGAGAAATACTATGTTGACAGAAACAAAACAAAAAAATCGGTCGAGAAATGTGGCAAATATGTGAGGGGAAATTGAGAAACAAGTTATAAACCATTCAATCAGAGACAAGACGGACATTTTTGGCAGGTAATATACAAAGATTTTATTTGCTTAAAAGAATCTCTTTATGTCAGGCCCATCATTTGCAATCAACATACTCGCATTGATAGATAGATAGATAGATAGATAGATAGATAGATAGATAGATAGATACTATACCCCACATCCGCTATCGTTACAACACCAGTGGTAGATGTCTGGCGGAAAACCTACTGATAAGATATTAGAAAACAAGTAAATATATCAATATTTGCTTGTCTTTTAACACACACACACACACACACACATATATATATATATATTTATACATATTAAGAGAGAAAATGTGTGAAAGAAAGAAATAGTTTAAGTGTGTGTGTGTGTGTGTGTGTGTGTGTTTGTGTGTGTGTGTGTGTGTGTGTGTGTGTGTGTGTGTGTGTGTGTGTGTGTGTGTTAAAAATTTGACATCATTCGAACTGTACAGGGTGTTTCAGAAAAATATATCATTTCGTTATCTAATTACTTGACCATATCGCTCAAAATTTAACAGCATACGAAAAGAACACTTGTAAATTCTATATATTAAAGGTTTAAACGCCTTTTCCTTTCTAGTAAATGGAATCTCTATATATGAAAAGCGAAAAAAAAGAAACAAACAGAATATTGGTTGTTTGTGGACATATTATTAAAAGTCGGGATCATTTAAAAGAAAATCAGTCAAATTATTAGATCAAGAAATGTTATCACTTTTTCTGAAACACCATGTATATATATATATAAATATTTACAAAACCCTATGCACGAGCAGGTCAAATTTTGAAGCGTTTGGTTTGGTTTAGTTTTACGACAAATCAACCATTGTAGGTTATTTAATGCCAAATCCTTTTTATAGGTATATATAAAATATATGATTTATAAAGACACTTAGTTAGTAACATTTTTAAAAGTGTCCGAGATTTTTTTTTTTGGCACACAGTTAATGGTTTCACTTATTTTTATTTCATATGAATAAATCTATTGACTATTTATCATTTGCTTGCTCACAGATAAATGTTTTCAAGTATTACAATTTACCATAAGAGCTCAAGTAAACATCACTTATTTGTTTACACACAGTTGAATGATCAAACATTTCTATTTCAAACAATTCAATTCAGCGTAAGTCAAAATAAATGTTTCCTTGTTGGTTTAGTTTGGTTTTATGGCATATGGACCCTTGTAGGTTATTTAATGACAAATCCATTTTTATACTTATGAATAGTTTTATTTCAAACAATTCAATTTAGCAAAAGTACAGTTTTTGTTTCTACACAGTTAAATGTAAAACAGTTTTATTTCAAACAATTCAGTTTAGCATGAGTACGCATTTTAGTTTTATTTGACTAATAGATAAGACTATGAGGAGCTGCCACTCCGAGCCAGTGTGGATCGGGGAGTGATGGAAATAAAGGGATACACCGCTATTTCCAAAGCTCCAGCAGGAGCCTCACCATCAGTTTAATGCCATATCCAGGAGACTCATTGGGGTATTCTTACCAATCTGCAGAGATGCAATCGGTGTGTTCTGCAGGTCCATCCGACTGAGCCATTAAATTTTGAAGCGGTGTTCAACAGGTTTCAATTTAGAGTTTTCCTTCTCCAATAGTTATAGCCACAAGAAAGTTAGATGGCTAAATCTATCTTACTAGTTACACATTGCTAGAAGGAAAATAGTTACATTCTTATCTTTTCCAAGGTTATTACCTTTATGGGAAATGCTAACAGCCGCGTCCAGTATTTGAATTCGACTAGGCATGCTCATTTTCTATCACGATAACCATTACACTCCAAGAATCTTATATACTGTTACGAGTCAGGAATAATAACAGAAGCGATCCATGTAATATCACACCACATAACTTTACAAATCTCAGGAGATTATCCTGAATACAGGGGAAATGAAATAATTAGACAAATCCATGAAGTAACAAAAATGACGCAACTCACGTTAACAAGTTTTAAATTCATTTGTTAACTAGAACATACCTTTAAGTTATCAACCAAAATAAACAACGAAATAGTATTTGGCGAGAAATGAAATAGTGGAAATGTTTGTATTGTGCAATCGGGTTTTTGATATGATTTATAAACAAATTAAAAGTAGGTGTCCGTGGTGTAATGGTTATCGTCGTAGGAAATGGACACGGCGATACGAGTTCAAATCATGGACCAAACTGATTGCATTTCACATAGCACTAATACCCTTGGGAAAGGTATGAATCCAATTATTCTCCTTCCAGCTATGGGTAAATAGTAGGGCAGACTAGGTTTTTCAGTTTTGGTGAGGCAACTAGTCTAGGAGAAGGAAAACTCTGAATTTAAACCTGTTAAACTCCGCTTAAAAATTGACCTTGTGTCATATCCTGCCCAAGTGGAGGGGTTGGGTAAATATGATAAACAAATTGAAAGATGGGGGTATAGTTTTTACTTAAAACTCTGAGGTTGTTAGTAGTTTCATTAATATTCTTGTGATATCTGCAATATTTATAAAAAAAAATCTATTTCCGAGATTATTCAGTCCTTCATAAGTTATTGAGGGCCAGCAAAAAGTTAATGGTGTAGTACTTTCATAGCATCGTTCATGGTTCTTCCGTTATCAACAATATGATAACATAAAGATTTCAAAGGGCAGATATCTTGCGTAGTCTTTCATGAGATTTCGTCATCCTATTGAGCAAATCTTAGGGATTGGTGAATCAGATGAAAATACGTACGCTTTCTTCAAAGTATTTCATCTGACTGACGTAGTTGTCAATTCGTATTCTTAGCGCGTACGATTTCATTTTATCACATGGTATTTTCACCCAATCAGACGCTTCCAGTAACATCAGCCAATCCTCGCATGACTGCACGGTAACTTTGAATCACGAGACATCTGCAAAATATCGGTCTGGCCCTCAGATTGACCCAACACGAAAGTCGGTCTTCGAAAGGAGTTGGGTATATCGTCACAATAAATATATATCATCATCATCATCAAGTCATGCCGCCAGCACGGATATCCTAGACCATCTCTCGCCACTTTTCCCTATCGTTCATCGCCTCCGGCAGGTCTTCTGGGTTATATCCTGTGTCCTCACATAGCTGCTGTATGTAAGTTCGGGCTGGTCGTTCTGCTTTTGCTTGGCCATATGTGGGGGTCCATAGTAGTACGTCACTTACGAGCTTGTCTTTGCTTCTCCAGCAGTGTCCGGCGTGTCTGGCTCGTCTGACCTGTATAGTTTTCGTGATGGGAGGCAGGTGGCCGTACAGTTGGCGTCTCGTGGGGTGTTGTCGTCAGGACTTGTTCAATATTGCTCTCAACATTCTTGTGTAGTTACCGTCAAGTTTCTTCTCCAGCTGTTTGGTTAGCGTCCATGTAGTGCATCCATATAGCAGTATCGATACAACTGCTGCCTGGAAGAAACTGCGCTTCATTTCATCGGTCAGGTCTGATTTCCATATTATTGAGAGGCTATCTATAGCCGTCCATGCTTTCATCAGCCGTGTGTCGATGTCGTTTTCTGTTGATGAGACGCTACTTCCTAGGTGGGTGAATTTGTCCACTAGCCTCAGAGAGGCAACGTCTAGAGTGGTAATGTTGCCCGTTTGGTTGTAACACATATATTCAGTTTTGTGCGCATTGACATGGAGGCCAATGCCTGCTGCAGCTCGTTCCAAACTATGCAGTAGTGTCTCTGCTTGATTAGGCGTATTCGCCAGTAACGTTAAGTCATCAGCGTAGTCGGCGTCTGTGATTGTTTTTGCGGGGTACCTTTTGCTTCTTTTCTTAGTCAGCTCGAAGCCATTTTCTCTGATTTTGTCAATCGAAGTTCTAAGCACGTAGTCTAGACAGATGATAAAGAAGTATGGGGCTAGCGTGTCTCCTTGTAGTACTCCTGCAACAATGACGAAGTATTCCGTGTCTCCATTTGGTGAACGTACCTTTACTTTTGTGTTTTTGTAGAGGATCATTATTGCTGCTACGGTTTCTTTTGGTAGGCCGTATGCTAATAGGATTTGTTCCATTTTCCTTCTGTGGATGGAATCGAAGGCCTTGGTAAAGTTGAAAAATAGTAATGTCGCCTAAAGGTTTCTTGCCCGGACGCCTTCAAGGATTCTACGGATGGTCAATATTTGTGAGGTTGTGGATCTATTTCTCCGGAAGCCATTTTGGTTTTTCCTAAGGATGTTGTCTATTTTGGGTTCTATGCGGTTTCATAGTAGGGCATTGTAGATTTTGGCTGCTATGGATGTAAGCGTTATCCCTCGGTAGTTCTTGGCTAATCCGAGGTTGCCTTTTTTAGGGAAAGGAAGGATGCATCCCTTCATCAATCTTTCTATCCTATTTTGACTATAGACAGTGTTGCATTGCCGGAGCAGTATATCGTCGAATTGTCTAGTCTTCCACACTTCTGGGGGGATCTCGTCTAGCCCTGCAGCTTTCCTATTTTTAATTTTTTTAAGAACCGAGTCGAGTTCTTCTTTGGTGAAAGGCCCTAGTTTAATGTCTAATTGCTTACTGATAATTCTGGTGATCGGTTCATCCGTTATTTTCGGTGGGCTTCCTAGTAGATTTTTGAAATGCTGTTCCCACAGTTTTACTCTTTCTTGTTGGCTTGCAGCTTTCAATTTTGCTTTGGCTGTGCTCTTCCTTCTACTTACTTCGTTTATTGTTTGCCAGGCTATCCTGGATTGTCTATCTTCCACCGAGTCTCTAATCTTATCTATCTGATTTTGTATGTATTCTGCCTGTTCTTTTAGATATATTCCTGCTAATTGATATTGTGCTTTTTCTAGTTTTCGGGCATTTGTGTTTGTTGGGTTCTTCCGATAGCTTTTGGAGGCAGTTTTCACGAGTGCACGTTTTCCTCTAACCTCTGAGGTTTCCCAAGGGACTCTATATTTAGTTCTAAGTTTTGTTGGGATACACTTTGATGCTGCTTCTAGGTGTGCTTCAACAAAGTTTTCATATTCGTCATTTGGGGTAACTTTTTCTGTCTTCTCTTGTAGTGTTTCGAATCTGTTTCTTAATTCTAATGCATATTTGTCTCTAATGTCTCTGTTGTTAAGTAGGGCCCAGTCATAGCGCCTAGTTGTCACTGTTCGTGTGGCGGTTTTTCGTAGGCTTAGACGTATTTTGGCCGTGACTATTCGATGATCGGAGGACACACCCTCGAAAGTGGAGTATGCCTCGCAATTCATCGCACTATTTTTCCATTTTCTGTTTATAAAGAGGTAGTCTATCTGTGCTTTACTCTTGTTCGCGTATGTGTGGGTCCATAATTTTCCCTCCCTTTTTTGAAAGTTTGTATTGAGGCATGTTAATCTATTTTCTATCATGAAATCTGTTTGATGTTGTCCATTCCTGTTTGACGTGTTGTGTAGGCTGTATTTGTTGTTTCTGTTTTTCCCGATTTGTGCATTCATATCTCCGCCAATGACTAGCAGGTTGTGTTTCGGAATGCTACGTACTAGGGAGGATAGCTCCTCGTAGAAGGTGACTAGTTCGTTTTCTTCGCTGACATTGGTTGGGCTGTAGCAGGAGATGATCGTTGCTTTGGGGTTGCCATTAAACGTTGCGGCCATCATCCTAGGTTGTATTCTCTCAATGCTATTAAGTGTTTTCAACGCTCTTGGTCCTATAAGCATTCCCACCCCTCCTACCGATGCATTGACAGAGTTTTTCCACGCCGATACAGTCACCAGCATCCATCCATTGCCAGTTTCGTGATATTTGATATCTTCGGTGTGAGTGTATCGATGTTCTTGTATACAGATTATGTCTATCTTATGTTCTACGGCTGATGCAGTTAGCTCTGGTAGTTGACCTATTCTATTTAGGGTTCTAACTTTAAATGTCGCTATCTGTATTGTTTGTTTGCATTTTAGTAGTTTGAGCTCTGTAGCTGATTTTTCGAACACTGAGGACAGGGCTCCAACCTCAGCAGGACGCGCCCCTTTTTTACCCGCGCGAAGAGCGATGCGGTTTGTGAATGTGGTTTGAGTATGAGTCATGGTTATCTTTCGATGGCTGTTTTTATTCCCATCTATAGAAGCCACTCTTATAGATGAGCAGCAGTAGTTCCCCGATCGAACTGACAATCCTGAGTGTTAAGCTGCAAGACTCAAACGTTCAGGAAATATTAGGCATTGCGAATTCGAACACCTTCACGTACACGATGCTGCTTCCCATTAGTAAGTGGGAAAAATAATAAACAAATAAATAAAAACAAAAAAAAAAATTTAAAAAAAATAAATTTAAAAATTAAAAAAAAATAAAAAAAATAAAAATGGAAATAACATAAAAATAAAAGTAAAAAAAAAAAAGAGAAATAAAAATAAATCCTTTCACCTTAAGTTTCAACTTAGTTAAAGTCCAGGACTGACGTATATTCAAAGAAATTTTGGTGTATATTTCATCTTGTCATCCGATACAGGCCCTACCAGGTTTTTATTTTATTTATTTTTAGCGGAGGTGGAATGCTTAATTTCTAAGTTTGGCGCGTTAATTTCAAACAATTCTTAAGTCGACTTTTGATAGTTGCACCTGGTAAAACAATTTAGTCGATTAGAAATAAATCAAGATTCTTAGATTAAAATATAACAAAAATTCACCAGCAGATTTTACAAGTCATAGAAAATCCAGTGTTATTTTTAAAAAAGAAAATTGTACTAACCTCTACCCAACGAGTCTTCCCTCACAATTGTTTAGGTTTTTTATATATATATATCCACATATTTATGAAGCTTTTATGTCTTTCCTTATATTTATAATGCCACCTGATTCTAGAATGTTCCATTCCAAATATTTCTTTAGCGTTTGGTTTGGCCGTTTTTTTTTTTTTTGGTGGGGGGATTAATTAACTGGGAGTGTTTGCATTTGTCGGTACAAGAATCTATACTAACTTATGCTAAATTTCTAAGTCTGGCGCGGTAAATTCAAATGTATGTATATATGTGTGTGTGTGTGTGTGTGTGTGCTAAGACGAACCCTTAAAAGGAAGATAGTAGCTCCATTCCTCCCCCTCACTGACTGAGATAGGATAGTGGAATAATTGTTTAAATGCTAGTAAAATTAGTAATAAATCTAGCGAGCATTTGTTAAAATGGAAGGCAAATTTGGAAGTCATCCGTTTCCAGAAGTATTTCAAAGAGGTCAGTAAGATTTATTCTACTAAACTGTTCATTTTTAAAAAATGCATATATTTGATTTAAAATAGTTCTGTCTTAAATCTCCGCTGTATTATGTGTTCTTAAATGAAGAATATAATGTATTTTAAATATAAAGACATGTTTTGCAGTAAATCCAAATTGAATATATTACTCTGGTCGAATGTATTAATATACATACCAAACAGGTTTTAAATCTTTTCTAAAAGCTTCGAAGTCTCAGTTTGCCCACCCGCATAGCAGTTAATGAGAAAACAAAGCAACCCAAGTCAAATTCGAAATGCCACTTGTCCTTAAAAATAAAAAAAATAAAATAAAAAAAAAAACACATGTTAGGGCCAGTATCGGAAGACAGGTTAAAATATACCTAAAAATTTCTTTAAATATACATTAATCCTGGAGTTTAACTAAGTTAAAACATAAAGTAAAAGAGGGACTTTTTTTTTTCGTACACGTACATATGGGAAGCAGCATGATGGACGTAAAAGTATGCGAATAAACCCTTTGACCGCTTAGCGCAATGCCTAACTTTTCCTGGACGTGTGAGTCTTGCGGCTTAAAGCTCAGGATTGTCAGTTCGATCGGGGAACTACTGCTGCTCATCAATAAGAGTGGCTTCTATAGATGAGAATAAAAACAGCCATCGAAAGATAACCATGACCCACACTCAAACCACATACATAAACCGCATCACTCTTCGCGCGGGTAAAAAAGGGGCGCGTCCTGCTGAGGTTGGAGCCCTGGCCTCAGTGTTCGAAAAATCAGCTACAGAGCTCAAACTAAAACTACTGAAATGAACACAAACAATACAAATAGAGGCATTTAACGTTAGAACCCTAAATAGAATAGGTCAACTACCAGAGCTAACTGCATCGGCCGTAGAACATAAGATAGACATAATCTGCATACAAGAACATCGACACACTCACACTGAAGATATCAAATATCACGAAACTGGCAATGGATGGACGCTAGCCACTGTATCGGCATGAGAAAACCCTTTCAATGCCACTATAGGAGGAGTAGGAATGCTTATAGGACCAAGAGCGTTAAAAACACTTAATAGCATTGAGAGAATACAACCTAGGGATGATGGCCACTACGTTTAATGGCAAACCCAAAGCAACAATCATCTACTGCTACAGCCTTACCAATGTTAGTGAAAAAACCGAACTCGTCACCTTCTACGAGGAGCTATCCTCCCTAGAGCGTAGATTTCCGAAACACAACATGCTAGTCATTGGCGGGGATATGAATGCCCAAATCGGCAAAAACAGAACCAACAGATTCAGTCTACACAACACGTCAAATAGGAATGGACAACATCAAACAGATTTCATGATAGAAAATAGATTAACATGCCTCAATACAAACTATCAAAAAAGGAGGGAAAATTATGGACCTACACATACGCGAACAATAGTAAAGCACAGATAGACTACGTTTTATAAACAAGAAATAGAAAAATAGTGCGATGAATTGCGAGGCATACTCCACTTTCGAGGGTGTGTCCTCCGATCATCGAATAGTCACGGCTGAATTACGAATAAGCCTACGAAAAAGCCCACACGAAAAGTGACTACTAAGCACTATGACTGGGCCCTACAACAGAGATATTCGAGACAAATATGTATTAGAATTAAGAAACAGATTCGAGACACTGCAAGAGAAGACAGAAAAAGGGACCCCAAATGACGAATATGAGAATTTTG
The DNA here is from genome assembly GCA_963585895.1 of Sepioteuthis lessoniana. Taxonomy (NCBI): domain Eukaryota; kingdom Metazoa; phylum Mollusca; class Cephalopoda; order Myopsida; family Loliginidae; genus Sepioteuthis; species Sepioteuthis lessoniana. Next base: position 25,113,171 of record OY757931.1, read on the forward strand.
TTGATGCTCATCTCGAGGCAACATCAAAGTGTATTTAAAGCTAACTCCTCTTTATACATATATATTAAATACATATAGTTTGGCCAAGTTTGCATATGAACCATTGTGGGTTATTTAAAACCAAATACTTTTTATACATATATATTAAGTATATATATATATGATTAGGTTTCGTTTGATCTGATGCCATATCCACCATTGTAGGTTATTTGATGCTAAATCATCTTTATTCATATCTATTAGAAATATATGATTTGGTTTCGTTTAGTTTGATGGGATGTAAACCAATGTAGGTAATTTGATACCAAATTTTCTTTATGCATGTTTATTAACTATATGGGATTTGGTTTGGTTTTATTTCATGGCATATCAATTGATTCTAGGTTATTTAAACCAAATCTTCCATATATATATATATATATATATATATATATATATATATATATATATATATATATATATATAACTTGGTTTGGTCGGGGTTTTATGGCATCTTAACCATTGTAGGTTATTGGATGCAAAAAAAAACTTTATACATATATGTAAAAATATCTATTTAGGTTTAATTTGGTTTTATGGCTTATCAACTAGTGTAGGTTATTTATTGACAAATCGTCTTTTTTCATATATATTAAATATATATGATTTGCTTTGGTTTGATCTAATGACATATCATCCATTTTAGGTTAATTATTGCCAAACCGCCTTATACATATATATTATTTATATATGATTTGGTTTGATTGATATGATGGCATATTAACCATTGTACCGTATTTGATGACAAATCCTCTTTATACATATATATTAGATATATATAATTTGGTTTGGTTTGGTTATGTTTGATGACATATCAACAATTGTTGATTAGTTAAAGCCTAAGCCTCTTTAGAAATATTTATCTAATATATATGATTTGGTTTCTTTGGATCTGATGCCATATAAACCATTGTAGGTTTATTTGATGCCAAATCCTCTTTATACATATCTATTAAACATATTTGATTTTGTTTGATTAAGTTTGATGGCGTATCAACCATTGCAGGTTATTTGATGCCAAATCCTCTTTATACATATCTATTAAACATATTTGATTTTGTTTGATTAAGTTTGATGGTGTATCAACCATTGTAAGTTATTTGATGCCAAATCCTCTTCACACACACACACACACACACACACACATATATATATATATATATATATATAGTTTGGTTTGGCTGGGTTTTATGGCATGTCAAACATTGTAGGTTATTTGATGATAAATCCTCTTTACATATATATATATATTAAAAATATATGATTTAATTTGGTTTGGTTTTAGGGCATATCAATCAATGTAGGTTATTTAATGACAAATCCTCTTTATAGATATCATCATCATCATCATCATATCGCGCTGGTAGCACGGATATCCCTGACCCTCTCTCGCCACTCCTCCCTATCGTTCATCGCCTTAGGTAGGTCTTCAGGACAACATCCTGTATCCTCACATAGCTACTGAATGTACGTTCGAGCTGGTCGTCCTGCTTTTGCGAAGCCATGTGTGGGGATCCATAAGAGTACATCTCTTATGAGTTCATCTCTGCTTCTCCAGCAGTGTCCTGCATGTCTGGTTCGTCTAACTTGAATAGTTTTCGTGATAGGGGGCAGGTGGCCGTACAGTTGGTGTCTTGTGGGGTGCTGCTGCCAGGACTTGTTCAGGATTGCACGCAGTATTCTTGTGTAATTGCCATCCAGTTTCTTCTCCAGCCGTTTTGTTATCGTCCATGTAGTGCATCCATATAGCAGTATCGATGTGACCGCTGTCTGGAAGAAACTGCGTTTCATTTTATCGGTTAGGTCTGATTTCCATATAATCGATAGCCTATTGATAGCTGTCCAGGCCTTCGTTAGCCTCGTTTCGATGTCTTTTTCAGTTGATTCGACGCTGCTTCCTAGGTACGTGAATTTGTCAACTAGTTTAAGTGGGGTTCCTTCTAGAGTGGAGATGTCCCCCGTTTGGTTATAGCACATATATTCCGTTTTCATGCCAAATCTCATTTATTCGAATATATTCATAATATATAATTTGTAAACACACTTTGAACATAACTCTCATAAACGACTTAATCGCTTTCGTGCACGAGGTTAGATGTCTTCATATATTGCAATATAACATCAACAATTAAACATCAGTCATTTCTTTGAATTAAGTTTGATCTATTTGACCCATAGATAAGTCCCTATCGGGTGCTACCATTCGGTTTCTGTGTGGACCTGGGAGCGATGAGAATGAAAGGGTACTTCACATTCCCCAAATCTCCAAGACAGGAGCCTCGCTATCAGATTGTTTAATATTATATCCAGGACACGCTTAGGAGGGTCTTACGCCTGTGCAGAGATGAAGTCTGTGTATTCAACAGCCCAAGCTGAATGGTCTGATATAGAGAGTTACTGACCGTGAAGTCGACAGAATGTGTTTGGTCTCATAGCAGAAACACGAATTAGTTCAAGAAGCGTGCTAGAAAAAAGATCTAACTCTTTGCCAGTCTCTTTCGCTTTCCCTCTCAAGGTATTCGTAGTTGGCTGTCCACAGACAAACAATAGATATAATAGGAAACTAACATTACTTGCGTTTGCGACATTTATTTTTACAAGACGAGCAAGAAACTTTTCACCCTGAAAGGAATCGTAAGCCAGTTAACTTTTCTGAAAAAAATCAAACAAACTTCGACGATGCCAACTCAAGGAGGGCAGGTGAAGATCAAGGCTTCGAATGGCACTGCCCAAACTATTTCAAAGGATTGAAGAAAACCGCAGAAGGCCCTGGACTTTGGAGTTGATTTGTATTTTACATGCTTCACCCTCTACTCTAATCAACACAGCTATCTGTCGCTGACAATCCAATACATATTCGTTTGCGGCCTTATTAACGCGACGCACACTTCGGTTGAGCCTGAAGCTACACAACGAATATTCCTCATCAGTGTCCAAGCTACAGTGCATTCATTAAAAATTAGTTATAATGAATAAAGACATGTAATGAATAAACAGGTTATAAAAATAAATGTAATACATAAAAATCCTTTCTGATATCTTTAAATTTAGGAATCAATTTACAAAGCACGTCGATATTTGTTTATATCTGCTAAAAGCACGTTCAGAACTATTTTATATGCCTTTTATGTATAAAAAACAATTTAAATAACTTCTAATTTGTTGCACTTCGTGAGCTACATATATTTTCGATTAAGCATGTTGTTTTTGAGTTTTTTTTTTTTTTTTGTTTTTGTTTTGTTTCTTACTAAGGAGTCTTTTTTTAGGTTTTGTGTTGTCTCTGAGTGGATTACTTAATGCAAAAGCCATCCTTGTAGAAGAACAGTTGTGTCACTGTATAATCCATCGCTGGTGGTGAGTAATGGTTCTCAGACCTTTTTCAAGAGTAGTGGTCTGAAATTGGATGTAATAGCTTAACGGAAGTTGAAACTCACTTGCTTCAATATTGCAGTCAAAAATGTGAACCACAACGCGACAACGACTCCCACGGCTCCTTCCTATATCATGGAAATAGCGTTCATTTACAAAGTTTTCTACTTTAACAAGCATATTTAAATGAAGGTTTAATATCTTTTGCTGCACAAAACTCAATGATAAAACATTTATTTATCTCAGGTTCTTCACTGGGATCTATCAATCTTATTAATTTCATGTTGATCATATTCATGTCAGTCTTTTCATATATAAGTCTGTTAGTCACCATCTTGGACTTTTTCTATCTATCTATCTATCTATGATCACCTACACATTCGCAAACATATTCACACACACACACACACACACACACACACACACACACACACACACACACACAGAGAGAGAGAGAGAAAAACACACGCATATATATATATATATATATATGAAGAAAAATTGACAACAAGTAATCAAAATAGAAAGGGATTACTTGTCAATTTTTCTTCACAAACTGTCTGATTACTATCCATTATTTTCTTCCATATATATATATATATATATATATGTGTGTGTGTGTGTGTGTGTGTGTGTGTGTATATATATATATATATACATCTGAAAGACCTTACAGAGAAATTGACGAGTGTGAAGTATGCTACATTGCTAACACTCTTAGATCTATGATGACCGTGAGTGATTGTATCTGTTAACGTCTCTCCTTTGAATGAAATAGATGAGTGTGAAAATTGTTTCTAATGGATTGGAATGCCTGAAACTATATAACTAAAAACAAATGATCATTATAAAATAGATATAGATTCTTGAAAACCTATAATCTTGTATAAAGATATGAATGATAAAACTATATAAATAAGTGCAATCTATTTGTATTATTTTGGTTTGGTTTGATTTGGTTTATTGGTATTATCATCCATTATGTGTTATTTAATGAGAAATCCAGTTTGATTCATTAAAAACAAGAAATATATTGAGTGAGAAAAATATATTGGGTGTGTTAAAATGTTATATTGGAGACAACATCGAAATAATATTATCGTAAAAAATATATATGTATACATAAACGTGCTTATGGACGTTTCTATGCGATTGTATGGATAACGAGGGCAAATTATTTTATGCCGAAGACTCGAAATATTTTTTTTTTATTTGAGTTACTACAATTCCCGAGAATACATATAAACGTTTCCTGTTGAAAATCGGGATCAATTCTTATCAAGATTCAACAATATATATATATCATTTAGATAGATAGAAAGGTAGATAGATATAATGCATATGTATGAACCGATTTAGATAGATCATTGAATTTATGGATTGACAATGAGCACACACACACACACACACACACTCATATATATATATATATATATATATATAAATACATACATACATACGTATGTAACGTACATAAGTGCATATATACGTACATCATCATGTCGCGCTACCAGCACGGATCTCCCTGACCCTCTCTTGCCACTCGTCTCTATCGTTCATCGCTCCCGGGAGGTCTTCCAGGCTACATCCTGTATTGGCACAGAGCTGTTGTACATAAGTTCTAGCCGGTCATCCTGCCTTTGCAGGAGTTCACAGGAGTATGTCGCTTATGAGTTCGTCCTTATTTCTCCAGCCATGTCTCACATGTCTGGTTCGTCTAATTTTGATAGTTTTCGTGATGGGTAGTAGGTGGCCGTACAGCTGCTATTTTGAAGGGTGTTGCCTCCAGGACTTATTCAATATTGCTCGCAGCATTCTTGCGTAATTGCCGTCAAGCTTTCTCTCCATATGTTTTGTTAACGTTCGTGTAGTGCATCCATAAAGCAGTATCAACACAACCGCTGCTTGGAAAATAAGTACGTTTTATTTTATCAGTCATGTCTTTCTTCCATATAACCGATAGCTGTCCATATCTTTGCTAGCCAGGTGATGATGTCATTCTCGGCTGTTGAGACGCTACTTCCGAGGTAGATGAAATTGCCCACTCGTTTCAAAGGACCGTCTTTTAGTGTGGAGATGTCGCCTCTTTCTTTAAAGCACATGTATTCTGTTTTGTCTGCGTTGACATAGAGGCCTATGCAATTTGCCGCCCGTTCAAGGCTATGTCGCAGGGATTTTTACTAGAAGCGCTATGTCATCGGTGTAGTCCTCCACAGTAATAGTTTGTCCGGGATATGTTCTGCTTCTTTACTTTGCCAGCTTATGGCCCGTTTCTTTCATTTAATTTATAAACGTTCTAAGCACGTAATCTTGATAGATAATAAACAGGTATGCGGCTAATGTGTCTCCTTGAAGCACACCGGCCACAATATCGAAATAGTACGTGTTTTTAACTGTCGTGTTTTTATATAGCATCCTTAAGGCTGCAATAGTTTTGCTCCGTCTTCTCTCTGTATATGGAGTCAATGCCTTGTAGAAATCGACGAATAATAGTGTTGCTTTGAGGTTTTTTACCCAAACACCTTCTAGAATTCGACGGATAGTTAAAATTTTTGATGTCGTTGATCGATTCTTCCAAAAGCCATTTTGGTTCTTCATGAAATAAAAAAATGGGAAAAAAATGAAAATAAAACAACAGTGGCCTTATACTAAGTTAAAACTTCATGCATGCTCCGGGTAGGGGAGGAAATGGATTTTTTTAATCCCAAGAACACCATGGGAAGCTGCGTGGTTGACATAAAGACAGACGAACCCAATGATGGGTCAACGGCACGCCAAACCATGTGCTGAGCATACGAATCCCACCTGACATCGGCCAGGATCAAATAGTTCGATCGGGGAACTACTGCTGCTCATCTATTAGGGTGGCTTTTATAGGCGAGAATTAAACACAGCCATCGAAAGATTACCATGTCTCATACTGAGTATTAAGGCATGTCCTCGTGGTGTAATGGTTAAAGCGATGAACTGCGGAATCGTAGTACGCGAGTTCGTACTCCAGTCGTGCTATTACGTTCACTTTCGGGCAAATACCCTTGGGAAAGGTATGAACCCCCTTATTCTCCCTCCAGCTATGGATAAATAGTAGGACAGACTAGGTTCTTCAGCCTTGGTGAGGCAACTAGTCTAGGAGAAGGAAAACTCTGAATTCAAACCTGTTAAACTCCGCTTAAAAATTGACCTTGTGTCATATCCTGCCCGAGCGGAGGGGTTGGTAAATAGTACCATGTCTCATACTGAAACCATATCTCCAAACTGCATTGCCCTTTACGCAGGTTAAAACAAGGCGCATCCTGGTGAAGTTAGAGCTCTGGTCCCAGTGTTCGAAAAATCAGCTACAGAAATTAAGCTAAAACAAAAATTTCTAAAATGTAAAAGCACCTTACAAATAGCGACATTCAATGTTAGAACTTTAAATAGAATAGGCTAACAAACGGAACTGACAGCTTCTGCAATAGATCATAACATAGACATAATATACGTACAAGAACACAGATACTTACATAGCGAGGATATAAAATACCATGATACTGGAAATGGGTGGACGTTTGTCTCGGCATTTGCATGGAAAAACCCTGTCAACGCCACGATAGGTGGGGTGGGTCTGCTTCTCGGGCCATGTGCATTAAAATCACAAAATAACACCGAGAAAATATAACCTAGGATGATGGTAGCTACGTTTAATGGCAACCCGATCACAACAATCATCTCCTCCTACAGCCGTAGCAATGTTAGTGAGGAAACCGATCTCATTACCTTCTATAACGAGTTATCCTCCCTTGTTCTCAACATCCCGAAACACAACGTTCTCATCATCTGTGGAGACATGAATACACAAAATGGTAAAATCGTAAGCAACAAATTCAGCCTACACAACTCGTCAAACAGAAATGGGGAACATCTAACAAATCTCACCCTAAAAATAGATTAACATGCCTTAATACTAAATTTCAGAAAAGTAAGAGGAAACTATGGTCTCTCACTAACTCAACGCTCAAGTGCAGATAGACTGCATCCTCATAAATAAGAAATGGAATAATAGCGCATTGAATTGCGGGGCGTACTACTCATTTGAGGGTGTTTCCTCCGATCACCGAATCGTCACGGCAAAGATACGACTGAGCCTAAGAAGGAATGCGACCCGAAAAACCACAACCATACTCTATGAGTGGTCCCTGCTTTACAACAGAGATATTAGAGATAAATATACATGAACACTAAGAAATAAATTCCACACACTACATGAGATATCAGAAACACATATTCCGAAAGATCAATATGAGAACTATATCAATGCCTACTTAGAAGCGACAGCAAAATACATACCAACAAAACAAAGAGATAAACCAAGAGTCCCAAGGGAGACATGAGCAGCTATTAAAAAAACGTGCTGACGTAAAAATCGCTTCCCTACTCTGTAGGAGGAAACCAACCAATATCAATGCTCAGAAACTTAAGAAGGCACAAAATGAATTAACTAGCGTATACCTAAAAGAGAAAAAAAAAGCATACAAAATCAGATCAATAAGATTAGAGATTTGGTTGAAGATAGACTATCTAGGATAGCATGGCAGACGGTAAACGAAGTGAGCAGATGGAAGAGTACAGCAAGAGCTAATTTGAAAGCTGCCAGCCAAGAAGAACAAATACAACTGTGGAAATAACATCTAGTGAAATTACTTAGAAAACCGCCGAAAGTTGCGGACAAACGAATCGCAAAAATTATTACTTATCTACTAGACATCAAAGTAGGACGGTTTACGCCAAAAGAATTTAACAGAGTACTAAAAAATATTTAAAAAAAAAAAAGGAAAGCAGCAGGGCAGAAATATGGAAGACCAGGGAATTCGACGACATGCTGATCCGACACTGTAATACGGTATATAATCAAAACAAAGGGGACTGATGGACAAAGGGACGCATCCTCCCTTTTCCCAAAACGGTGACTTTGGAATTGGGAAGAACTTCCGAGATATAACCCTTACATCCATCGCGACATACGTATATATATATATACATAATGGACTGACAGATATAATGCCTATAAATAAATGACCAGATTTATATAGATTGATGAATATATTGATGCATAATGAACACACATAGATAGATGGATAGATAGATTATATATAAATCACTTGTGGCAGGTAAAAACAAAGTGAAATTAAAATTAATTGATATCTATGAAGAGTTTGAAATAAATACACGAAACAAAATGTGTTAGATAAAGAAATGACCTATATATATATATATATAGTCAAGTTTAGATTCATGCCTGAAGTATCTGGCGTCTCTTGCCCCGCTGAAGTGCTGTGATACAACGAACCAATATGTATATATATATATGTATATATAAACAGACATAAATAATGAACTGAGAGATACAACATGATCTAATGTGTGTGAGCACACGCGTGTGTGTGTATGGGCGAGGAACGACTGATAGAATCATAATGAGTCGGTATGTATACTATATCTGCTAAGAAGAGTTAAATATATTTGCAAAGCGAGATATCTTATTGATATACATTTGTATTGGCGGAGAGAAACGAAGCAACACACACACACACACACACACTTATTGCAGCATAAATACACTAAGCTTATTCTGCTCTGCCTATATTCAAAATGTACCTTCGGGACTCTAGGATGATCACGCTTTCTTAAGCCAGTCAATGGCAACGAAGCGAATAATAACTAAAAGATTAGTGACCATTTCCATATGAAGTCAACTCCCTATTATCCCTTCAACGAATACCCGACGGCCAAACATTATTACAGATCCGATCTACTGTCTACGGCAACTATTGTTAAGCTAATTTGAATGCCCAAAGATTAAGCGAATGAGGAAAATGGTAGAAACAGAGGAGACGTTCTTCCTTTTAACAATGAGGGCAAGGCGACGAAATTGTGCAGATGGAAGATAGAATAGCGCCAAAGTTATGACGCTAAGTTAAGCATGGATTTATTGTGAATGATTGTACCACGCAGTTGTTGAATTTCAGAAGAAATAAGTGCGTTACTCATTGTACTGTAATTATATATATATATATATATATATATATATATATAGTATTATTCGGTCCGGTTAAACCAGAGTTGGGGGTAATTCCTTCAGGACAAGAAAATCATTCAAAAGCTGGACATTTAAATTTTCCAGGTAGAGAGCTTAATTTGACTAATATTACAGAGCAATACTTTCTTTAAAGAAAAAAGCAAAGACCGGTTATTTTAGGATTATAGACTTATTTCCATCCTGTTTCATATTTCTGATGTAAACCAAAAACACGAAGCAAAAAATTACAGGACTTCTTCAGATCTTATGGATAAAATAAATCAGAATAGACTTTGGGGGGGGGGAAGAGAGGTGAAGAGTTATCTCGTCATTTTATTAAACTTCGTTTTTTTTATTTACTTATCTATTTTATTTATTTTTCTAATTTTACCGTCGTTTGGAATTGAACTTTTATATTTATTTTATTTATTTTCTTTTTTTGTTAAGTTCTATAATTAACTTTTATGTGTTTTGTTTATATAATAAATTTTTTTAAGGGGAAATATTAATAATTATATTAATTTCGAATCTATTTCCTCAGTTACCTATTTTTTCATCTACCTATATTAGATACGTTTTTTCTTTTCTTTATTTTCATTCTATTTTATTTTCGTTCATTTACCATTTTCTCAATTTATTTCTATGTTTTTTAAGATAGTTAGTCTATAGTATAAATTTAGCCTTATTTCTACATCTTGCTATTAATTCACATCTCTCATTTTATAACTTTTCAGGTACGGGATACGTCATTATTTGTATTTTCTCTTCTAAGCACAGGCTGCATCTACCGTCAAAACTTTTTGGAGTATTTGATTTTTTCAATATAGACCATTGAATGTCAGGGGTTAACCCTATTATAGTATTATCATATTTACCCAACCCCTCCGCTTGGGCAGGATATGACTCAAGGTCAATTTTTAAGCGGAGTTTAACAGGTTTGAATTCAGAGTTTTCCTTCTCCTAGACTAGTTGCCTCACCAAGGCTGAAGAACCCAGTCTGCCCTACTATTTACCCATAGCAGGAGGGAGAATAATTGGATTCATACCTTTTCCATGAGCTATGTGAAATGCAATCAGTCTTGTCCAGGATTTGAACTCGCGTCACCGTGTCCATTTCCTATGACGATAACCATTACACCACGGGCACCTATTATTATAGTATAATTAATAGAGTAATATGATATTTAAAATGATAAATGATTCCTGCGAAATACTAACAATTTTCAGATTCATTTGAACCACAAATAGATCCCTAATAGTTACTTCCAATTTAGCTAAGAATGGACTTGGGAATAATGATAATGTAGGGGTAACCAATTCTCTCCAGAACCCCAGAAGTAAATATATGTAAGAGGGATTTTTTCTGTGTTGTGTGGTTAGAGGAATGTGTAAGATAGTCAGCACCATTCTGGTCTATTCGATGAGGGCTGATCGTCACAAGATTCCTTTATCCGCGGCTTATCCATCCGATTAGTAAAGTACGGTCGAAGGTAAACCCTCACCATATGTTTCCACCTACCCTTTTTGCGAGAAGGTAAAAAGAATTTCGTTCAGTTATTATTCTCTGAAAAGTATGCAGGTTCACGATTCCTTTAGAGAAATAAGTTATCTTATACTTGGTTAGGCTTTGCTTGGTTTAATGGTATATCAACTATAGTTGGTTATTTAATGCCAAAGTCATTTTATAGACAGAACCCGTTCTATTTCAATCACCTCAGTTTACTATAAGTATACAGTTTAGTTCTATTTAACCCATACAAAGGACCCTATCAGGTGCTACCACTCATGACCAGTGTGCCCATGGGAGTGATGGCAATAATGGAGTACTCCGCTTTCCCCAAGGCTCCAGTATTACTGAAGCCTCACTATCAGATTGTTTAGTGTCATAATCAGGATACTCATTGGGTGAGTCTTACCCCTCTGCAGAGATGCAGTCGGTATATTATGCAGCCCGAGCCGAACGGGCCAGTTATCATATGCGTCACGTTAAAGTAACTGACACGAACACAAGAAGATCTTACTTCACTATTATCACTATTATTGCCGGTCCGTTTATAATCTGTTGAAATACAATTGGCTATAAAGAGAGAGAGAGAGAGAGAGAGAGAGAGAGAGAGAGAGAGAGAGAAAGAGAGAGAGAGAGGGGCTGGGGTTAGCAGATATTTTTTGAGCTTGTAGGAACTAGTAACAATTTGAGATAAGAGATCAAACACTGTCTGCTGACTTCGCGGCCAAACACACTCTTTACACACTCTGTCAGTAACTTTCCACATGATCGTCACCTCTGTACCGTTTACATGAGGATTGGTAAATCTCTACTTGATGGTCCACTACCTTTTATCTACATGGAGACGCGATCCAGAACACATTGCCGAAAATGTAATTAAAAAATCATTTATCATCCTCGCTACGTTCCTTTCGTTCGCCTCTTCATATCCTGTTTCAAATCTGATTCTATGTCGTTTTTCCAAGGTTTTCTTTTTTTAATCCAAAATATATTATTATTTTTAAGCCTTTGATTCGAAACACCAACCCACTCCAAAAAATTCTTAGACTTAATTTAACTAGATCCTTTTCGAGAACTTCAAAGAGTTCACTTAGAAGTTACTACTCTTGTATGGAATAAGTCATTTAATTTCTGTTCATGGGTTGACTGGTGACTATTTATTTATTTATTTATTCATGTATCTATTCCTTTGTTCCCTTCTATTTAAGACTGTCTCTGTCTTTCTTTTATTTATCTAACTGCTTCTCCATTTGGACTGATTTCAAACAATCATAAAACAAGGCAGTACCATCCTCCTCCTTACATAATGTAACACTGGAGCCACATCATTAGATGCAGTTTAGTGTCATATTCAAGTCACCTGTTCTCGGAAGGGTCTTAACCCTCATCACGTCCTGCCAATAGGGCAAAAATAGACGGTTTGGTTTATTGATTTTACGGTGTATCAGATTTTATTGCCCAATCACATTGAGCTGTAGAATACACCGACTGCACCTCTACAGAGGGGTAAGACTCACCCAACTAGTATCCTAGATACGACACTAAACAATATGATGGTGAGGTTCGAGTAATGCTGAGGCGTTAGAGAATACCGAGTACCCCTTCATTGTTATCGCTCCCAGGTTCACTCAGGTCCGGAGTGGTTGCACCTGATAGGGTCCTAACTATGGGTAAAATAGAACTAAACTGCGTAATTATGCTTGACTGAATTACTTTAAAAAGAACAGTTACGACGTGTAAACTTATTCTAAACTGAACTCTTATGCTAAACTGAATTGTTTAAAATATAACTGTTTTGACATTTAACTGTGTGTGTGGATGAAAACTATATTTATGCTAAACTGAATTTTATGAATTAGAACTGTTTGACTAAACTGAATGGCTTGAAATAGAAATGTTTTTGACAATTAAACCGTGTACTTATGCTAAACTGAATTGTTTGAAATAGAACTGATTATTTATATTAAAAAAGATTTGGTATTAAATAACCTACAAATGTGGATATGCCATAAAACCCAAATAACCAACCAACCAATCAGCTTTTATTGGTAACGCAGAAGTCAGTTCAATAAGCGCAGTCTTTAATTAAATACCATACGAAAACGTATCTTTAAACTCCTTTAATCTGGCAACATTTCTTACTAATTGAGATATCTATGTTTTTTTTTATAATATGCAATGACGTAATTCAAAATGATTTTTAATGTTTGCTTTATCTAAAATTGATGGAACCTTAGCAGGTAAAACCATTCATCGTCAGAGTGAACCTGGGAGTAATTGCAATGTTTAATGAAGTTTCTTGTCATGCCCATCACATAACATAATCACAGATTGTCATAGTTTTTCAATATTTCTATGTGAAAATGAAGTTTACCTTACCATGGAATGAAAATAAAACGTGGAAACGAATTTGATGGATTGTCTACGTATTTATTTTGAAGTAGAATTTCAGTATATTAATCTTTTATTACAGTTTTGTCTTTGTAAATTGAGCTTAGAATATAAAAGTATTCAAACCACTACAATTTCTTACACACACACACATAAATATATATATATATATATATATATATATATATATATATCACAGGCAGTGAGTGAAAGGTCAGAAGTTGAATGCTGAAAGGATGATGATAACCCCGACTTATCAACTTCTTTAAACCAATACCATTCATGGCCAGTGATTCATCTAGTGGTTTCCGTCGGGGTATCTCACATTTCCTTACGGCCACAAAAAATAAAACCGAGAGGGTGGAAGGAAGAACAAACGAACAATATGGAGTTGGGTCAGCTCCAAGTGCAAGAAAGGGATATTTCCGTGACGATTTTGTGCAGCTTTTCGTGTATTTGTAGACTATTGTGGGCGTGTATTTTTCGCGAAACTTCTACAAAAGCCACGAGGAATGCCAACTCATCTTTGACTGTCTTCCCTCACTGCCTCCTTCTGCTGACCGGCCTTCCCCTGGACTGCTATCTCACGCCGACTGGTCCCTTCTGCTTTCCGTCGTCGACTGCTCCCTTTAGGTTCCTTTGTCAACTCCCTCTCTCTTCCCTCGGACCTCCTTCTCCTCGTCCACTTCCAGTCTCACATGAGATCCCGAGCTCAAGCCCTTTATTTGGTTTTCGCGCCAAAAAAGAAAAAGAGATCGTCTGCCTGGCGCACACACCCACATAGTGTCACAGGGTAAAACCGTTTGGTTGCACGATTGAATACAAATAAAATAGGAAAGACGGAACGCGTAAGTTGAGTCTCACTTTCCAGAATCCTAATTTCTGTTCACACGTGGATAGGTAAACATCTGGCCAATAATGCACGGCATTCGGGTGACAGACACAGCGACAAATTGAGTTAATAAAACTTTATTAAAGACAACAGAATTTGGGAAGAAATAAAAAAAGGAATAAAAAGAAGTGAAACAAATTAATCGAATAATGTCACATTTAGGGATACTATATGAGCAAAGGTTTCACAAAGATGGGGACTGCTAATCCTATTTACTCAACCCCTCCGCTTGGGCAGGATATGACACACGGTCAGTTTTTAAGCGGGGTTTAACAGGTTTGAATTCAGAGTTTTCATTTTCCTAGACTAGTTGCCTCACCAAGGCTGAAGAAACCAGTCTGTCCTACTATTTACTCATAGCTGGAGGGAAAATAATTGGATTCATACCTTTCCCAAGGGTATTAGTGCAACCTGAAATGCAATCAGTCTCGTCCAGGATTTGAAGTCGTGTCGCCGTGTCCATTTCCTTGGACGATAACCATTACACCATGGGCACCTCCACTCGGTGGGGACGGCTAATATGTTCATGATATGATGCATGTATAGGAATACTTTCATATGATTATGGTGTACCAAAGGATTCATTGTGCGGGGAAATAGAGTATTTAACTGGAGAGGTTGTTCATGGCTTCTTGGTCCTCCAAAAATACCTCTACAGCACGTATAGCCATATCATTGTTTAAAAAAATAGCGGTCCTACAGAGAGAATTTGGGTTCGATAAAAACGCCGCCGCCATCGCCAAGAAAAGGAAGGTGGACCTTTTCTACGAACCCTAGCTAAAGTGCACGGAGGGAAAGAGTGATAAAGAAAGAAGACGTTTGATAGCGACAAAAAAAAGAGAAGGTGAGGAAGAACGCTATTGAACGAACTTTTTAACAGTTTGCTGTAATTACCGAAAATAAAACGACTACTATTTTCTTCCTTTAATTTTTTTGGTCCTATACTACAAAAGCTTTACATAAAAACAAGACAGTTTTTCACCATGCTTTGATATAGTCTCCCTTGGTACAAATTTCCTTTGTCTAATGATTCTGAAGCATTGTAATCTCATCAGGGAATCAAATGGCTTCTTGGTCCTCCCAAAATACCTCTACAGCACATATAGCCATATCATTGTTTAAAAAAATAGCGGTCCTACAGAGAGAATTTGGGTTCAGAAAACAAGAAAAAGTCAGGTTGAGCAACGTTTAGGGAGTAAGGGGGATGCGGTAGCATTTTAAATACACATTTGTCTGCTTTAGCGACTGCATCCTGAGCAGTATAAAAGAGTGAGGTTATCTGAAGCAAGAGCACACTCTCCCCCAGCTTTCTATTTTGTTTCAACTTCACTGATTCCTGTAGTTATTTTAATTCTAATTCATAATACCGTTCATTAATTGTTCTGAACATTTCCATGTAGTCTCTCATGAGTACACTTTTAGAAGTAAAAAATTAAAAAAAAACAGAGGCCATCACTGTGTCAAAAGACACTGCTGTCTTGAAACTCTTCGGGGATAAACTGGAGTGGTTGCACTGTTTGCTTTGAATCTTTAATTCAGGTTCGAAGAGGCGAATTCAGGTTTCAGATCCTAATTTGCAGGGGAAATTCTTTGGGTTAGCGTGGAAGCAAATTAGAAATGTCTTGGAAATGTCAACCTATTTCAGCTTGTGCTCTGGCATTAGCTTTCTTGGTATCCACCTTGCAGATAATTTGCTTATCCTCAAGATCTCAGTTAATCTATGTATATCGAACAAGTTGTAATGCCAATAGTTGTGCCCGAGTTGGACGACAAGCAAAGATTTCTATTTATCAGCAGACACAAGAAACAGCCTAGAGGACCCGCTAGGAGCGATGAATGAGAGGGATAAATGCTGACTGAGATTTGAGAATTCTGTGCAGTTAGCACGACTTGATAATGATGGTGATACGAGCAAGAATAAAGCTAAAATACGTTTTTATCTCCAGTATTAGCCTCATGACTACAAGCTTCATGCATTGGTAAAAAATATAATCTTCAGATGAAACATGAATAGCCATGTTTTATCAGATGATTATATATATATATATATATATGGAGGAGTATAAAGAATAAGGAAACCTGAACTCTCAACACCACAGCGTTGAGTAAAAGTGATTTTGAAGTAAATAAAAAAAAGACAGCTATATGAGCCAATGTCAACAGTAGCTTCTTCTTTCCTTTCATTTTGGCGATCACGATGGTTGATTACGTTTTTAATTTTCACATGGGACATTGATGTTTGTTTTGTTTGCTTTGCTTTGCTTTTGCGGCATATCTACCATTATAAGTAATTCAATATCAAATCCATTTTATATATATATACACATATTCATTAGGAACAATTCTAGCTAGCATAAGTATACGTTTTACAGCTCAAAAACAGTTCTATTTCAAACAATTCAGTTTAGCATAAGTACACGGTTTAAATGTCAAATACAATTCTATTTAACACAATTCAGTTTAGAATAAAGAGATTATTTACTTCTATTCAGCCCGAAGGACTTTAAGAGGAGCTAACACGCCGAGCCAGAATGGATCTGGGAGCGATGGCAATAAAGAGGAAGTATGCATTTTCAATGCTCCTGTATTACTGGAGCCTTACCATCAGATTGTTTAGTGTCATATCCAGGACACGCGTTTGGAGAGTCTTACACCTCGACAGAGAAGCAGTCGGTGTCTTATTCTGTCCCAGCCGACTGGGCCAACATCGATGTTACCTTGTTTGAAATTCCATCAAATATTCCCAATTTTCCCATTTGAATCAGTTCAAGAGCAAGCTCAACGAATATTTAATATTAGGTAATTCTATCCCCCGCCACAAAATTTTATGACGCAAAACCTTAAAATCCTGGCTTCACTACCGGAGTGAGTATTCTGAGTCAAATTTCTTTGGATTCACTCTTGCGTTACGGTGATAAACCCTTTCGACTTGAAGTAATTTCCAAATGAACATTAAATGTTCCGTGTCTGTTAAAAAATCCGTTCATTATACTTAATCCTAAAACTTTCTAGTGACACGTCATACTAATATCAACTGACATTGTATTCAAATGTTTCTTTTAATATCTTGCCCATAGCCGATTTCAAAACAATTCTTTATTATTACACTAAGAGGAAATAAACAACTAAATACAAACATAGACACCATCACAGATGAAATATACCCATACATGAATATGTGTGAAACGTACATAGAATGTTCATAACATATGTACATAGAACATAGGAATCCCGAAACACGAAAAACACGTAACGACTTCTTAGTTCAGGTACGAAACCTTTTATTAACTTTGAGTTAAAGGTTTCGACATTAGGAAGAGAGATGCATAATTTTTCTAGGATGACTTTTCCATCTGCGCCCCATCACGTGGGGCGCGCGTAGCGCACAAATTTGTCTGGCCCCGAAAGTCGACCCTTCCCGTTCGGAGTCTAGTTCTCACCTCACTGACTTTCTTCAAAATCCCCAAAATCCTCCTCGCGCGCTTTCGGTGCATAACGTCATTCATATCCCCAAGTCACAATTTTCTATCTAAGATTTTTATTTTGACATCTATGAACGACACATCCTCCCCGCACGTGCGTTAACATCTGCGCTCAAGTTTGCACCTAAGTAAACCATGTACTGAGTCGAAAGGTTCTCAGCCTAACTAAACCGAAAGGCAAGATATATAAAACGAAATCCCTCGGCTATTATATTACACAGACCAACTAACATCTTCCCAAAATGAAAACAACCAGAACAATTTGAACTCCATCGTAGAATATTTTGTAACTCAGAATGAATATAAGAAAAATTCACATTCAAGAGGAAGCCAACAAATCAAAAAAGCTAACAATAAAAATGTAGAGAAACCTTGTAAATCAAAAGAAGATAGTATTTTTCAATGCTATAAAAAAGAAAACATCCGTAATATACAATAAGTTTCGAGAAAAGGAAGAAATCTTCATCGAAAAAAAAAATTAAGGAAAAGACCACACCACAAGACACAGAGGAACAGAAAAATAACTGCACATTTAAACCTTACAAAATTAAAAGCTCAAATACAACTACCTGAAGACGGAGCAACATATTACACACAAAATATCAAGAAATATACCAAGAATTTTTGAATAAAATAAAAGAACTTTGCCCTACAATAATACAATAATTCCTATTGGAACTGTGAGAAGAAGAACGCAAAAGAAAGAAATATATTTTTTTAATCTTGGAGAGAAAAAAACCTCATAGCTGAGAAATCTGCTCCCCCACATAAAAAGAAAAAAAATCGAGAGAAAAAGATGAACAATTCAAATAAAAAATATAAAATAAACATACACATGGAACTTACATATACTCATTACAAACGAAAACTACACTCTTTAAAGGACAACAAACACACGCACCATCATCACACACACAAAGAAAACCAAACAATAGAAAATATTATCAAAATAAACGCTACTACACGCATTTATATCCTCACAACAAATTGAATTAAAAAAACTTTTCACATACAACCATATAAAAAGATAAAAGTAGTCCTTATATATACCATCAGACAGAAGAAGATTTGGCCAACTACCCTCAAAATACCAATCACTTAGTACGAAACAATTTTTAGGCAATGATAGAATTAAACTTAGACAAGCCATATCACACAAAAATTAGACCCAACCATCATGCAGGGTGGGTTGAATAACACCCAGTATAGTGCACCCCCTCCAAATGGGTGAACCACACAAACAACTTTTAGGATATCAAGAAGTTAAGAAACATTTTTGGCAAAATCAAATACCCAGTAGATAATGACAACAAGGTAAGAAACCATTTTTAGGTAAACTGACTTAAAAAACAAACAAACAAACAAACAATCCTACAAACTTACCAAAAAAAATAACATAAAAAATAAAATAATGAATCTATTAAAATATTAATTAGACAAAAATCGGATGGATTAATTGAAACTGGTTTACAATTTTGCCCTGTTCTAAAAAGCGATCTAGCAGCATTAAAAAATGACCTCAAGGCATTCGAACATGAATTTAAATAGAGAGAAAAATCCCATATTAGAAAACGTAGACGACTCCCGAAAAAAAAAAAAACTCCAAATCCTTCAAGGAAAATTGTTAGAACAGTGCGTAAAAATCAGTTTCCGAAAACTGTTGTATAGCCACATACATATACAAATATATGCGGAATATAATCAACAATAATGACGAACTTCAATGAACAAACGAACACACTTCTTTATAAAAATATATCTCTCACACTTTATTCTCGAAAGGGTTGATGTTGGTTGTAAGTGAGAGGAGAGTTGGAGACGGGGACAGACTGCTACATATTGACCCCAAGTTCTTCTGTGACCATAGCAGCACTTCTTTAGCATTCTAGCAGAGCTGCTCAACCGTGGGTCACTGAGGGCCCAAAGCCCTCTGTCTGCAGTTGACTCTCACGCTGGCATCTTCTCCCCAACTGACTCCAACTCCAAATGGAACTGACCCCAGCCGTCTGTGGAACCTGGTTATATAATTGTCTTACGACCACCTGCTTACGCTGTTCCTCCGCTTATTTACACAGGTTGTCTCTTGATTGACGGCTCGGTCGAGGGTCAATATGTTACAAAACTACTGGAATATTAACTTAAAAGAAGAAAAAAAAAACAATCCAACTAACTTCTAACCCAAACAAAGACAAGCATTAAAAATTACCGGAAGACAATGACATAATTATAAAAAAAAAAACAAGCATTCACTTCTCCCAGTCTTTACGGATATGGTTTGATCAGCTGAAATGATCACTCAGGCCATGGCTAAAAATTTAATTTGTTACATTATGCAGGGTGCCCTACAGACATACAGTCCAGCAATACTTTTAAGTCTAGTTGATAAGTGGACCGCTCAGAAGTAGCGAAAGAGTCACTCCAGCATATATGTGGGTGTAGTCTGCTGGGTTGGAGAGTTTCACCCGGGATACTGAATGTAACGCAAGGGCCCTTGTCACATCAAATCCAAAAACTTATCAGTGGTAAACTAAAATTCATACTGCGTGTATAGCGGGGTAGCAGATCTTAAAAAAGGTCTCGAAGTGATACTCTACCATCTGTGAGAAAATCTTGTTCTATCCTCTCTTTTTTTTTTTCCTTTGTCTATGTGCACTCCGTATGTATCAACCGATTGAACATTTATATTCTGACACCATGGCACAGCTAGATATGCATGGTGATAATCATAAGCGCACCATATTGTAAAAATAATTACGTTACACACAAATCTCATCTTCATTTGAGGAATACACAGGGCATGGAATCCAAAAAATCAAAAATAAAATACGTCGAGTTTGTTATATTATCTTTAAAAATCCCATATCTTCAATAATCCGAAAACGACTTTCAAAATGCAATGGAGTTCACTAAAACTGAACAATTGAGTTACTTTACATAAAACTGACATTAAATTACCAGAAAATAGAAAACTTTATATGTCAAATTATTTTATACTTCCTAAAGAAAAGATAATGAAATTGTCGGTTTCCTACGAATAGCCAACCATCGGACGAAAGAAGAGAACGATTCGTGAATACCACTTGTCAAGAATTGATTGTCCGACCACTATATCTAGAGTAGGAAACCTATTTTGTTATCAGACTACTTGAGGTGTTTCTCTTCTTTCTTTGTTAACTCGAATATACGAGTTATAACTTAAAATAATTTTAAGAATGTTGGAAGAGTAACTTTAATATAATGACATTGTCCCAGCGGTTAGAGTGTTCGCCAATGGCCCGGGAGACCTGGGTTCAATCCCAGGTCGAGTCATACCAAAGACTTTAAAAATGGAACTTGATACCACCTTGCTTAACATTCAGCATTATAAGGTACGGTTCAAGGGTAAAGTGGAGCAATCAAGGGAATGGAGTAGCGCCCTCCCCTACGCCTTGGTGTAGTAGCTATCGAAAAGGGAGCCTTCGGGTCACCCTCGACTATGGTCGCTAACTTTACTTACTTACTTTTACTAAGATAATACATCGTGTCAAAGAAAATACAAAAAATAGATAAAAACTACATGCATACATGTACACAAGCTTACGAACACATACACATGCATACACATATATGCTAACAAAAGTACACAGACACATGAACACACACACAGACGAGCACATTTTCACGCTCACAAATAAATACACACATCGACCATTTTCAAAAAAGAGCCTTTATCTATGATGACAAATATTTTCTCGCACACATTAAACCCGCAAAAGAATATATGTGTGTACGAGGATAGGCATACATGATCGTATATAAAGACGTACATGTATGTGCAAACATACACATATATATACACACAGAGAGAATTTAACACATATATATACAAAAATACAAATAAGATACACACATATTCATATAGACAAAAAGGAAGGGGAAAATAACAGGTCACAGCAAAACAGCCAAAATGTTTATGGACAATTACCTCAAATAAGGCAATCACAGACACAAAACTTGGATTAAACAAACTTTTTAGTAAAAGTAACTTAACATTCCACCAAAAATTATATACCGCTTGACTGCCTCGACTGCCTGACGAAGACTGAAATGTGAGAGACTCGTTTAGCAAAGGAATATAGATAAAGAAAAAGAAAAAACAAAACGCAAAATCAAGTTTGAAATCATTTCTGGATCTATATATATCATCATCATCATCATATCGTGCTGGCAGCACGGATATCCCTGACCCTCTCTCGCCACTCCTCCCTATAGTTCATCGCCCTAGGCAGGTCTTCAGGACAACAACCTGTATCCTCACATAGCTGCTGAATGTACGTTCGTGCTGGTCGTCCTGCTTTTGCGCGGCCATGTGTGGGGATCCATAAGAGTACATCTCTTATGAGTTCATCTCTGCTTCTCCAGCAATGTCCTGCATGTCTGGTTCGCCTAACTTGAATAGTTTTCGTGATAGGGGGCAGGTGGCCGTACAGTTGGTGTCTTGTGGGGTGTTGCTGCCAGGACTTGTTCAGGATTGCACGCAGCATTGTAGATATTTTTACACTACAAATAATCGTAAATCTGTTTCGATGTATCTGAGTATGTCATGTTTGAGCGTATGTGTGATTCTGCCTGAATAAAAGAGCCTAATTATAAAACATTCCAAAATTTCTATTGTCCCAAAAGAAGAGATTCTTTTAAAAAAAAGTTTCAGATAATTTTGCCTATGAAATTAATTTTAAAACAACTTTTGTAGCTAAAATTAATTTTTCCATTCACTGAATCACACGATAAATATATAAAACCATATAATGTATAAAAAAATTTAACAATAAAAAACATGGAAAAGAATAGAAAAATATATAATATATAAAAAAAACATGTAATATATAAGAATGATATAATGAATATATGTTGATAAAATACATTTGCCCATATAACGAATATATGAAAAACATACCATGAGAAAAACCATGTTATATAAAAGAAAATATATACAATAAACTTATGATAAACTGAGACTATACAACGAATATATATTTGAAATGTATTTGTCCATATAATAAAATATATAATGAATATATAAAACATATAATGTATAAAAAATATATACAAAAAAAACATATAATATGTAAAAAAAAAGTATGCATAAAAAAGACTGTATAATGAATATGTACTGATAAAATACATTTGTCCCTATAATAGGACATAAATGTGCGTTTTAAATACAGTAGACGTCTTTTTTAGCACTGTCAGGAAGTGTAGCTTCCGCTTCCGGTTACCTAGTCACATGACGAGTAATTTCACACCTCTTGATTCTAAACGCCGTCTCCTCTCTCTATCTCCTCTTTTTTTAATACATAATTTTATGAACACGTTTTCATATCATATTTATCTTTCTCATCCGCCATTTTGTTCCATAATCTTTCTCCACCATTTTCTTTTCCTTTGCGTTATCTGCTTGAATGCTTACAGAGACAAATTACCGTCATTACCTCGTGCGTTGCAAAACAAGCCGACCATTAGTTGTTATTTCGCTTCCACGGCTTCTAACAACAAAGATACAACACTCTCGGGTGTAGACAAGTGGTGAAAACAGAAAACTGCCTGTCGACTTGTGGGTCTAGAGTTCTAAACTCACTATCAAAATCGCTGATATTATTTCTCACGTTTTCTCGACCAAAGAAACCTGTCTACTTTGTACGAAAAGAAAAATATATTATACCGGGGCTCGAATCTAAGGTAGCAGAACGTTAAATGTATCATTGTTCATTGTATTTCAGTGCCAAATGCAAACTTAGCGTGAAGATTACATTGAAAGAAGTTTATTCTGAGCAATGGTCCAGAGAGCCCCAGGTTCCATTTCTTCACTTGCGATAATAGGATGTCTTAATTTCGCCGTATAATAAATTGTAGTCAACAATTGTCACCAATATAGCCTTACAGTTTTCAATATCTATCTATCTATCTATCTATCTGTTCCAATCTATCTAATCTAGCTAGCTAGCTAGCTATCTCATTTTGTCCAAATAAATCTCATACTATTTGAATCTATCTATCTATCTATCTATCTATCTATCTAGCCAGCTAGCTTGCTAGCTCATACTTTCTCATTCTACCCATACAGTCAAAATCTATCTAGTTAGCTACCTCATGCTTTCCCAATCTATCTATCTATCTATCTATCTATCTATCTATCTATCTCATACGGTCCCAATATATCTCATACTGTCCTTATTTATTTATTTATTTATTTATTTATCTGTCTATCTCATACTATTTGAATCTATTTATCTATCTATCCAGCTAGCTTGCATACTTTCTCATTCTGCCTAATACTATCAAAATATATCTTGTTAGCTATCCCATGCTGTCTCAATCTATCTATCTATCTATCTATCTATCTATCTATCTCATATGGTCCCAATATATCTTATACTGTTAAAATCTATCTAGCTACCTATCTCATGCTGTCCTAAACTATCTATCTATCTATCTATCTATCTATCCATCTATCTCATAATGTTTAAATCTATCTCATACTGTCAATCATATACTGTTAAAATTTATCTATCTTGCAATCTTATGCTTTCCTAATCTATCTATCTATCTATCTATCCCATTTGGCTGGGGCTTTTGAATATACCGACTGGTTCTCTAAAAGCGGGGTTAGACTCCCACAACGAGTGTCCTGGATTTAACCTTATTCAATTGGAAGGTAAGATTCCAGTAATGCGGGAGCTTTGGGGAATGCGGGGTACCCATTTATTGACATCGCTCCCAGGTCAACTCTGACTCGGAGTAGTAGCAACTGATTGGATTCTATTATTAGGTCAAATAGAACTAAACTGTGCACTCATGATAAACTAATTTTTTTGAATTAGAACTGTATTTACATTGAAGCTGTGTACCTATGAAGAACTGAGTTGTTTGGAATCGAAATGTTTTGACATTTAACTGTTTGTAAGTAAAAACTCTTCTCATACCAATATTGATTGTTTGAAATTTCATTCAGCGATAAATAACCCGAAAATGGTTTTCACGCTGTAAAACAAAACCACCAACCAACCAACCAACCAACCAACCCATCCCAACTAAACAAGTAATCTATTCATCTATCAATTTCATTCTGTTTCTAGCGACCTATCTATCAGTCGAACAATCTATCGATCGACCAACCAAACTCACACTATTTTCTATCTATTTCAATCTAATTCATTTATCTATTTATTTATCCGCCTCTATCTATCTGAGATATACATAATGTTGAAACTCGCTCAAGATTGATGCCAATTTTGACCTGGGTGCTCTAAGCTGCGTGTTAGAGGATAGTAGATATTCTGATTATAATGTTAAGACTTTGATGTGGCATACTTTGTCCCAGGACACTATTCTTCATCATTTTGATTGAATATATACGTGTATAAACGCACTCCTTTCAGTATATATATATATATATATATATATATATATATATATATATATATATATATATATATATATATGCAAAGCTCTTCATATGAATTGAGGTCTCGGTAGCCGTTAAGCGGATATATGTAAACAAAAACAAATGTGATGCATAAACGTTTAAATTTCCATCGCTTGCGATAGTTTCCTCGTGACTGAGCGGTAGAATCTTGAGTAAACCAAGTTTCGATCCCAGCATCGGGAATCAAGCCTGTCTAGCCACACTGAAGAGTTCTGATAGAACGAAGCAGGTCTGTCTGTGGATGATGATGATATACATATATATATAGTTATAACTTATATATAAATTAAAACGATATCACTATCAAGCCCTGTCGATACCATTGACTTCTCTGAGAAAGAGTCATGTAGATATTTCTGTCTGTTTTATTTTTTGGGGTTTTTTTCTTCGTTTTCTGCTTTTGTTTTTTTTTTTTCTTTCGTTTTTTTTTCTTTCCCCCTTTAACAGACGCCACTCGTACAGATCATTATCTATGCTTTTGTTACAGGTGTGATCTGGTATTCTTCCGAGAAAAAACAACACTCGCGTGTCACAAAAAAAAGACAACAATCAAAAAAGATTTATGCGTCTAAAGTTTAAGTTTTCACTTAAGTTAGTTAAACTGTGTATTTTTTTGTCTTAATCATAGATTCGATTTTAATCTTACTCAATTATTTGTGACTATTTTTGGGGTTTTGTTTTATTTTTTTTATTTTTTTTGTAAGTTTTTTCTTCCTTTTTTTTTTTTTGTTTAAATTTCTTCCCAATTTGAGACTTTTTGTATTTTTTAATACTCTTTCTTTCAGACAGGTCAGTAGAAAATAAAATAAAATGTTGTCATGGATTCGATTTTAAACTTGTCCAATCATTTGTGACATTTTTTTGGCGGGGACAGGGTTTTAGTTTTGTTTTGTTTTTTTTTGTTTTGTTTTCTGTAAGTGTTTATCTTTCTTTTTTTTTTTTTTTTTTAAATTTCTTCCCAATTTGACACTTTTTGTTTTTTTAAATATCCTTTCTTTCAGACAGGTCAGTAGAAAATGAAATAAAATGTTGTCATGGATTCGATTTTAAGCTTATTCAATTATTTGTGACTTTTTTTATTCGTTTTATTTTTTTTTTTTCTTACCTGTAATTTTTTTTTTCTTTTTGTTTAAATTTCTTCCCAATTTGACACTTTTTGTTTTTTTAAATATCCTTTCTTTCAGACAGGTCAGTAGAAAATAAAATAAAATGTTGTCATGGATTCGATTTTAAACTTATTCAA
This sequence comes from Sepioteuthis lessoniana, assembly GCA_963585895.1. Lineage (NCBI taxonomy): Eukaryota > Metazoa > Mollusca > Cephalopoda > Myopsida > Loliginidae > Sepioteuthis > Sepioteuthis lessoniana. The sequence goes on from OY757931.1 coordinate 25,139,614, forward strand.
TTATTTGTGACATTTTTTGATGGGGGGGTGTTTTAGTGTTTTTTTTTCTTTTCAGTAAGTGCTTTTCTTTTTTTTTTTTTTTTTAAATTTCTTCCCAATTTGACACTTTTTGTATTTTTTAATACTCTTTCTTTCAGACAGGTCAGTTGAAAATAAAATAAAATGTTGTATCAAAACACTTCGACAATGAAGAACATATTAATTACTAACACGATATTCGGTCACTATATCAATTAGTGTCTTCCTCTGTTTATTCGTCTTCAAACTGAATGGAATGAAATTACACGCTTAGTTTTGTGAATAATTTAAAAGAGTTTTTAGATTTGGTCGTTAGAAACATACAAGAAAAACAGATAAAATGACCTCTCCTCGTTGTATCATCTTGTCGTGCCATCAGCACAGATATTCCTGACCCTTTCTCGCCACCTCTCCCTATCGTTCATCGCTTTCGACATTCTCGCAGAGCTGATGTATGTTGGTTCGAGCTGGTCACCCTGCTTTTGCTCGGCCATGTGAAGGGGTCCATAGGAGTACATCACTTATGAGCTCGTCCCTACTTCTCCAGCAGTGTCCAGCATGTCTGATTCGTCTAACTTGGATAGTTTTCATGATGGGTTGATGGCGGCCGTACAGCTGCTGCTTCGTGGGGTGCTGCCTCTAAGACCTGTTCAATATTGTTCGCAGCATTCTTGCATAATTGCCATCAAGCCTTTTCTCCGGACATCTAAATTTTTGACAATATTTCCCATAAGGGTTAGAATTTTTTGATTTTTAAAATGTAAATTAATTTTCTAAGATAGGATTGCTTAAAACTATGAAAACTACTTCAAAAGAACATGAAAATAATTTTCTTATTTAAAGTCTTTGCTTTTTATATAGCATGAAATAATTGGTTTTATGGAATAAATACTTAGACTTAAGGATTTAATATATGCCAAAGAATTCAATTAAAATCTGCGATTAAAATTTGACCTTGTGTTATGTCCTGTCGGTATCAGAGGCATTTATTAAATACAAAACAGATTTTGTCAACTATTTGGTTTGGTTTGGTTTGGTCTAGTTTCTTGTTTAAAGGCACATCAAACTTTGTGGGGGTATTGTTGCCAAAGCCATCCTTATAGAAGAACAATAGTGGTATTAGTTTACCAAGAGCTGGGGGAGATAAATAGGTTCATACCTTTCCTAAGAGTATTAATCCCGAAGCCACCACAGTATCACAACTGGATTTTGAACTCTCACTATGATGTAACAGTTAAACGCATCAGCATGAACGCCAACGGCTCAACTCCCAACTGTTTTAAATATATGAGGATCATTAAATAAATTTCCAGACGTTTTTCGTATGGGCATTTTTATTGATAGTACACACATGAAACTCTAGTCCCCTCCGAAGTAATCTCCTCCGGATGCAATGCACTTGTTGTACGATTCCAAAAACTTCTGGAAGGTCCCATGGAAGTCCTCTTGCGTGAGTGTGTCAATGACCTTTGTCACAGCCTCTTTCAGCTCCTCAATTGTCTCATAACGACAGCCTCTGAGCTTAGTGAATAACCAAAAGTCACAGGGAGCAAGGTCTGGACTAAAGGGACGGTGAGGAACTGTCTTGATGCCCATCTTAGTCAAATAGTCTGTGACAAATATGGAGTTGTGGACTGGTTCATTGTCCTGCTGGAAATGGCACTGACCCGATTTGAAGAGTGCTGACCTCTTCCAACGGAATCTCTTCCTGAACTCCCTTACAACCTCAACATAGTAATCCTAATCCTAACCGTCTGGCCAATCAACTCTGGTGTATTGACTTCCTTACTCCTCCCACAGCTCTCATCATCCCTCACAGACTCCCTGCTTTCCTTGAATCTCTTATGCCACTCAAAAACTGATGCTCGATTCATGAAAGATGGTCGAAAAGCAGTCTGAAGCATTCCATACGTTTCTGTGGCATTTTTTTCCAAGTTTAAAACAGAATTTAATTGCATATCTTTCTTCTAAAATGTCCTCACGTCAAGATTGCATATTTTTAATTCACCAGCTGTGACAATCAGGCTTTAGTAGGGTGTATTCCAATTGCTTCTGTAACTGTTCATTTAAACCTGAAATCATAAAATTTGGTCAGTCATCTTATAACAGGTAAAGCAATAGCATACTGAATTTTCAAGTGTCTACGACAATTTTAAATGCCTGTACAAAAATCTGGAAACTTATTAAATGCACCAAGTACATCACTGTAAGTCAAAAAGTGAAGAGTTCTGGATATGGCACTAGACTGTATCACATGGTGAGGTTCTGTTCAGGAGATCTTGAGAATGTTGAGTACTTCTTCATTTCCATTACTCTAAGGTCCACTTTTAATTGGAGGGGTAGTACCTGTCTGGGTCCCATCAATCGATCGAATAAAAATCGTATTGTAAAGGACCACGTGTAAAAAATATGAATCAATAAAAACTTCTTAGAAGCAACTTTACATAAAACTTCAAATGAACGGGATTCACTCAACTCTTGGCACAAAAAAATCCTCAACGGGTTAATATGTCATTTGAATCAATCAATCAATCAATCAGTCGATCAATTTGTGGTCGATCGATCTTCTTTTGAAAAGAATCATAACGTGTTGTAAGAGAGACACTTACTAGCCGACGAGACAAGACAGGTTGCAACGATATTTTGCTGCATTAACTTAAATTCTTAGAACAGAAGTGTTATTTAATTCTTTTATTAAATTAGGTAATCACTTGTAACCAAATGATCATTAGAGTTAGATAAGAATACTTTAAACCATATAACTATTAGAATAAGATAGCAATCTTGGAAGCCATATAACTGGATGCAAATTGCTTGTTTCAAATAGGAATATTTAAAACATATAACTCTAAAGAAACATATGATTATTATTAAATAGCAATAAATAATTCTCAGTATTAGATAGGAATACTTGAAAACATATAATTGGGTGTAATTTCATTTGTATTAGCTTGGAATACGTGATATACTTTAACTAGTTACAAACAAATTGTAGTGATTAAATCGAAACAATTTTAATCCAGATAATTATTAGCATTGGATAGGTATACTTGAAACCATATTCTGTGTTCAAATTATTAGGTTTATAAGTGAATTCTTAAAACCATATTAATGCAAATTATTTTTATTAGAAATATATCATATCATGAACGTGTGATAGAATTATTTTTATATAGAATAGTAACTTAAAGTCATAATTGTTTACTAAGGATGATTGTCAACATCAGTAACTTGAAATCATATAACTGTGTACAAAGAGATGACAATTATTAAATAAAAACGATTACTTGATACCTTCGACAATCGTCCTGGAGACCGGGGTTCAATTCCTGGACGAGTCATACCAAAGACTTAAAAAAAGGGGGACTTGATACATCCTTGCTTAACACTCTGCATTATAAGCTACGTATCAAGGGTAAAGTGGAGCAATTTTAGGAAAGGAGTAGCACCCTCCCCTACACTTGGTGTTGTAGCTTCTGAAAAGGTAGCCTTCGGGTCGCCCTCGACTACAGTCGCCAACTTTATTTTTACTAATGATAATTAATATTTGATAGAAATACTCAAAACAATAACAATGTCTGCACATTATTTGTATTTGATAGGAATACTTTATATCATTGACTCTGTACAAAGATATTTAAAAAACGAAGGACATAAAAATGTAATCAGTATTGTACAAGGAAAGGAAATCCATAACCTCTTGGCATAAAAAAAAAACCTTGATAGTTTGACATGCCATTAAAACAAATCAATCAATAATTCAATCAATCAAAAATAAAATCGAACAATTCACTTCAATTCCTGCACCTCACCAATTTCAATTTGTTGTTTTCTTTAAAAAATAATCCCACACGGATAGAAATGTTTAATGTTTCGATTAGAAAATAACAATTGGGAATAAATTTTCCTACAGAACATAAAAAATATTGCACAGAACTATTAGAAATGTGTATTAATTCTGGAAATTCTAGAGTAATTAATGAGAGTATTGACCTAATGAGTAGAGGTTTCGCCAGTTGTCCGGGAGACCGGGGTTCAATCCCAGGTCGAGTCATACTAAAGACTCAAAAATAGTACTTGATGCTACCAAGTTTAACACTCAGCATTAAAATGTACGTATCAAGGGTAAAATGGAGCAATGCTTGGAATGGAGGAGCGCCCTCCCCTACACATTGGTGTAGTAGCAAGTGAAAAAGGAGCCTTCGGGTCACCCACGAATATGGTCGCCAACTTTACCTTTTTCACTATTGCTCATGTAAATTTCCCCCACCAGCTAGGGCCGTCGAATCCAATGCCTGTACAAAGCTGCCGAGGGGTAATATCTCTCCCTAAACCAGTGACGAGATTATGACACTAAAGGGCCTTTTCGTGGTGAAACATGGAAATTTTAGAGAGTAGGAAGTACTCTTTCGTAGACATTACTTCCAGGTCCTCTTAGTTCGGAAATGGTAGTATTGGTTATTTTTCTATGTATGGGTCAAATAAAAGAGCTCAATAATTCAAAAATGATAATTTTTATAAATTATTTGAAATTATACAGCTGTGAGTAAATCCTTTTTAAGTGATAGGAATACTTGATAATTAGAATTAACGTGGTAAGACAGAAATATTTGAAATCATTTAACTGTGCGTAAACAAATAAATGATATTGAATCGAATTATTTCTTCTGGATAGAAATGCATGGAATCAGTTAACTGCATGCATACAAAAAAGCTCTAATGATTTGTTTTAAAACAAATCTACCAAAAAAACTATTCACTTATAATATATATATATATATATATATATATATAGCTGTGTGAGGGAAGAATTTTCTTCGTTAATATATACTTGATTAAGCAATATAGACATCCTTTGTCCACACATTTTTTTTATTTATCCTTTCCAGTCACTGCATCGATTTTATTGTATCCAGCGGGTATTTTTTAATAAACCTCCCATTATTAATTGTTTTCTTAGTACATTCTGCCCGATCTTTGGCCATCATCAATGATGCGCGTATTGTTAAATCAAATATATATATATATATTTACATACACACACACACACACACACACACACACACATATATATATATATATATATATGTATATATATATATATGCGTGTGTGTGTGTGTGTGTGTGTGTGTGTGTGTGTGTGTGTGTGTGTGTGTGTGTGTGTGTGTGTATATAATCATGATCTGGCATAAAATTACCCAGAGCTTTTGATATTTCATAGAAGACTACCTTACTGAACAATACCATTTAGATGTACATCAAATGTATTTAAATCAAACTTACATCTATATACATATGTAATAAAATCCCAATTTAGATAGGACTATTTTTTTAGCTATTTTCTTAATTTCCTTGCAGAAGTGTTAAGTCCTAAGATAATGCTTTTGAGCAGCTGCATTTGGTAATCAGTCCCGTTTTCTCTATTAATTCTCGACTCTCAAACACAAAGCAAGCAGCATATTGTCACCTCCGAGCTAATTTTGGACTTAACAGTAACTATTCAATAAAAAAAGAGCTAATGACCAAAGATTAGTCTTATCTGGATCGTGGATTGAAATATTACTTTTGCAAATATTTTTTACGCAAATTTGAATATGATACAGGGAAATTCCAATGGGTAGGTGTGTTATTCAGATATCCAGGAGAATTTGCGTTAATTAGCTCGTGATATTTATCAGATATTTATTTTCAAAAACTCCGTTTTATCTCCATTCCAAATTTACAGCAATGCAAAAGATTCAATAAAATTTGACTCAAATATAAAGAAAGCAGATGTTGTTATTTGGGTATATTAACGGAACAAGAACAGATTCTCTTAGCCATAATCAAGAGAAAAATGTTTGAGCTAACACACAGGTAATCAAAAAGGCATCAACTCTCCGTAATTGGATAAAGTTTTAGAATTTAATTCCTATCCCATATGACCAATTAATTATACAACATCGTATCTTCTTTTTTTTTTTTGGAGGGAGGATGCTGACTGTCTAATGAAACGTTCTTAGCGGATTCCTAATTATGTTAGACATCAAAGAATTCCCAAATTGACATTTTAACGGAAATCAGAGCAACAGCCTGGTTCTGAATTTCTCAACATTGTTTATTCTAAATGACAATAAAGTATTCTAAATCCTTTCATTTATTTGGGCATAACACACACACACACACACACACACACACACACACACACATATATATATATATATATATATATATATAGCCCCCAACATGCACGACCAGGATGTCACCCAAAGTTAATTTTTTTAGAAGAATCTAACTGGTCTAATAGCTAAAGGAAATACGAGCAACTTCAGACAATATATATATATATATATATATATATATATATATATATATATATATATATATATATATATATATATATACAAACCCCTTCGCACGAGTAAAATATGATCTAACGTCTATTTTTTAAACGGAGTTTAATAGGTCTGAATTCAGAGTTTTCATTCTCCTAGATTGGTTGCCTTACCAAGATTAAAGAGCTCAGTCTGCCCTACTAATTACACATAGCTGGATTCATACCTTTCCCAAGTGTATTTCTGCAATGTGAAATGTAAACAGACTCGTCTAGGTATTGAACTCAGGTAACCATGACCTCCCATATATATATATATATATATATATATATATATATATATTATCATCATCATAATCATAATCATCATCAAGGGATAACCACAGGATTCCTCTCTCTCTCTCTCTCTCTCTCTCTCTCTCTCTCTCTCTCTCTCTCTCCCACACCTTCCAGCTGTTCCAGTTAGCCATCACTTTTAGTCTGTCATCTAGACTGCACTTGGTTTCTTCATTAGTATTTTATGAACACTGATGACCGTCTTAAAATCCATATATTATACTGGAAAAATTACGGTTAGCCTTTAGAACCTTTGAAATATATATTTTTTTCACTTCTATATAAACTCTTAACAGAATTGATAGTACCTGTTTAGTTCCTGTCTATAGGGCAAGTAGAATTAATAACCTGGTTTTGACACTATACTCCATCTGATGGAGAAGTTTTAGGCCTGGAGCTTTAGGGAATGTGGGGTACGTTTTTATTCCCATTACTCCCAGGGTCACTTTGATCCAGTGGTAGGATATGTTTGAGTCACATCGATGGATCAAGTACCACTAATAAGTTGGTTTTGACACTATACTCCCTCTGATGGAGAAGTTTCAGCCCTGGAGCTTTGGGGGAATGTAGAGTACATTATTATTCCCATTACTCACAGGTCAACTTTTATCCAGATTGGTAGGATCTGTTTGTGTCCCATCTATGGGTAAAATGATACTAATTATCTATTTTTAACACTATACTCCATCTTATGGAGAAGATTAAGGCCTGGAGCTTTGGAAATATGAGTACATTTTTTCGATTACTCCCAGGTCAACTTTTATCCAGAGTGTTCCGTATATGGGTCAAACAGAATTATGTTAAATATCAGTAATCAGGCGCATCTAAATAGGATGTTAATTATAAAGAATCGCTGACAAATCATACATAATATGTATGAATAAACTGGATTTAGCAAGATATAAACCCAGGTGGGTTTTTTTGCCATAAAATACAACCAAGCAAAACCAAGCCAAACTAAACCAAGCCAAGCCGAAATCATTAGTGACGTTATATTTTACTTCGTGTAACATCATTATAAAAACTGTGAGCAAGATCTATTTAAATCAGTATATTGATGCATGAAAATAAAAGTTAGAGGGGAAGATAATTTATCATCATGGTTTTTGTCAGGACGTTAGATGAAACCAAAGTCCAGTTCTTGTTCTGTGGACAATATTATTCCTTATATGTACGTTTATGTATTCTCCTAAATTTGATCCCAACAAACCCTACACCGAGATACGAGCAAAAATTGAACGTATATGTAGAAAAATATACATTAAAAAATTCCTTCACTTATGCTAGGAATGATTATGTGGCTGCGGTAAGATGGGCGACTGATGTAAAATCAACCGGGTTTCAATCCCAGCTTGAAGCATCTCATGGGTCGAGCCACAATGAAGATTTGTAATACCACAAAACAGTCTGTCTTTGGATGACAATATATATGCTCCCTCACCCCGTGGTTTGAGAACATTAGCTAGGATAGTTGCCGGCTGTCCCAAACGCTGAAATGCAATAGCTCTTCGCTAGAATTGAGCACTACAGGTAGCTGATAAAGTATTTGTAGAAATATATATGTTAAAACGCCCTTCACTTCTGGTAGGAATGACGATGGCTTTGGGGTAAGTCTGTTCGTGTATGGCATTATATATATATATATATATATATATATATATATATATATATATATATATATATTATAACACTATCATAAATAAAAGGCCTCAACACTCTACATTCATCTTATCCACCACGTACACTCTATCTTTTACTGCAATAGCGTAAAAATCGTTCAACGTTAACAACAACCAGATAACGATTAAAATTAACCATCACCCTCCCCCAACTATTACCCATACCTCCAAAACCCACGATCTATCTCCTTAATTTTATAATGACAACGCATTGCTCTTCATTTAGAATCATCATCTTATATAAAAATACTATTATTGTAACCCCTTCATTATTTTCATTATGTACGTACTATCACAACCGGGACATTGTCCCAGCGGTTAGAGTGTTGGCCAATGGCCCGGGAGACCTGGGTTCAATCCCAGGTCGAGTCATACCAAAGACTTTAAAAATGGAACTTGATACCACCTTGCTTAACACTCAGCATTATAAGGTACGGTTCAAGGGTAAAGTGGAGCAATCCAGGGAATGGAGTAGCGCCCTCCCCTACACCTTGGTGTAGTAGCTATCGAAAAGGGAGCCTTCGGGTCACCCTCGACTATGGTCGCTAACTTTACTTTACTTTTTACGTACTATCACAGATAACTATAGTATATATAATATATACGCAACATTTCATCAAATTATTATTATATTATAGCCCAAATCTCTTACCTACATATAATACCAATATTGTACAGTATTCCATAGTATGTTGCAATACAATATATCCCTTACTCCTTTATATTCATTGTGATTCTGGTTCACCATACTATACTCGCTTAAATACGCTTACAAATAAAATCATTATTTATTTCCCTCGACATGCAATGATGTTTTGTTCCTTAGTTATAATCGCATACACATAAAGAAATAGATAAAGAATGTTTCCCCACAATTATTTAGCAATATAAGATACACATACGACTAACATCCGGTAAAAACAACGCGCTGCGCATGTACCTACACATACACATGCACTATATACCACTCACATATACTCTCACAATAATACGCAACTATAACCCACACAAATATATATACGCACACGCATGCATACACACACTCACCCCCCCACACACACACACAAACACTCACAAGCACACATAAATATTCCTACACAATCCCAACGGGTTTTGACTATTTTTCGATTTTCAATACCTTTCATTTTTTTTAACTGCCTGAAAATTGTTATGTAAAAACGTCAAGACAAAATTTCAAGGCATTACATATATAAATCTAATATATATATATATATATATATATATAATGCCTTCAATAAGTGGCCAAACGTTTTTGTACAGATTTAAAATTGTTGTAGACGCTTGAAAATTCAGTATATGATTGCATTACCTCTTATGAGATGGCTGAACAATTTTTATGATTCCATGTTTAAATGAACAGCTACAGCAGGAATTCGAATACACCCTACTAAAGCCTGATTGTCACACCTGGTGAATCAAAAAAATGAAATCTGGACGTGAGGACACTTTAGAAGAACGATATGCATTAAAATTCTGTTTTAAACTTGGAAAAAATGCCACAGAAACGTACGGAATGCAACAGACTGCTTTTCGACCATCTTGCGTGAATAGAGCATTAGTTTCTGAGGGGCGTAAGAGATTTAAGGAAGGCAGGGGGTCTGTGAGGGGTGATGAGAGGTGTGGGAGGAGTAAGGAAGTCAATACACTAGAGTTGATTGGCCAAAGGGTTAGGGTTAGGGATACTATGTTGAGGTTTTAAGGGAGTTCAGGAAGGGATTCCGTCGGAAGAAGCCAGCACTCGTCAAATCGGGTCAGTAGCATTTCCACTAGGACAATGCACCAGTCCACAACTCCATCCTTGTCACAGAGTATTTGACCAAGATGGGCATCAAGACGGTTCCTCACCCTCCCTATAGTCCAGACCTTGCTCCTTAAGCACAGAGGCTGTCGTTATGAGACAATTGAGGAGATGAAAGAGGCTGTGGAGAAGGTCATTGACACGCTCACACAGGAGGACTTCCATGGGGCCTTCCAGAAATTGTTGGAAGGGTACAACAAGTGCATTGCAGCCGGCGGATATTACTTCGAATGGGACTAGAGTTTCATGCGTGTACTATCAATAAAAGTGCCCAGACGAAAAAAGTCTGGAAACATCGTATGCACCCCGTATATATATATATATAGAAAGAGTGAGAGAGAGAGAGAGAGAGAGAGAGAGAGAGAGAGAGAGAGAGAGAGGGAGAGTACGGCAAAATTACCTCCCACATTTACAACTGCCCTCTGAGTCATTCAAGTAAATTTAGGCAAAGGACAATTCTCTCTGTCTTATAAATTATTTTTGTTGATACGGTTAGTTATGATTTTGGCTGGGACCTGTCCTCGCCGTGCTTTTTTGTTGTTGTTGTTTTTTTAAGCGTTTTTTTTTTTCGTTTCTTTTCGTTTTTCATTTTTATTTAACTGTTGAATATCTCATTTCTACACATAACTTTACGTACTTATTTCATGTTACATCGGAATGATGCTGTTCCAGGTAGAAAACTTATACTTCAATATGTTGAAAATTCTATCTAAAATAACATCAATCCACCGTAATACTCTCTTTATTTTGTATCTTTTAACATGGCCCTGTTATAAACAACCAAACCCAAGACATTCTTTATCAGAGACCGCCGTCTTGTCTCGTGCACGCGCCATCAGGGAAGACAAAAGAAGTATTTTAAATAGAGCGACAGTTATGTACATTGCCATCATCTTGCCAATCCATCATGTTTTTTTTTGTTTGTTTTTTTTTGTCTTTCTTTTCGTCTTTTTTTTTTTTCCTTTTACGTCAAAACCTACCAGCAGCAACTACGACTAATATGTCAATTTTGAAGATATTGATTTTTTTTTTTTTTTTTTGTCAAACACCGTGTGACAAGAGAACGTCCGCTCGTTGTGTATTTTTGAAAGGGCTTACATGTTCACGCGACCACCCCGTTGAAGTTTAGTCCAGAACAAAGAAAGAAATAAAAGAGTTTTATTTTGTTTCATTCTTTTTTTTTTCGTATTTTTTTAAATATCTTGATTAAAGCCAAGCAGAGAAGAAAATTGCGAATTTGAGTTAATCTTAGGAAGCGGAAAGTAAGAGAAACACAATTTTCAAAAATATTACTCATCATGTCCACTGCCGCTATTGAAAAATGACCTGTTATATAGAAGAGACAAGCAATTGTAATGGTATGCACGTGCGACTACACAAGACTTCACGCATGCGCAATGATGATCTTCATTTTGACACCCACTTGTGTCTTTCTCTAATTTAGCGTAAAAAAGGAAAAATAAAGCGAAAATTATGCGCACAATGAGTCTCTTTTTGGTTCGGGATGAAATGGCGAGGAAAATTTGGCCTGTTTAAGATTTTCATGTGAAGACTGCTCATCTGGAGAATTTACTATTTTCTGCCAAGCAAAAAATGAGGCAGACATCAAATAGACTCTGCTTCACTACGATCATATTTTTTCGTTTGTGATTTAAAAGAAATGACTATTTTACTTCGCCCATATCTTTGTTACTAACTTCTTTTGACAATATATATATATATATATATATATATGTGTGTGTGTGTGTGTGTGTGTGTGTGTTGGCTTTTTCTATGCGAGATATATAAATTTTCTTCTTACTTTGTACATATATACACATGTGTGTGTGTGTGTGTGTGTGTGTGGTTTGGCTTTTTCTATGCGACATATATAAATTTTCCTCTTACTTTATACATATATATATATATATATATACACGCACGAAGAATTTCACTGACAGGCATGTATCGAAAGTAGTATAAACATTTGACCAAACACATGCATACATACATATAGACAGACATTGATCCAGAAAAATACGATTAGTGTCATAGAGAAAATAAATCGTTCCCGAGATAGATAGATTGATAGATAGATAATCTAAACATATATTCAGCGTGGTAAACAATTTCTTCTTCTTCTTCTTCTTCTTCTTCTTATTATTATTATTATTATTATTATTATTATTATTATTATTATCATTTTTTTATTATTATTATTATAACTACTACTACAACAATAATTCCTTGCGAGTTTTCACACCAGTCTCACCTGGCGGCCTTCAATTGGAGTCTGAGGGACAGCAATTCTCCACAAGTCTTCAGAACCCTTCTTAGTAATCATGACCAATTTTAGCAATCTTAGTTTGGATGGTCATGGCATATCATCCATTTTCCAGCTTTCCCAATGCCCCTTACTAAGACTTTTGGGATTCTTCCGAGTACACCACTTATAAGTGGTAACACATTCACTTTCATGTTCCATAACTATTTTTCTGTTTTCGGTCAAAACTCAAGTACTTGTCACTCTTTTACTTTTCTTTGATATTCACTCAGTGGTCCGCCGGGATAGCAAAGTCCACTCTTCAGCCAGTTCTCTTTTTCTTTTAATTAACACCAGGTGTCATTTTCTGGCAGGAATTAGGTGATCTGTTTGTATCTAAAAATCAAAGAGAATTCTGCGTCTCATTCTTCAGGACTGATTCTGGTTCATAAATATACCATTTTGTTATTCGATCAAATTTCAGTTTCCAGTACGATTTCTTACCTTGTCGGTTCTAGTCTTGATTTGTTTTGGTTTCTTTGTCTAATGGCATATTAATCTTTGTAGGTTATTTAACACTAAACCGTCCTTTTGGAATGACAGTAGGGGTTCACCCATAGCTGGGAAGGTATTTGTCTGAAAGTGAACGTAATAGCATGACTGGAGTTCCGCAGTCCATCGCTTTAACCTTTACACCATAAGGAGACTCGTGTTTACTCTTATATTCTTTTTTGTGCTAGTTTGCTGCATTCGTTTATCATGTGTTTAATCGTTTCGTTTCTATAACCACTTAATGTACACTTGCTATTAATTGAATCTTATCTATTTCCGCTACAACAAAGTTGGTCCTCATGGCGTTGTTTCATGCTGCTATTAGGGATATTCAGTTACTCTTTCTTAATCCTTGCGAATTTTTTTACCAGAGTTTGAATGACAGGAAATCTTCTTTTGTCTACAGGACTTTTCTAAGTATTCTAGCTTAACTGAAAGATGCTTTTGTCAGAATAGTCTTTATTATTCTTATTTCCAGTTCCTTCAGTATTTTATCCAATCTTTTAGGGAACTTTCCAAGTTCTCAAAGTACAATTAGTATAACATTAACCCTTTACGTTCCTCATCATTTTTTATCTCCTTGGCAAGATCCAAGTATTTGCCTATTTGGTCATTTTCGATTATTTTTGCTCTGTGGTACACCAGAACGGCAGCATCTACAAGATGGCAAGTTCTTTTTACTCGCTAATCAACACGAGGCTTGGTCGTATGGCCAAGATTACCTGATCCGTTTTTAATCTCTTGCAAAATTCCCAAGGGAAATTCTAATGAATATATTTCTATTTTATGTTCTAATTTTAATATTACATGTATTTCTTTTATTTTCTTTTTTAAGTGAATAACAACTGTATTAATGCCTGTACTAATAACGGTGATACTAAATGTAATTGGTGTTCTCGGTACAGCCACCGTGGAATTGGTACTGGGAGTGGAGGACTTGGAGGTAAGAGGACGAGTAGAGACCATCCACACTGCAAGTTTTAAGATCGGCCACAATATTGAGAAGAGTCCTGGAGACTTGCTGTCACTTAAACTCCTGTGGGAAACCACCGGCTAACACTGATGGGAAAAACTTTAAAAAAGAACACGATCGCCAACAGAATGACAATATCTAGGAAACATAATTGGGAAGGAAAGCAACTCTATGGACGTTTTAAACGACTAATAAACAACATCTCACACGACAAAACCTGAACATGGCTAAGAAAAGGAAACTTTCAGAGAGAAACAGAATCTGTCCTAATAGCAGCGCAAAACAACGCCATAAGAACCGATCATATCAAAGTGAGAATAGATAAGATGCTAAAAAATAGCAAATGTAGACTATGCGGTGACAGAGATGAAACCATCAATCACATTATAAGAGAATGCAGCAAATTAGCATAGAAGGAATATAGACTCGACACGATTGGGTCGGCTAGGTGATCCACTGGGAAATGTGGAAGAAATTTAAATTTGACCATACAAACAAATGGTATATACACAACCCAGCATCTGTCCTAGAAAATAACGCACATAAACTCCTATGGGACTTTGACATACACACTGATCACCTAATCTCGGCCTGAAGACCAAACCTAATAATAATCAACAAAATGAAGAGAACTTGCAAAATTGTTGACTTTGCTGTCTCGACAGCCCACAGAATAAATTTGAAGGAATGTGAAAAGAAGGATAAGTACCTCGACCTTTCTAGATAATTGAAAAAGATGTGGAACATAAATGTGACGATTGTACCAATTGTGATTGGTGCTTTTAGCACAATAACCTAAGGATTATTAAAAAGCCTGGAGGTTTGGAAGTTGGCGGACGAGTAGAGACTATCTAAATGACAGCATTGCTGAGAACTGCAAGAATCCTGAGACGAGTCCAGGAGACTTGAGGAGACTTGGTGTAACTCAAACTCCAGTGAAAAAACATCAGGTAACACAGATGTGAAAAACTCTAAAGGAGTAAAATAACAATAATAATGCCTCTGATGTCCCGAAAGACCATAGAGTAAATTGAAGGAAAGCAAAATGAGAGATAATTATCTACACCTTGCTAGAGAACTGAAAAAAAAACTGTGAAACATGATCGGGACGCTGATACCCGTTGTATGTAGTGAACTCTGTTCAGCCACCAAAACGTTGGAACAGTGACTTGGAGGACTTAGAAATAAGACAATGAATGGAGACCATCTAAACTACAGCATTATTCAGAGAGATGAGAAGAGCTCTTGAGATCTGAGGAGACTTGCTGTCACTCAAACTCCAGAGAAATAGCATTAGTAAACGCTGGTATATAAAACCTGCAAATAATAATAATAATTATAATAACATCTCGCACAAGAAAACCTGGACCAAGAAAGGAACATTTTAAGAGAGACACAGAATCTCTCCTAATGGCAGCACAAAACAGCGCTATAAGAACCAATCATATCAAAGTGAGGATAGATAAGACGCAAAAAAATGGCAAGTGCAGACTATGCGGTGACAGAGATGAAACCATCAATCACATAATAAGCGAATGCAGCAAATTGGCTCAGAAGGAGTACAAGGCTAGTCATTACTGGGTGCGCAAGGTGATCCACTGGGAAATGTGCAAGAAATTTAAATTTGACCATGCCAACAAATGGTATATGCACAGCCCAGTACCTATCCTAGAAAATGACACTCACAAATTCCTGTGGGACATTGATATACACACGGATCACCTAATCTCGGCCCGAAGACCAGATCTTATAATAATCAACAAAAAAAAAAAAAGAAGAAAATCTGCAAAATTGTCGACTTTGCTGTCTCGGCAGACCACAGAATAAATCTGAAAGAATGTGAAAAATGAGATAAGTACCTCGACATTGATAGAGAATTGAAAAGACTGTGGAATATGTTGACAATAATACCAATTGTGATTGGTGCTTTTGGCACAGTAACTAAAGAATTATTAAAGGGCCTGGAGGATTTGGAAGTTGGCGGCAAAGTTGAGACCATCCAAACAACAGCATTATTGAAAAGGGCCAGAATACTGAGAAGAGTCCTGGAGACTTGCTGTCACTCAATCTCCATGGAAAGATCATCAGCTTACGCAGATGTGAAAAACTCTAATGAGTAAATAATGATAACAATAATAATCAAGGCGAGGATAGAGAAGACTCAATAAAATAGCAAATGTAGGCTATGTGGCGACAGAGATGAAACAGTCACTCACATCATAAGCGAATTAGCACAGAAATAGTACAAGACTACACACGACTGGGTGGGCAAGGTGATCCACTGGAAAATGTTCAAGAAATTTAAATTTAACCATTCGAACAAATGGTATATGCACAACCCAGCGCCTGTGCTAGAAAATGACACGCAAAAACTCTAATGAGACTTTGATATACACACGGATCACCTAATATCGCCGAGAAGACCAGACCTTATAATAATCAACAAAAAAAAAAAAACAAGAGAACTTGCAAAATTGTCGACTTTGCTGCCCTGGCAGACCACAGAATAAAACTGAAAGAATGTGAAAAGAAGGATAAGTACCTTGACCTTGCTAGGGAATTGAAAAAAACATGCAGGTGACAATTATACTGGTGCGTTTGAAACAGTGACTAAAGTTTTATTAAAGGGAAGTTTGTGGCTGAGTGGAGACCATCCAAACTACTACATTATTGAAAACGAGCAGAATAGTGAAAAGTGTCCTGGGGACTTTAAGAGACTTGCTGTAATTCAAACTCTAGTGAAAGGCCATCAGCTAACGCTGATGTGAAAAACTCTAATAATAATAATAATAATATACAGGATGAAAATAAAAGAATTCGAAAAGATTGATGAATATTTAGACTTTGCTAGAGAACTAAAAAATTAAGGTACATGTGGGTGACTGTGATACCAGTTGTATTTGGTGCACTTGGAACAGTCCCCAAAGGCTTGGAAAAGTTGGAAATCGGAAGACGAATAGAGACTATTTAGACTACAGCATGTTTGAGATTGGTCATAATTCTGAAAAGAGACATGGAGACCAGATGAGACTTGTTGTCACTTAGACTCCTGTAAGATACCATCAGATAACGCGGATGTGAAAAACACACAAAGAGTAAAATAATAATAAAAGAAAAAGATAAGAGACAGAAGTAGTTTGTAATAGAAAAAAACACACCTTTTAATTGATATGTCAGTGACAACATATAATAAATAACATATCATATAAAGATTATAGTAAAACAATACAAAACATTAAAATAGAAACTGAAAAAATGAGGCACTTTAAAATTACCACTGGGCAAGTGATAGTGAGAGCCCTGGTTATGATAAAGAAAGAGACAAATAAACACATTAACAAAATACGTGACAGTCTCAGCTGATATGATATCCGAAAAAATTCATCTCTACAAAATTGCCTATATTTTAAGGAGAATACTATCAATGTGACTGAAAAAAACTCTCCCAAAAGAGGCTTCAAACGGTAAGAATATTTTGAATGCAATTAATTACAATATTCCCTCAACCTAGGTCTTGGGTAAAGACCTAGAGAAAGGTTGTAAGAATCGTGAAATAAATCTGAAATTTAAATAATAATAATAATAATAATAATAATAATAAGAAGAAGAAGAAGAAGAAGAAGAAGAAGAAGAAACGAGAGAGGAGGAGGAATTCATCATCTTCTTCTTCTTCTTCTTCTTCTTCTTATTATTATTATTATTATTATTATTATTATTATTAGTTGTAGTAGTAGTAGTAGTAGTGGTACAAAAAGGGCGATGGCAGGCAATTATGAACAGCTGCAGACGTCGTCATGGGAAGCTCATCTCAGCCCATCAATCTTGTTATGTTTCTTGCCTTTCTTGATCTGACACTGTCAACAAAGACGAAAGTGCGCGAAACAAAATTGAACAAATAACAGAAAGGACTTCCCGCCAAAATGGTATTGAGTTGCAATGTGGAGTCAAGAGACGGATGCATCGATTCTCTCCCTTGCGATAATCGAAATTTGAAAAAAAAAAAAGAAAGAAAGAAGAAAGCTGCAAATATTAGAGCATCGGCCTCCCTAAAAGACATTTAAATTGTAAACGGTGGGCAGAGATTATGAGATAGCCGACATCGGGTTAGAATGCCCTTTACACTTCAAAACCTATTACTCTATCTAACCCATTCTTTCTTTCTTTCTCTCTCTCTCTCTCTCTCTCTCTCTCTCTCTCTCTCTCTCTCTCCACGCCCTCGCTCTCTCTCTCGATCGCTCTCTCTCACTCATTCTATCTAAGAATATCACATAATGATTACAACTACATATCGATTTCGATTCTAATTAGGTGCCTCTTACTTGCGGTCTTGTGCCAAATCTAAACTATGTTGATGTATTAGATAGTTGGGTAATTTGTGGAGCTGTGAATATTTGCAGGTTATATACTAACAGGTCGGGTGCCTTGAGTAGTGTAATGGTTAGCAAACTTGACTTGCAAACCTGCAAGAGTGAATTCGAATCTCACTGGATGTCCCATTCATTTGCCCTTGTGCTACATCTAAGGGAAAGCTTAGTAAATTACTATATACTCACAGGTCAGTTATTACTGAATAGTGAGTTCAATCCTCGACAGGAGTCTTTGCTTGAGAGTCTTCTATTACTTCTCTTTGGAAGCCCCATACATCTAGCCGTGTGCTTCAACAAGTAAAGAGACAAACGTAATAGAGTCTGAATAGTTGTTTGGTTGATTGGCTTTTATGGCGTATCAACCTTTGTGGGTTATTTAATGCCAAATCCATTTTTATATAAATAATTAGTTCTGTTTCAAACAATACAGTTACGCATTAGTACACTGTTCATTTATCAAAATTTTTTTATTTCAAGTTATTCAGTCTAGTCATACAACTCTAATTCAAAAGATTAGTTTAGTATAAGTATAGTTCTTTTTACACACAATGAAATGGTAGAACTGTTCTATTTCGAACAATTCAGTTTAGCGTGGTATTGTTTCAAGGTCAAAAATAGTTCTTTTTAAGTAATTCAGTTTAACATAAGTACGCAGTGTACATGTCAAAGCATTTCTATTTAAAGCAATTCAGTTTGGCATTAGGACGCAGTTTAGTTCAATTTGACCCCTAAGTAGAGCTCAATCAGGTGTTACCACTACGGGATAGAGTTCACATGGGAGCAATGGTAATGAACGGGTGCTCGGTATTCCCCCAAGCTCCAGTACTATTTGGACCTCACCCTCGTATGGTTTTGTGTCATATCCAGGAAACTCATTGGAGTGGTCGTACCCCTTCAGAGGTGCTATCGGTGTGTTCCACAGCCCCAGCCAACTAGGCAAGGAGTGTGAATAATTTGCTTGAAGTCAAGTCAATGTATTGCGTTTACTTTCGGAGTTAATAGCTTCACTGTTGTTCTACGAGGATAGTTTTGTCAGGAATGCTTATATGCCATTAAACAAAGAAACCAACCAATCAATTAACCAACCACTAAGCTTTTCCTAAATATCTGCATGTCGATCGTTCTATCTACAGGCTGGACAGCACTGTTAACGAGTATGAATCGACTAAACCATCCAAGTCTGACAAACAACACATGCAGGAAATAATGGAGAACACATAAGCGACGTTCTTTTGTGAACCCATTCACACGGACGAGCAAGTGTTGAACGACCAGCTAGAACTTATCAACAGCAGCTCTGCGGGCACAAGATATACCCTAGAATACCTGCCGGGAGCGATGGACGATAGAAACGAGTGGCGAGGGAGAGTCGGTGAAATCTGTGCAAGAGGCACAACATGATGATGATGATAGCATATTAACCAACCCCTCCGCTCGGGCAGGATATGACACAAGGCCAATTTTTAAGCGGAGTTTAACAGGTTTGAATTCAGAGTTTTCCTTCTCCTAGACTTGTTGCCTCACCAAGGCTGAAGAAACAGTCTGCCCTACAATTTACCCATAGCTGGAGGCAGAATAATTGGATTTATACCTTTCCCAAGGGTATTAGTGCTATGTGAAGTGTCATCAGTCTCGTCGAGGATTTGAACCCGTGTCACCGTGTCCATTTCGTACGACGATAACCATTACACCAGAAGCACCTCAATATAGTTAGATCTATCGATGTTCGAAGTACGTAGTCAAGGCAGATTGTAGTTTCTGTCCAATATCGTCTACGTCTGGCCTTTTGTTAGATTATTGAGATGATGATGATGATGATGATGTTATACATTTGAATTTTTGTCAAACTTGATGATGTGAAGTCATTGATATGTTTTCATTCATTCTAACTTTTAGCTTCTGTCAATGGTGACGACAAAAGCATAGCATCTCTTATGTTACAAGATGATACCATAACTTTTATTATCAGTGTTGTGTCAGTCTCAAAAAAATTCCTTCCTTGAGATTTAGAAAAATGGTCCCATTGCTTCAAATATTATGGTTGGTGTAGTGGCTAAAACGCTGGACTGCTCTATCGTAGTCGCGCTATTACGTTCACTTTAAGACTAATACCAAGCTAAGGGTTCAATAGTACCACTATTGTCCTTATTGAAGAATGGCTTTGGCATTAAATAACCCACAAAGGTTAAAATGCCATTAAACAAAAAAAAACAACCCAAATCAATTAAATAATTTAATCTAGTTTGCTTAAGAAATATTTTATTAATAAAAATATTCATCTCTAAAAAATGTTTTGTGTCTTATCTGTTTTAGATTTAGTTACAATTAGATAAACAAAGTCTCCTTGTGAACATACTCGAATGAGTAAATTTTATTATTTATTTCGCAGTTTGTATTAGATATGAAGAATTTCCATTGATTTTGAAACGTGTGTTTAATTGTTAGTTGGTTTGTTGGTTTATTGGTTTTTTGTTTGGTTGTTTGTTTAGTTTGATGATTAGTAAGTCGTTTTACTTGTTGATTAGTTGATTGATTGAGTACTTGTGTGGTTTGGTTGATTGGTTTAGAGTTTGGTTGAATGGTTGGTTAGTTTATTGGTAGATTAATTGGTTTGGTTAATTAGTGGGCTGTTTGATTTATTGGTTTATTGATTGGTTACTTTATTTGTAGATTATTTAGTTAGTTGATTACTTAGTTGGTTGATTATTGATTGGTGGGATTGTTGATCGGTTTGTTAGTTTATTGGTTGATTGGTTGGTTGATTAGTGGGTTGATTGATTCATTGGTTTATTGGTTGGTTAGTTTATTAATGGATTGGTTAGATTAATTAGTTAGTTGATTGGTTAGTAGTTTTATCGTTTATCTTGTGGGTTACTTTAATAGTTGGTCGATGGTTAGTTTATTAGTCGATTGTTTGATTAATTGGTTGGTTACCGAGTTTATTGGGTGATTAGTAGATGGTTGATTGGTTGGTTGATTGAACGATGAGATAATTGTTTGTTTTATTGATTCAGTGATTATATGATTGGTTGATTTTTAGTTGATTGATTAGTTATTTGGTTGGTTTTTCTGTATATCAGTCCTTGTTTGGGTATTTTAATGTCGAAATCAGTTAAACAATTATGGTGTACACATATATTAAGGTAAAAACATATATTCACAATATATTCTTTTTTTTTTTTAAGTTAGCGACCATAGTCGAGGGTGACCCGAAGGCTCCCTTTTCGATAGCTACTACACCAAGGTGTAGGAGAGGGCGCTACTCCATTCCCTGGATTGCTCCACTTTACCCTTGAAACGTACCTTATAATGCTGAGTGTTAAGCAAGGTGGTATCAAGTTCCATTTTTAAAGTCTTTGGTATGACTCGACCTGGGATTGAACCTAGGTCTCCCGGGCCATTGGCGAACACTCTAACCGCTGGGCCAATGTCCCGGTTTAGTATACTATTGCATAAGTTGGTTGGGTTTTATGGCATATCAACCATTGTGAGTTATTTTAAGCTAAATTCTCTTTATACATATTTAGTAAATATATGATTAAAAAAGTAATTTTATTGATAACATTTTAAAATGAGCCTAAGCTCTTTTTTTCCATACAGTTAAATGGCTTTATATCAAACATTAATAATTCTATTTACTATTGACCATTTGTTTGCATACAGTTAAAATGTTTCAAGTATTGCCATTTAAATGAAACAATTTTACAACAATCATTTGTCTTACACATTTAAACGGATATATATTCTTGCTGACAGTTCAGCAGACTGTCTAGCATCCGTGCCGGACGGTTAATACTCCATGGCAGACATGAGGCCGAAAGGCCACTGGCATCGGTTGGACCACCTTCAGGTGGGCGAGCTGCAACATTGACACCTTTGTCACCATTGTATAGCACTAGACCTTGATGTCCATTTAAAGCTATAATCACCCATACGTGCCTGGACCCAGATTTGGGTCCAAGACCAGCTAGGCTCACCACATTGCGCAAAGTGGTTTGTTGACCAGCATAAACCAGCAGGACTCGAGCCGCGACTCGTGCCCGACCATACCTTATCCTAAACCCCCACTATAATCGACCTTCAGGTCATTGACCTTGTGTCATGTCCTGTCTCGTGGGAGGCAGAGACAAATATCGGATATACATATATGATACATGTGAATAGTTTGGAGGTAATTTTTATTTTTAAATCAGTTAGAACTACTTTACACACTAGTATTGCTATTGTTTCAGCACATTTAAATGGTTTTAATTATTATGTACCACAAACAATCTAATTAGACAGTCCTTTGTTTACACAGGTCTATGGTTATTTCTAAACATTCAGTTTCGAATGAATCATTATTTACACAAAGTTTAAATGTCAAACAGTTCTATTTGACTCATAGATAGGACCTTATCCGGTGCTACCACTCCGTGTCAGAGTAGGCCTGGCAGAAGATGCAATGAAGGCGTACTCCAAGGCTCCCAAATTAGAAACTCCCCATCAGATTGTTTAGTAACCAATCAAGGACACTCGTTGCGGT
The DNA here is from genome assembly GCA_963585895.1 of Sepioteuthis lessoniana. Lineage (NCBI taxonomy): Eukaryota > Metazoa > Mollusca > Cephalopoda > Myopsida > Loliginidae > Sepioteuthis > Sepioteuthis lessoniana. The sequence continues at coordinate 25,162,438 of OY757931.1, forward strand.
TACTTTCAGCAGAGATGAAGTCGATGTCTTCTACAGCCATAGTCGACTAACTAAGAAGATAGATAGATAGATAGATAGGAACAAACTAAGAGACAGACAGACAGACAGACTGATTGATATGAACAAAAAAATGATAGATAGATTGATAGATATATTGAAGAAGGAACGGTAAACTTGTTCTTATTAAAATCTGATTAAAATATTGTTAATAAGCAGTGAAATGAGTTTGTGGAGTTGTTCAGTATTGTAAAGTCAGAAAAAAGTAAATTGATAAAAATAAGTAAATAGATGAATAAATAAATCTGGGCTAATAATAAAATTCTGCATAGTTCAGACTTGACGTCACTTTGAAGGGAAGTGCTGTCAAACAAAATAAATATTTCGCACTTTCAATTCTGTTCCTGATTCTCCAAAGAGGGTTTTGATTTCCCTGGATTTCAAAAAGGCAAACCGTACTTTTGGAGACTCTGACAAGGGCGCCTGCAAAATATCAGAATCTAGTCTTTCTTCTTCTTCTTCTTCTTCTTCTTCTTCTTCTTCTTCTTCTTCTTCTTCTTCTTCTTCTTTCTCCCCTATCCTGTTTCTTATCTTTCTTCTGCATCTATATCATATCATGTCCCAACTTCTTTTTTTTCTCATCCTCTTATTTCTTCTTCTTCTTCTTCTTCTTCTTCTTCTTCTTCTTCTTCTTCTTCTTCTTCTTCTTATTCTTATTCTTATTCTTATTCTGATTCTTCTTCTTTCAACCATATCCTATTTCTTTTTTTTTCATCTTCATCATATTATGTCTTTTCTTCTTCTTCTTCTTCTTCTTCTTCTTCTTCTTCTTCTTCTTCTTCTTCTTCTTCTTCTTCTTGTGTATCTTTCTGTCTTTCATTCATTTCTAATTAATTATTCATTCACCTATTCCGGTTTATTTATTACCTTCTTCTTCTATCTTTTTCTGTTCTATATTCTTTGTGTCATTATATTCACTCCGCTTCTTTTCTCTTTCTCTCATTTTCCACGGGCATGTCCTCGTGGTGTAATGGTTAAAGCGATGAACTGCGGAATTGTAGTAAGTGAGTTAGTATTCCAGTCGCGCTATTACGTTCACTTTCGGGCAAATACCCTTGGGAACGGTATGAACCCCCTTACCCTCCCAGCTATGGGTTAAATAGTACCACTACTGTTCTTCTAGGAGAATGGCTTTGGCATTAAATAACCTACAAAGGTTGATATATCATTAAACGAAGAAACTAAACCAATCATTTTCCATTTATTTATTTTTTCATTCATCCATTTTCACTGTCGTGTCATAAACCATTCATATTCTCCTTTCATTTATCGTATCAACTTTCATTCTTTTTATTAACATTTTTCCATTCAATTTTTTTCTCTTTTGTCTTCCTTATCCGTTCGTTCTTCTTTTTGTATTTCGTTTAGTTTCTTCACATTTCTTTTATTCATTCACCTTAACTATGTTATGCTCCTTCGCATTTTTTACTGTCTCTTTATCATTCATGTAAAGAATCTTATTTCCATTTCGTTCCTATAAATAATTTTCATTAATTCGTTTACACATTCCTTCTCTTATCGTCAGCAAATTGCACTGGCAGCGCAGATTTTCTTCAATCTCTCTCTCCATCCGTCCCTATCGTCCATCGCTTCCGGCAGGTCTTCAAGCAAGATATTTTGTCCGCACAAAGCTGATGTAAATAAGTGTTGTATTGTATACTACGCGTATACAAATATACACGGGAACATAATCAACTGATAATGACAACTTCAATAACGAACGAATACACTTCTTTATAAAAATATAAATCTCTCACACTTTATTTTCGAAAAGTTGATGTTTGTTATGTGTGAGAAATGAGTGAAGACAAGGACAGACTGCTATATTGACCCAAGTTCTTCCTCGAACATAGCAGCACTTCTTTCGCATCTTGGCTTGGGTTGCTCAATCGAAGCCGGGATCGAAACCCGTCCAAGTTTACATTAGACTTAGTCTCAGACGGTTCGGCCAACAAGCGTACCACGTTGGCTAAGGGAATTTTTTTAAATGTATTATGTAGCAACAGCAGCAGCGTCCGTTTGTTTACATTTTTATACCCTATCGAGGTTTTGGCATTAAATCACCAAGAATGGTTGATATAAGACCTAAGCAAACCTTATTACCTCTTTCAACCTCTCTATAAATTAAAACGGGACTTCGTAAAAGCTGTGTCAATACTACTGTATGAATTCACTACATGGATGCTAATGAAACGCATGTAGAAAAAAGCTTGGTCGGAATTACAAAAGAATACCACGTGTTTTGAACAAATCCGAGAATCAAGCTCCGACCAAAAAGCAACTGTATGGCCACTTACTATCCATTTCCAAAAACATCCAAATAAGTCGAACAAGACAGGTGCATTTAAAGTTTTTCGGACTATTGTCTTTATCTTTATTTTTATTTCCAAAACGTTTCGACAAAAACGTTATTCAAACTTCATTTTTTTCTTCATTCTATTTTAATTTTTCATCCTTTGGTTTTCATTTTCATCATTTCCAAAAGAAGAGAATTCTGAATGTTTTCATTCATGTTATTTATTCCTTTAATCTTATTTTCCTTGTATTCTTTTATATTTTTATTCGTTTATTTAAAATTTCTTCGTTTTCAACAACTTTTTTTGCTGTTTTTTATTTTCACTTTCTACCTTTCTTTTTTTATTTGTTCTTTTATATTTTTATTCGTTTATTTAAAATTTCATTCGTTTTCGTCATCGTTTTTGTGTTTTTTTTAAATTTTCACTTTCTACCTTTCTTTTTGTATTTATTATTTTATATTTTTCTTTATTCAAAATTTCAATTGTTTTTCTTTCTCTTTGGTTTTTTCCTTTGTTTTTCACAATCTAACTTTCTCAAAAAAGAAGAATTCTCTCAACTTGTCCGAAGGCAGAAAAACAACACCATTATATTTTTGTAGAAGTTAGTAATACCCTCCTGAACACATTACATCTCTCAAAGAAACGGAAACAAACGTTTACATGTCTTTTCTAAAATTTACCTACACTAGAACCAAAACTGTCAGTTGTACGAGAAACCGAAACTCCCAGGTTTCTACGATGTATCGGCTATATCAAAAAATAAAATAAAAAAATTTTAAAAAACCCTCTGAAACGAAATGAAACTTTCTCATTGAATAATCAATGGATTTGGAAGATGTAAAACTCAGAACCAAAGAAAAGAAAAAAGACAGAAAAAGAGAGATCGTTCCGTCTGTGTTGGTATCTAGCTCTATGGATTTGTTTATCAATCTGCGAGCGAGAAACACTAGCGTTCGTCGGCTTGTCTCTGATTGGGTTGTTGTAAGAAGAACGCCTCTGTCCGTTGGCAACGGCGGTGTGGATGAATTGTCTGGGAGAAAGAGATAAGATTTTTTTTTGTTTCCTATTGGCTAAATTTACGCAGGGTTACTTCTGTTTCCAATTCTGACCATGTCGCTTTTTATCACAACCCTACCACAATCACAAAGACTTCGCTTCTCTTTTCTTCTTTGGAATCTTATCACACTATAATTTTTATTTGTTTATTTTTGACAAGATATTTGTTTCGTATAATAATTCTTCATACATATTTGGTTCTTACAAGGGGAGTCAACAGTTTGGCAATATTTTAGAACGTGTTAGTTTTCAGTTCAAGCCATGGGGAAATACTTACTGTCAGTGATAGTATCGTAGAAGTTGGTGCGCTGACACGATGTGTTTTTATTCGCTTTGTATAGGATTTGAAAGCCGCACTGATGAAAGTTCAGGGTAAGTCGAAGGTAGGAGCACCTGATTTACAGTTTATACAGGGCATTGACTCCATAGAAACAATCAGAATTACTTATTGTTTTGTTAAGTTTCATGGCATATTAACCATTGTAGGTTATATAATGCAAAATCCTCTTTATGTGCATTGAATATATATAATTTGGTTTGGTTTGATTTTATGACATCGCAACCATTGTTGGTTATTTAATGTCAAATACTTTTTATACATATATATTAAATAAATATGATTTGGTTTAGTTAGGTTTTATGGTATATCAACATTCGTAGGCCAGTTAATGCCCAAATCTCTTTATACCTATTAAATATATATGATTTGGTTTGGTTGGGTTTTATAGAATATTAACCTTTGTCGGTTATTTAATTCCAAATTTTGCCCAGTCGAATGGGGCTGTAGAATACACCGACTGCTGCTCTGAAGAGGGGTAAGACCCCCCCAATGAGTGTCCTGGATATGACACTAAACAATCTGATGGTGAGGTTCCAGCAGTGCTGGAGCTTTGGGGAATGCGGAGTACCCCTTCATTGCCATTGCTCCCAGGTCCACTCTGGCCCGGCATGATAACGCCTGATAGGGCCCTATCTATGGGTTAAATAGAACTAACGGCATACTTATGCTAAACTGAATTGTTTGAGTAAACTGAATAGCTTGAAATAGAACTGTTTTTGACAATTAAACCGTACTTACATTTGAACTGCGTGCTTGTGCTTAACTGAATTGTTTTTCGACATTAAAACTGTATTTACACTTAACTGAATTAATACATATAACTGCAACTGTTTTTTGACATTGAAACTGTGTTAACACAAAACTAAATTGTTTAACATAGAACCTTTCTGACATATAACTGTGTGTAAACAAAATCTATACTTTTACAAAACTGAATTAGCTGAAGTAGAATTGCTTGACTAAACTGAATTGGCGTTAAGTAACCTACAAAGGTTGATATGCCATAAAACCAAACCAAACCAAACTTAATTCCAAATCTCCCTTATACATATATATTAGATATATATGATTTGGTTTGGTTGGGTATTATGGCATATCAACTTGCAGGTGATTTAACGCCATACCTTTATACATTTATATCAAATAC
>OY757931.1:25172334-25240985 GCA_963585895.1 Sepioteuthis lessoniana
GAATGTGAAAAGAAGGATAAGTACCGCTATCTTGCTAGGGAATTGAAAAAAAACTGTGGAACATAAAGGTGACAATCATACCAATTGTAATTGGTGCGTTTGGAACAGTAACTAAAGAATTACTAAAGGGACTAGAGGAATTGGAAGTTGGCGGACGAGTGGAGACCATTCAAATGACAGCATTATTGAGAACGGCCAGAATACTAAGAAGAGTCCTAGAGACTTGAGGAGACTTGCAGTCACTCAGACTCTAATGAAAAACCATCGGCTAACGGTGATGTGAAAAGCTCTAATGAGTGAATAATAACAATAATTATAATACTTGTGATTGGTGCTTTTGGTACAGTAAATAAAGGATTATTAAAGGGACTGGAGGACTTGGATGTTAGTGGAGACTATCCAAACTACAGGATTATTGAGAATGGTCAGAATACTGAGAAAAGTCCTTGAGACTTGAGGAGAATTGCTATCATTTAAACTCCAGTGGAAGACCATCAGCTAATGTTCTTTTGAAAAACTCTAATGAGTAAATAATAAAATCTATGCCCGCAAACTTGAACAATAAAATGCCATAAATATAAAAAATATCTGAAAACATCATGAACTTCACCATGAACGTGATGGAAAAATAGGGGAGGTGCTGCAAATAACAGCTGGAGGGTCAACTCTAGATGAAGTAAAAATTCAAAGAGGAATCTTCCACGAAGATACGCTTTCAGATATTTTATTCGTAATAGCAATAACACCATCCAACTCCGTACTTAGGATATGCACATGGATTAAAAATTTACTAAATCACAAAGAAATAATCCTTTTTACCAACCCCTCCGCTCGGGCAGGATATGACACAAGGTCAATTTTTAAGCGGAGTTTAACAGGTTTGAATTCAGAGTTTTCCTTCTCCTTGACTAGTTGTTTTACCAAGGCTAAAGAACCCAGTCTGTCCTACTATTTTACCCATAGCTAGAGGGAGAATAATTGGATTCATACTTTTCCTAAGAGTATTAGTACTATGTTGAATGCAATCAGTCTCGTCCAGGACTTGAACTCGTGTCGCCGTGTCCATTTCCTCCGACGATAACCATTACACCACTAAATCACAAAGAAATAAAAATCACCTGATGTACATGGATAATATAAAGTAAAGATTTTCTAGATGGTGATATATTTGCAAAAATTGAAAAAGCACTGGAGACCCTGATACTAACAATAAGCATATACAGAGATGATATAAGAAGGGAAGCTGACAGAGAAAATGCGCAATAATCATAATGAAAAGTAAGAAAAGAAAATCTGAGGAATGAGTAGAATTAGCAACAACTGAAAAGCCCTAGAACGCTTAGAAAGAAGGAAAATTACCATTATTTGGTAATATTCGGAGCAGACACCACCAAACAATCGAAGTTGATGTAAAAACAAAAAACGAAAGAAAAGTAGTATATCAGAAGAATGAGAAAACTTCTCAAACTCAAGCTCAGAGGCAGAAATCTCATCGAAGGGATAAGCATCTGGACAGTCTCATTTGTAAGTCGAGACTGAAATTGACAAGGAAGAAAGAAAAAACAAATGGACCAAAAGACATGAAAATTACTGGCTTTGCGCAAGACGTTACATTCTAGGGATGGCATTAACACGCTATAAAAGAAAAGAAGGGGAGATAGGATTCTTCAGCATTTGGGATTTTTGATATAACAACTCAAGGACTCGAGGACTACATAAAAATTAGCAAAGAAAGTTTTATGATAGCGTCCTATTAGAACATTTGAAACATAAGCATTCATAATATATGAGGAGTTAGAGAAGAAGAAATGAGGAAACACTTAATCACATATGTCACGTGATATCCCACGGAGACGATAGAAATAAGATTAATACTATCCTCCCGTTGGAATGAACAGTGGCAAGCCGTCAAAGAGTGACCGTTAAGAAAGAATGTAGGTCACAGAGGGGATACCAACAGATGTTGGTACTTAGTAACCTCAGGTCGCCGGACACCAGGGGGAAGGAGGGAGAAGCCAAATAATTGGCTGGGACCCTAAAACGGAAGTGGCACCTTCTCCCCGTCGGCGAAAAAAACGAGAAGAAAAGTCAGTTATTGAAAATGGCTCGTGGCAGACAGACCCATCGCCATTACTCCGGGTGAAGAAGACAAAAACGTATCTCGGACACGAGGGACCCAAGTTCTTCAAGCCAGTGTTAAAAATAGCTTAAAGTCTATTAGCCCGTGAAAGAAGAAAGATTCTCCAGTGGAACCCCGTCGAAAAATAAGATAAGTAACTGTGGGGCTATTTCTCATTATACCAAATTTTATATACCACTCTCTCTCTCTCTCTCAATTTGAAGAAAAACGAAAGAACAGAAAAGAAGAAAGACATTTATGTTCATGGACTGTTCAATTATTATATATATTTTGACACTTTGAAGGTGTATATAATTGTAGTAAAAGATTCATGTATTTTAATGTTACCACGTTGTCTAAGTTGTTATTTGTGGCGTCTGCTACGAATTTGTTACTTCATACTTCCTTTTCAGCTTCTATTCGCCTTATGTTATCTTGCTTAGAATTGTCCTATTAATTCCTTTAAAATATCACACGGGAAACCGGAGTTGCCGACTACTACAATATAATATTATTACGACTAAACCTATAGGTCCATATCTTCCATTGTCTAGGGGAAGGAAGGAAAGCGACCTGGTGGGTGTGTGGATAGTGTGAAATTTGGAACCCCTTGCCAGCGGCGGTCAGCCTGGCCCTAAATTGATCCCTCACATAATATGCCAGTTCTTATATGCCTGAGAGAAAAACTCTGAACGAGGACTTATTCTACAAGGGTTCAAGTGCCAACCTGCCCCGTCTTCACACGTGCAAAAATAAAGTCCCGTTTTGGGATTTTAGTCAATTTGTCGTCACACATAGCAATCGAATGCAGAACGATGGCAGAAAAGGAGTATAAGACTTGGCTTCACTGGGTCGGTAGGGTGATCCACCAGGAATTGTGCAAGGGGTTGAATTTTGACCGGACTAACAAATTGTATATGCAAAAAGCAGAATTTTGGCCAGTCGGCTGGGCCTATAGAATTCACTGACTGCTTCTCTTTAGATCGGTAATACCCCCACAAACGAGTGTCCTGATAACGACACCAAAATATCTGATGGTGAGGTTCCACTAAAGCTAGAACTTTGGGGAATGCGGAGTATACCTTCACTGCCATCGCTCCCAGGTCCACTTTGTCCAGAGTGGTAGTGTTATGTTTTGACCTTCGACCCGGCCCAAAGAAATGCTATTCCAAGGTGATGCACTGGAAGGAAGTGACACATTCCAATGGCCAGTAATCAAAAGAGATCGCGTGGGCGGATTAAGAATTATAATATGGGACAAAGTGAAGGTCCCACTGTGCCAATACAGACTGATGCACCGGAAGAGAGTGACCTCTGAACTGCATGACAGTTATTTCCGCTTGATGACGATTAAACATTCGATTTCAAAGATCTAGTGGGTGTCGAACGATTATATAATTGAGTTGAGTTCGACGAGCCAGAGCAGTTGCCAGGAGGGTTCCAGACAGCTAGAGACCAGATATGGTAAGGAAAGCCACACCCGACAGAGGGGGCCCTCGGGAACCCCGATGGAGTGGACCCCAGCATCAGGAGAACAAGAAAGACACAACGTGACGGTGATAACAGTGGGGTCAAGATATTACAGTTTATGTTCGCTCTCCAGCTCCCTCTCACATGCAACCCTTCAACAACCCTTTCGAACCCTTGCAATAAAGTGAGAGGTAAAATATTGTTAAAGAAGTCTTCCTGCGTCTTCCTTCATGCGTCGTTTCTTCGTGCGTCATTACCATGCTTGCGTCTGATTAATTCATTGTGTCGGTATGTATCCAGCATATTTATTATGTGAGTATACAACAGTAGCACCTTACAGGGTGCTGTCTATAGCTTAAATAGAACTAAACTGTGTACCTATGCAAAACGTAAATGCTTCAAATAGAAATGTTTTTAACATTGAAACTATTAACTCATGCTAAACTGAATTTTATGAAATGGAGCTGGTTTTTTTTACCTTGAAACTCAGTACTTATGCTGAACTGAATAATTGGAAATAACGTTGTTTTTAACATTGAAATCGTGTATTCATACTAAACTGAATTATTTGAAATGCAATCGTTCCCTGACATTGAAAATGCACTCTTGCTAAGCTGAATTGTTTGAAATTGAACTGCTTCTATGTATAAAAATTGATTTGGCATTAAATAACCACCAATGGTCGATGCGCCATAAAACTAAACAAAAACAAACAAACCAGAATTTGAGAAAAATAAGACGCAAAAAATTATCTGGGATTTTGAGAATAAATAGGACGAAAAACAACTACATGGATGCTTTACTCAACAATTAAAGATATTGCAATCTTGATGCAACATAAAACAAAATAGAAATGAAATCTCATTTAACAGTGGCGCCAAAATAAAGACATAAAGCGTTTTTATTTCAATGAGAAAATTGATAATACGGTCAAGAACAGCAAGTTTAGGTGATAATGAGGAAACAATCTATCAGAAGAAAGTAAAGACCTAAATGATAACGATAGTGACGATTAAATGAAATAACTTAGGTTTTATAGCATATCAACCATTGTAGATTATTTATTGCCAAATCTATTTTTATACATATCACCATCATCATCATGTCGTGACGCCATCACTGATGTCAACGACGGTTCTATTTCAAACTATTCTTTTTGCATATGTACACAGTTTAGTTCTATTAGATCCATAGAAAGCGGCCCATCTGCTATTTTCACTCCGAGTCGAGGTGTACGAGGGATCATTTGCAATAAAGGGACACTCCGCATTCCCCCAAAGATACAGCGTTACCAGAGCCTCACAATCAGATTGTTTAGCACCATTCGGTACACACTTTGAGGGAGTTTTACCCTCACCAGAGATGCGGACGGTGTATTCTACTACCCCACTGCCAACTGGGCTAATTGAATTAGTGATTTTTTTTTCAGTAAAATTGAAACAAACAGTATATATATCATCATCATCATCATCATGTCATGCGGCTAGCACGAATATCCCAGACACTCTCTCGCCACATCTCCCTATCGTTCATCGCCTCTGGCAGGGCTTCAGGGCTACATCCTGTATCCTCACATAGTATGATGTATGTATATTCGAGCTGGTCGTCCTGCTTTTGCTTGGCCATATGTGGGGTTCCATAGGAGTACATCAATTATGAACTCGTCCCTGCTTCTCCAGCAGTGTCCTGTATGTCTGGTTCGTCTAACTTTGATAGCTTTCCTGATGGGAGGTTGGTGGCCGTATAGTTGGTGCCTTGTGGCGCGTTGCCTCCAGTACTTGTTCAATATTGCTCGCAGCATTCTTGTGTAATTGCCGTCTAGCTTTTTCTCCAGCCGTTTTGTTAGCGTCCAAAACAGTTCTAATTCAAAAATTCAGTTTAGCATAAGTACGTAGTTTAAATGTCAAAACAGTTCTATTTCAAACAATTCAGTTTAACATAGGTACACAGTTAAATGTCAACAACAGTTCTATTTCAAACTATTCTTTTTACATATGTACACTGTTCAGTTCTATTAGATCAATAGAAAGGACACCATCTGCTGTTTCCACTCCAGGCCGAGGTGTACGAGGGAGGCTTTGCAATAAAGGGACACTCTGCATTCCCCAAAGATACAGCATTACCAGAGCCTCACGATCAGATTGTTTAGCACCATTTGGTACACACTTTGAGGGAGTTTTCCCCTCACCAGAGATGCAGGCGGTGTATTGTTATGAAATAGCCGAGGGATTTCGGTTCATGCCTTTGAGATTAGTTAGGCTGAGAACCTTTCGGCTCAGCACATGGGTTGGTTGGGTGTAAGATTGAAGCAGGTGTTAACGCGGGTGCGCGCGAGCGGATGGAGGTGTCACTCAGATGTCATAACAGTACGAGACGATACTGCGTGACAAGGTGCGGGTGACGTCATGCACCGGAAGCACGCGGAAGTTTGTGTGAGAATTTGAAGAAAATAAGAGTCGGGTTTTGGACGCCGAACGAGAAGGATCAATTTTGGAGCTCGCAGGCGCAAGGCGAACGTGCGCCCGATGGGGGCCGCTCGAGTTGGGGGCAAAATGAATAAGACAGCATAGAAGATTGTGTCTCTCCTCCTTACGTCGAAACCTTTAACTCAAAGTTAATAAAAAGGTTTCGTACCTGAACAAGAAGTAGTTACGTGTTTTTGAGATTCCTGTTCTTTATATGTTCTATAGTAATGAACATTACATGTCTATTTCGCACATGGCGATATTCGTGTATATGGCTACGCAACAGTATTCTACAGCCCCACTGCCAACTGGGCTAATTGAATTTGTGATTTTTTTTTCGGTAAAATTGCAACATACAGTATATATATATATATATATATATATATATACAATATTATTCAATCCAGTAAATACAGAATAGCGAATAATTTCGACCAGGACAAATAAAAAATATTCAAAAGTAAAATATCAAATTTAAATATTCCTGGTTCAGAGCTCAATGTAAATAAAATCCACAGAGCAATTATTTTTTTAAATATAAACCTTGCCCAGTCGGCTGAGGCTGTAGAATACACCGACTGCTTTTCTGCAGAGGTGTAAGACCAATGAGTGTCCTTGAATTAATACAAAACAATCTATTTGTGAGGTTCCAGTAAAACTAGAGCTTTGGGGAATGCAGATTACCCCTTTACTGCCATCGCTCCCAGGTCCACTCTAGCCCTGAGTGGTAGCACAGAATATTGGTCCTATCAATGGGTTAAATAGAACTAAACTGTGGTTTCTTGACTTTACTAATTTTTGCATTTAACCTGCGTATTTATGCTAAACTGAATTGTTTAAAATTTAACTGTTTTGACATCTAAACTGCGTACTTATGCTGAACATAATTGCTCGAAATAGAACTGTTTTGTCATCTAAACTGTGTACATATGCGAACTGAATTATCTGAAATAAAACAGTTTTGATATTACCTCTGTGTATTGCCCAGTCGGTTGAGGCTGCAGAATATACTGACTGCATCTCTGCAGAGGGGTAATGAACGTCCTGAATATGACACTAAACAATCTGATGGTGAGGTTCGAGTGATGCTGGGGCTTTAGGGAATGCGGAGCACCCTTTCATTGCCATTACTCTCAGGTAGACCCTGGCCCCGAATGGTAGCTCCTGATAGGGCCCTATTTAAGGGTTAAATGGAACTAACTGCATATTTAAGCTAAATTGAATTGTTTGAATTAGAACTATTTGACTAAACTGAATAGCATGAAATGGAACTGTTTTTGACAATTAAACTGTGCTTACAGTTAAACAGCGATCTTATGCTAAACTGAATAGTTTGAAATGTAACTGTTTTTGACATTGAAACAGTACTTATACTAAACTGAATTGATTAATATAGAACTGTTTTTGATAATTCAGTCTGAGTTTTTAAAAAATCTGTACTTGTACGATACTAACTTAGCTGAATTAGAACTGTTGGAATAAGCTGAATAACTTGAAATAAAAAATATTTTTGACGCTCGAAATGTGTTCCCATGCTAAAGTGAATTTTTTGAAATAGAACGAACAATATGGATAAAAATGGATTTGGCGTTAAATAATCTACAAAGGTTAATATACCATAAAACCCAACCAAACCTCCAACTGACTGAAAAAAAAAAAATCCAAAAGAACAAACAATAAGAAATATTTTTTTTTGTGTTTTTTGGTCTATTTTTAAATGTGTCAAATTTATTTTATTTCCATTTCGTATTTGATGTCATGAAGTCCAGTTAATTTTTTTTAAGTATTGATTTATATCAATGCTTTTAACTGGATGGAAATGAATTTATTCTCCTAATGTGACCGATTGTTGTTGCTTTTTTTAAAAATTAAGGTCTAATGGGTAGAGTGTTCGCCAATGGTCCGGGAGACCTGGGTTCAATCTCAGGTTACGTCATACCAAAGACTTTAAAAATGGTACTTGATACATCCTTGCTTTACACTCAGTAATTTAATGTTCGTATCAAGGGTAAAGTGGAGCTATTCAGGGAAAGGAGTAGCGCCCTTCCTTACACATCGGTGTAGTAGCTATTGAAAAGGGAGCCTTCCGGTTGCCCTCGTCTACGGTCGCTAACTTTACTTACTTACTTTATATATATATATATATATATATATATATATCTTAATTTTATAAAAAGAGGCATAATTCAGTTTTATCATTAATCAATTCTATAATATATTTCAGGTTAATTAGCATCAACTGAATTGTTGTTTTTTTTTTTTTTCATTTATATACTACTATATGGATGTACCCCGTGGACGCTAACTAAACGTATAGAGAAAAAGCTTGACGGCAATTACACAAGAATGCTGCGAGCAATATTGAACAAGTCCTGGAGTTAAGCACCCTACAAAGCAGCAGTTGTACAGCCACCTACCACCCATCACGAAAACTATCAAAATTAGACGAACCAGACGTGCGGGACACTGCTAGAGAATTAGGGACGAGCTCATAAGTGATGTATTCCTGTGGACCCCTTCACATGAACGAGTAAAGGCAGGACGTCCAGCTCGAACCTACATACAGCAGCCCTGTGACCATATGGGATGTAGCCTTGAGGATCAGCCAAAAGCAATGGACAATAGGGAGGTGTGGCGAGATAGTGTCAGAAACACCCGTGCTGATAGCGTGACATGATGATGATGATGATGAATTGTTTAATTATATAGTTATTTCAAAAAATGATCACTGAAAGCTATTTACCAGTGAACTTAAATCTGTATATATTTTATGAATGAACCATTGAATAGTTAAGACGAAGTCAGAATAACCGATGAATCAGAAGGATTATTAAAAACGAGTGCGTCAGAGAATGCGTAATGGGTACGTGAACATCTCACATCAAAAGATTTTAAAAAATAATATTTTCCGTAAAAAAAATGGATTATTTGCGTAAGTATGGGTATTTTAGCTAAAATATTGGTAACATTTTTGCGACGAATTGTAAACGCATTTGTATAAGTCACCTTGAATCATTTGGGATCCAAAACAAATAGAAAGAAAGAAAGAGGGCAAAGAAAGAAAGAAAGAAAGAAAGAAAGAAAGAAAGAAAGAAAGAAAGAAAGAAAGTTCGGGAGTAAAATTTAGAAAAGATTGGAGATTAAAGAACTAAAGAGCACTAGTCGCTTGAAATCCTTTTAGGCCATGAACTAAAAGAAAGAAAGAAAGAAAGAAAGAAAGAAAAGGACAATTATGAAGAGGCTAAAAAAGAAAGAAAGACAGAAAGATAGAAAGAACGGACAATTATGAAGAGGCTAAGAAAGAAAGAAAGAAAGAAAGAAAGAAAGAACAGGACAATTAGAAAGAAAGAAAGAAAGAAAGAAAGAAAGAAAGAAAGAACGGGACAATTATGAAGAGACTAAGAAAGAAAGAAAGAAAGAAAGAAAGAAAGAAAGAAAGAAAAGGACAATTATGAAGAGGCTAAGAAAGAAAGAAAGAAAGAAAGAAAGAAAGAAAGAAAAGATCGGGACAATTATGAAGAGGATAAGAAAGAAAGAAAGAAAGAAAGAAAGAAAGAAAGAACGGGACAATTATGAAGAGGCTAAGAAAGAAAGAAAGAAAGAAAGAAAGAAAGAATGAGAAGAAAATCTTAAAAAGATTGGTGGTTAAAGAATTCAGGATCATCGGTCGTCTGAAATCTTTTGAGGCCATGAACTAACATAAATAAATAAATAGAAAGATAGATAATTAAATAAATAAATATTAGGAAGAATAGGAAAAGCTGAGCCTCACCACCAGTTGCAGTTTAGTTTCATACTCATAACCCCTTCCTTCTCATTGTGGGTGGGGTGTCTTATTTCTTTGTAGGATATACAGTCGACACATTATAAGCTCTATACCACCGACAGTGTAATTTTTAGTATCATTTTTTTTCGTATTTATCTTTCTTTCAAGCGGAGAAACATGGTTTAATTTGGCTTAAAACTAGAGATATATTGCAACCAATTGGAATGGAACTCAATAAAAGATCTGTTAGCCTATCTCACAAACTATTTTTATTATGTGGTGGCAAAACATATTCAAGAATGACAATGAAACAAAAGGAGATAGATAAATAGATAGATAGATTCAGCTGTATATATATATATATATATATATATATATATATATATATATATATATATATATATATATATATATATGTGTGTGTGTGTGTGTGTGTGTGTGTGTGTGAGAGGATAATGAACAGAATTTGATAGATAGAGAGATAGATGGATAGATTGATTTAGCTATATATATATATATATATATATATATTTGAAGCTAATGAACAGAATTAGATAGATAGATAGATAGATAGATAGATAGATAGATATTCCCATTATTTATTGAAAGGTCGTTGAGCTAACTAACTATATAGATTGACTGATGTAGTGGGTGTTGGATGGTAAATAATATGAGGTGCAAGTTGTAAAAAAAATGCACAAAAATGTACTTTTATGGCGTTGGTGAATTCGATAACTCAAGAAGAAGCAGAAAGAAGAACAAAAGAAAAACCTGCTTAAAATATGATGGAAAAAATAATTTATAAATTTCTTTGCTAACTAAATTAATACAGCTGTTAGTTTTTTTTTTTTTTTTTTGTAGTTGTTTTTTTTTTTTTGTAGTCTTTCTTTTTTTTCCAAAATGAATAAATATCTAAATGAAACAAAAATCATTCGTTAAAATTTTTTAATTGCATTTTTCCATACACTTATTCCTTGGAAAATTATCCCAAAAGTTCGCTTGCAAAATTAGTTAACTTATTTATTTCTGGAGGAAATTTAATGGTTGGAAAATTTGTTTGTGTTTATACATTACTCACAAAAATAATACACCCTGGCATTTTTTTAAAGCAAAAAATAGCTATAATATTAATAAAAATAAAAATACAATGCATAATCAATATAGCCAAGCATAATTTGTCCCTATAACCCATAAGCACTTCCGGCGGAAGTCCATTATCATCCATTGTTGTCAATGGCAGGAAAATTTGAGGACCGCCGGCTTAGATACTTCATTGTTATTCTCACCAATTTGCATTTGTTTGTTAATATGAAGAGAAATTCTGCACCGTTGAGTGCAGAGTTTGAGATTGAGATGGGGTTGGTTTGAAAGGAGATGGGTAAATATTAATAGAAGAAGAAGAAGAAGAAGAAGAAGAAGAAGAAGAAGAAGAAGAAGAAGAAGAAGAAGAAGAAGAAGAATTGCCATCAAGTTGGATGTAATATTTACATTGTTATCATTTTAATGACAACAATAATTAAGCGATAATGAAATCGGTCATAACGATAATTAGGGTCAAGAGAGAGAAGAGGAAAGTGAAATAATTAATCATAATGAAAAAATAAGAAAAGAGAGGTGAATCAAATCAGTGAATATTATGAGAATGAAAAAGAAAAAAAAAGGCAATGGAAAGAAAGTACAAAATTGGAAACAAAATGAATGAAAGAATCAATCTTGAACAGGCGGAATAGGAAAAGAAAGAAATAAGAATATTGAATGACTAAATAGCATAAACGATAACAGGATATCAATTAGTCATTCAGATATGACTTTCTCCAATATTAGCTACACATACAGAATAGAAAACAATACTCTACTTTGTTTTACCTATACCAAGGATTGAACACTGCGTCTATTTTCTATGATGTCAACTTTGCTATCCCAGCAAATAGTATAAGATACTGAGTAAAGTGAATTAACGAACGATAATGGAAAATTAAAAAAAGAGATAAGAAAATGAAATCAGTTAAGATTAGACTATAGAAATATTGCAGGGTTGAAAGAAAACCAACAAACAGAACGAAGAATCCATCTTAAGAAGGTTAAATTAGGTTATTTAGTTTGATAGCATATTATAGCACTTACACTCCTATAATTTAAACTGGGCGGTATGCCACTGGTTCCCACAACAAAGATGGCAGACGCAAGTAAATATTCAGTCTCGGGAAATCATTGGCTAGGAAAACCATGTGATCAGTGTTTAAACCTACGTCCTCATTTGAATTTCGCCGCGCGTTTTGGGGGCCGATTTCAAGACACGTATTTTCTATAAATACTTCGTCTTCAAACACTCTTCCTCTTTTTCACAATTTCACTTGCAAGGCTAACACAATATCTCCAGTGTGACTTCCAGAGAGAATACTATCACTCTCTCATATTCATCAACAGCCGTCAAACGCCACAAAATGCATAAGCAATGCAAACATTCCTTTCCTCGGTATAGCTTGGCAATGAGACTTTCCAGCCACGGAAACAGCAATTGCGTCGAACCACAGAAAGAAACGAACATTTAAAAATACATAGTCGACATGAATAGGGCACTTTTATCATTTAACCCTTTCTGTAGTTTTAGTTGTGTTAGTCACACACACACACACACACACAGAATATTTTCACTAACAATAATGGAACCATGGTAATTTTTTTAATGTTTTCATTGTATGTGTTGTTAAGATATAAATTTGTTTTTTAAATGTCGCTTGTTCTGAATGTTCCTTTTGTCCGCGCCGCTTCATATCGTTTACACATCTTTCATATCATTACTTCGTTTACTACATTTGTCTCCATGTGCCTATTTTGCCTTTTTCCAAGTATAAACAAAAATAACTTACCACTAAACTAAGCAAGACTTATACTAAATTACACTATAAATTTTGGGGGACCAATCATATCTACCAAATAACATGTCCCCCTACAATATAAACCCTCCATAATTATATAATACCAAAACCTGCTTAAACATATAATTTTTATGTGAATAATTTTAGGTAACATCTTTAAAATGAGCCAAATCTTATTTGTTTACCCTTAGTTAAATAGTTTCAAGTATTGCTATCAATTACTAATAATCAAATTTGATATTGATAAACTGTTTATTTGATCCATAATGGGGAGCCTAAAAGGTACTAAAACTCCGATCAGGGGGAATTTGGTGTAAAACCAATGAAGGGGTACTCCATATTCCCCAAAGTTCTAGGAACTGAGTTTTCCTATCAAATTATTTAGTGTTGTCTTAACCCTTTGAAGAGCTGAAGTCTGTGTATTCTACAGCCCCAGCCGACTGGGATGGGAAAAGCGTGATCGACTTAATTACATTTATGACGAAGAAGAAGCGATATGGAATCCAGATATTTCTTAATCCTTGATTTGTTTCAAACAACGAATAAAACTATTAGCCGTTTTCAAAACAATATCCAGGAAAAGAACACAGTCCTTCTGAGCGCCCCCTTGTTACCGGGGCTTAGAATATGCTGGTTGCATCCCTTGACAAGGACAAAATCTCGCCAGAAAATCAGAAAATTAGTTTATTGTGCATGACGCTAGATAGCATCTGATAAAAATACTCCTGTTCGGGTGTTCCGGGGAGTATGGAGTACCCTTTCATGGTAATAACCCCTTGACAAGTTGGGGTTAGAATGCGCTGATTGTCCTGGATAAAACACTAAACAATCTGATGTTGAGGCTTCAATAATGTTGGAGCTTTGGCGAATGCAGAGTATTTCATTGCTTTCACTCCCAGTTCAACTTTGTTACAAATGTTTACGAATCATATGTATCATCATCATCATCATCATCATGTCACGCCCTCTGCACAGATATCCCTGACCCTCTCCCGCCATCACTTCCGGTATGTCATGAAGGCTAGATCTGTTGTATGTAGGTTCTAGCTGGTCGTCCTTCCTTTGCTTGTCCATGTGAACGGGTCCGTAGGAGTACGTCACTTAACATGAATAAATTGGATTTGTTATTTGATAACCTAGAACAGTTGATATGCCATAATACCAAACCAAACCAAACCAAATCAAAACAAACTGTAATAAACTGTAAAAAAAATGTGATTTCCAAAGCTCTTGAATAAAATTACATTATATTGGCTGAAATAAAATAACATTAGATGGGCTGAAATACCGTTAAAATCAAACTATCAATAATCTCCGATATTGTTTATCTTCGATAATAAATGTTGGGCAACGCTTGGGTCGTGTTAGCTACCGTGTCCAACTAATCCGTCGTGAATCGACTTGTATCATTTGAACCCGAACTACTAAATCCCAACGTAGCCTAACGTCTCCAAATATGCAATTTTCTTGAACGTTCCTCTGAAAGATTCAGAACATGTGATCTTTAGTTGACTTCCTGTTATTTATTCTTCAGGTTGTTTAGGAATTCAGGATTCCTGCTGTGCTGTCTCTGATTCCCATATTCTGCTGCAGATTAATTTTATTTCGGTTGCATCATTTTGATAGAATGTCAACCCATCTAAGTGCATTTTATGCTAAGAGCTTAGGGAATTGCTTTTGGATTTATATCTTCGTGTCGTTAATCCTTTATATATATATATATATATATATATATTGTCATCATCAGCGAGACTGTTTCATTGCATCTCAACTCTTCAGTGGGACTAGGGACGCGAGACGCTTCAAGGTGGGATCGAAACTCGCCTAAATTTACGTCAGGCCGAAGACATATAACTAAGCCAGTATACAAATCAACTACAGCTCTGGAATTTCGCGCATTTGTATCAACTTTCGTTTATTTTCATTTTTACGCTATCTGCTACCGAAGTGTTCAATTCATTTTAAGAGCATTGCATTACGCGACTGACAACCGTTAATTCACTTCAGCAAAGTGCTCACTCAAACACAAGGGAAGGGAGCATATATATATATATATAGTAAACTTAAAAAAAGACCAAATTTATTCATGTTAAAAAATAAAGATGAACAACAAACCGGTTTCGGTCCTACCTGATCACAGTTAAACTAAAACAACGATTAAGACAAAAGAGAGGTAATAGACTCTATAATGCTAGAAAAAAGTGACTGGGAGAGAGATGTTAAACTGTAATCAAATCAAGACCCAATAAACATTCCCACTGATAACAGAGGGATAGTTTATGTGTTAAAATTTGAATGGTCTCTAACACTTTAAGATGGAAATCTTAGTGAGACCTGCTTAAAATTGTAAACAGGTCAACACTGTCGTACAAGGCACAATCACGGTTATTTATTATTGCAGGCACGTATGTGTTATTAATATGGTCAGCAAAGTTGTTTCCTAGCCGTATTTTCGTAGGCACATGTTTAATTCTTGATTCCAATCGTTGATTTGTTCTCCCGATGTATTGCAAACCGCAAACACATCAAAAAGAATATATTAAAGCACTGCTATGTTGGGGAGAGGGGGAACATCTTTCCGACCAGATGGCAAAACAGTATGCGTTGTGTTTCGTACACTTACTGTTTCGTCATGAATTAATTTGGTCTTTTTGTAAGTTTAATTGAATTTTGTACCCCCATAGAATATATATATATATATATATATATATATATATATATATATATATATATATATATATATATTACACCCAGTCCTATCAAATATGGATGGTTTTGAAATAAATCTCTTTGGCTAATAGATGAAACCCCGATAGGTAAAACCACGCCGGATTGGAGTGGACCTGGGAGTAATGTTAATGAAAGGGTACTCAACATTCTCTATATTGCCAGATCTGGAGCCCTAACATCAGATGCTGTTTTTTGCCATAGTAAAGACACCCAATTATCTTTATATGGTATTACCCCTCTGTAGAGTATACAGTCAGCGTATTCCAATCCCCACCCCCGAAAGGGTGATTAACTTGTGAGCTATCCTCTATTTCTTGTAATTCATTCTTCAAGTCCATCAAAGCATTGGATTTCTGTTGTATTGTCTCGGATTCCATTAGTTTGCTCCAGAAAAAAATTGTTTCAGTTGTACCAATTTAAGTATATGACAGTGTGTGTATACACAAGACTGGTTTTACGCCTCCATGTTTGACCCCCAAAAGATTAAAGTACTTTTAAGTACCTTTGAGTACTTAACTACACCCCAACATATGTAATCGCATCTTCCGGTTCTGTTGTGCTTGCAATTTTGTTTTACCGGTTTTTATTATTTTTCCTTTTTTCTCTTTTTTTTCGTTTAAATAAAACATGATTTACACTCATCATTGAGCAGTATTTTCCCACGTGTCGTTATTTTTGAAGCAAATCCTTTGACATATTGACAAGAGAGAAAACTAGAATGCATTAACCTACATAGTGTTTCTGCGTGTGTGAGTGTGTGTGTGGTGAGAGAGAGAGAAAGAAAGAAAGAAAGATAGCCAGAGAGAGAGAGAGAGAGATAGTTAGATAGAGAGAGAGAGAGAGAGAGTAGATGCATGTAAATGAACGAACGGTTGTGTACGGAAATGGGTAAATATGTTTAAAAGATAACAATGTGCATATGTTCAAGATTTTCAAACAATCATATAATATCAAACATATAATCAATAACTCTCATTTTTACCTGTTTTACAAACAGTGAGATCAAACGACTCGTTCAAAAATAAAGTCAAACTACTCACTTTAACCACACACACACACACACACACACACACACATATATATATATATATATATATATATATATATATATATATTATAACTGTGTTGGTTGTCCCGATCTCAGGTCGTGGGTCTGTAGCAGATCAATATCTGTGATAGTGCTATTATATAATAATAATGAGTAAATATATATTATTTTTATATACATTTTATAGAATAGAAGCTTGTCTGCTTCCATCCTATTAAATATATACGAAAACTTATATATATATTTACTCATTTTATATATATATATGGTCTGGCATTAAATATGTCACAAATGTTGATATACCATAAAATAACCAACCACTCAACCGATGTTGTATAAAATTAAAACATGTGTTCTTACTATTTCCTTACAACACATTCATAAAACTGCTTTTCTAAAAACGTGGTGCATTCAATAAGTTTCCAGACTTTTTTTTGTACAGGCATTTGAAATTATCGTAGACTCTTGAAAGTCCAGTATGTTATTGCTATACATCTTATGAGATCACTGACTAATTTTTATGATTTCGGGTTCAAATTAACAGCTACAGCAGCAATTGGAATGCACTCTACTAAAGCCTGATTGTCACAGCTGGTGAATTTCAAAAATGCAATCTGGACGTGAGGACACTTTAAAAAAATGATATGCAATAAAATTCTGTTTTAAACATGGGAAAAAATGCCTCAGAAACGTAAGGAATGCTTCAGACTGTTTTTGGAGCATCTTGCATGAATAGAGCATCAGTTTTTGAGTGGCATAAGTGATTCAAGGAAGGCACGTAGTCTGTGAGGGATGATGAAAGGTGTGGGAGGAGTAATGAAGTCAATACACATGAGTTGATTGGCCAAAGGGGTAATGTTAGGGTTAGGGCTACTATGTTGAGGTTTTAAGGGAGTTCAGGAAGAGATTCCGTCGGAAGAGGCGAGGACTCTTCAAATCGGGTCAGTGACATTTTCACCAGGACAATTTACCAGTCCACAACTTTATCCTTGTCATAGACTATTTGACCAAGATGGGCATCAAGACAGTTCCCCACCCTCTCTATAGTCCAGACCTTGCTCCCTGTGACTTTTGGTTATTCCCTAAACTCAAAGGTTGTCGTTATTGGACAATTGAGGAGATGAAAGAGGCTGTGACGAAGGTCTTTAACATGCTCACACAAGAGGACTTCCATGGGGCGTTCCAGAAGTTGTTAGAACGGTACAACAAGTGCATTGCAGCCGGAGGTGATTGCTTTGAAGAGGACTAGTTTCATGTGTGTATTATCAATAAAAGTGCCCATACGAAAAAAGTCAGGAAACTTATTTAATGATCCTCGTATGAGCCATTCATAAATTTTAGTATTATTATCATTATAATTATTATTATTGTTTCCTATTTGAGAGTTTTTCACATCAGTTTTAGTTGACGGTCTTTCACTGGAGTTTAAGTAACATCAGGACTCTTCTCAGTATTCTGGCCGTTCTCAATAGTGTAGTTATTTGGATGGTCTCCTCTTGTCATTTTATTTCCAAGTCTTTCAGTCCCTTAAATAATCATTTGGTAACGGTACCAAAAGCACCAATTACAATTGGTATAATTGTCACTTTCACGTTCAACAGTTTTTTCAATTCCCTTTTAAGGTCGAGGTACTTATCCTTCCCTTCATTTTCTTTATATTTTATCCTATGGTCAGCTGGGACAGCAAAGTCCACAATTTAGTAAATTCTATTCTTTTTTTTTTGTTGTTGTTGTTGATTATAATAAGGTGTGGTCGTCTGGCCGAGATTAGATGATCCATATGTATGTCAAAATCCCATAGGTCTTTATGTGCCTCATCTCTTACTAATTTAAGATTTTTTCACATCAGCGTTAGCCGAGACTCTTCTACTGGAGTTTGAGTGATAGCAATTCTCCACAATTCTCTGGGACTATTCTCAATACTATGGCTGATCTTTATAATGCTGTCAATGGGATGGTCTCCACTCGTCCTCTTATTTACAAGTCCTCAAGTCCCATTATCAATCCTTTGGTGACTGTACTAAGTTTATCAGTTGCAATTGGTACAACCGTCACTTTCATGTTCCATAGTTTTTTCAGTTCACTAGCAAGGTCTAAGTACTTATCTTTCTTTTCACTTTCTTTCAGATTTACCCAGTAATCAACCGGAACGACAAAGTACATATTTTGGCAGGTTCTCTTCTTTTTGTTGACTTTCACTAGGTCTGGTCATCTGGCCGATTATTATTATTATCATTATTCATTCATTAGAGCTTTTCACATCAGCATTAACCGATGGTTTTTCACTGGAGTCTGAGTGACAGCAAGTCTCCTCAAGTCTCCAGGACTCTTCCTAGTATTATTATTATTATTATTATCATTATTATTATTATTATTATTAAAATTTCTACTTTACTTTCAGTTTCTCACAATCGATCTTCGAGTATTTCCCCAAAACCAAGGGGTAGAAAGTTACTTTATCATATTTACCAACCCCCTCCGCTCGGGCAGGATATGACACAAGGTCAATTTTTCAGCGCAGTTTAACAGGTTTGAATTCAGTTTTCCTTCTCCTAGACTAGTTGCCTCACTAAGGCTGAAGAACCTAATCTGCCCTACTATTTACCCATAGCTGGAGTGAGAATAATAGGATTCATACCTTTCCCAAGGGTATTAGGGCTATG
Source organism: Sepioteuthis lessoniana (assembly GCA_963585895.1). NCBI lineage: Eukaryota > Metazoa > Mollusca > Cephalopoda > Myopsida > Loliginidae > Sepioteuthis > Sepioteuthis lessoniana. Next base: position 25,191,475 of record OY757931.1, read on the forward strand.
TGAAATGCACTCAGTCTCGTCCAAGATTTGAACTCGTATCGCCGTGTCCATTTCCTACGACGATAACCATTACACCACGGCACCTCCCCAAAAAGTTACTTTATGCCATATATATATATATATATATATATTGTATGTATGTTCAAGCTGGACGCCCTGCTTTTGCTTAAAATGATGTACTCCTATGGACCCCCACATATGGCCAAGCATACGACCAACTCGAACTTACATACAGCAGTTATGTGAAGACACAGGATGTAACCCTGAAGACCTGCCGAAGGTGATGAATGATAGGGAGAAGTGGCGAGAGTTGGTCAGGATATCCGTGCTGGCGGCACGACATGAGGATGATGATGATGATATATATATATATATTTGTGTGTGTGTGTGTGTGTGTTTTTTTTTTTTTTGTCTTGCTACCCGTTTTGGGGTGTTATTTTTTCAATCATGTTGAAAATGCACTCTTAAATAAATGATCTCTTTCACAAAGTGACCGTCTTCGTATTTCATATAGGCTAAGTCCATCATATATCTTGTTAATGTGTTTTTCTGTTACTTTTCGAATCAGAACCAAGCCTCCTACACAGTGGTACTTTTAAGGGGCCACATTTTCTTTTTTTTTAATTATTTTTCTAAGTCTTGGTATTTACTTATTTCATTGTATTCTTTAACTGGTACGTTATTACCTGTTGGCACTGACGGATCAGTTGAAAAGTATGTTTTTCTTAGCAATTGTTCTTTATTTTTCAATCTGTTTTGATAGCAAAGTTACAGACAATAGAAGTTTCTTTAGCTTCTGCTATTTGTCCCAGTTGGTGCTTAACCATTTTTAGAATTTCAGTTTTCTATAGTGTTTACATATTTTTCACTGTAAAGAAAGTAATATTTTAACATGCCTGTCTTTATATTCTAGCGATGTTAGAAAGCAGACATTAAGTAGATAATTAATTCAGTTTAGTCTAAAGCATTATTTTACCCTTTTGAGAGTTTTTAACAATAGTGTTAGGTGAGGGTTTCTCGCTGGAGTCTAAGTGACAGTAAGTCTCTGCGAGTCTGCAGGACTCTGGTCAGTATTCTGGCCAATCTTAATAAGGCTGTACTCTGGATAGTCTGTCGTTTTCCTCTGATTTCTGAGTGTTTTGGTTTCTTTACTAATTCGCTTGGGATTGTTCCCAGTGCACCAATTACAATTGGTATTACCGTCGCTTTCACGTTTTCATTTTCTTTCTAGTTCTCTTTTCATGTCTAGATATTTATTTTTCTATCGGCTTTCTTTTAAATGTACTTTGTGGTCTGCCAGGACGGAAAAGTCCACTATTCAGCAGGTTCTCTTTTTTTTTGTGGACTATCACTTTGATTGGCCATCTAGCCGTGAGTAAGTGGTCTTTTCGTTATTATTATTATTATTATTATTATTATTATTATTATTATTATTATTATTATTCACTCATTAGAGCTTTTTACATCAGCGTTAGCCGATAGTTTTTCACTGGAGTCTAAGTGACAGCAAGTCTCCAGAACTCTTCTTGGTATTCTGGCCGTTCTCAATAATGCTGTCATTTGAATGATCTCCACTCGTCCGCCAACTTCCAAGTCTTCTAGTCCCTTTAATAATCCTTTTGTTACTGTTCCAAACGCGCCAATCACAATTGGTATAATTTTCACCTTAATGTTCCACAGTTTTTTCAATTCCCTAGCAAGGTCGAGGTACTCATCCTTCTTTTCACATTCTTTCAGTTTTATTCTGTGGTCAGCCGGGACAGCAAAGTGGACTATTTTGTAAGTTTTTTTTATTGTTGATTATTATTAAGTGTGGTCTTCTGGCCGGGATTAGGTGATCCGTTTGTATGTTAAAGTCCCATAAGTTGATAATTTCTCTCTGAAGTCTGAGTGACATCATGCTTCTTCAAGTCCTCCGGCAACTTCCTAATATTCTAGTTAATCTTAATAATTTTGTAGTTTGGATGGGTTTAGCTCATCCTGGGGTGTCTTTCCAAGTGTACCTGATATAATTAGTATCACCATCACCTTTATGTCCCATAGCTTTTTTAGTTCTCTGGCTAGGTCTAAGTTGCTTTAGATGGTGGTATGTTACTGGAGTCTGTGTGACTGCAAGTCTGCTCAGTTCTCCAAGACTTTTCAGAGTGTTCTGGCTGATCTTACCGATGCTGTGAATGGTCTCGATTCTTCCTCAGATTTTTTTTATTCCTCCAATTTTTCTTCTAAATCTTTGGAGACTGTTGCAAGAAACCCAATGGTATCACGGTCACCCTGATATTCCATAGTGATTTTTTAGCTCTCAAGCAAGGTCTAAGTATTTGTTTGTCTTTTTATTTTATTTTATTTTCACTTTGTTGAAACGGTAAAATTCGTTAGATGGCTCGTTTTTCCCTAAATACTGAGTGACTCTAGATCTTTCCAGATATTCAGAACTATTTTAAGTATTTCAACTTATAAAAGCAGGATGGTTTGACGATGTCGTTCCTCTCCTTCCAGTATCTTTTCTAGTTGCTTTGTTTCACATCCTGCTGATTATACTTGAAAAATAAAAATTCCTGAAAAACATTTTAGCAATTTAATCAGAAGCCGCACATCAAATATTGAATACATATGACTTCCCATTCACTAATTTACACAGCATGTATTATCCTTTAGATAATTGATCATTTTGCAGTCACACACTCACACTTTATATATATATATATATATATATATATATATATATATATATATATATATTGTCATCCACAGACAGACTGTTTCGTTGTATCACAACTCTTCAGTGTGCCCAGACACGTTGGACGCTAGAAGCTGGGATCGAAACTCGCCAAACTATTCGTTAGAATTAGTATCCGACCGCTCGGCCCACAAGCGTACCACGTCAGCTAGGGAATTATAAGGTAAAAGTAGCAACAGCAGCAGTAGCGTTCGTTTGTTTACATTTCATACCTTACCGCATACCAGAGTGCTCAATTCTTTCGAAGAGCTTAAATTAAAACAATTGAAACACAAAAGCATTAAACAGAACTAAACTGCACACTTAGAGAGAAAAAATTCCCTAACACACACACACAAACACACACACACACACGCACGCAATGACTCAGAGTAGACAACTAAGAAAATTTATGGCCTATGAAATATCAAAGACTTATTAGTGGAAAAGAAGCACACACACAAAAACACACAGATTACACTCTTGTAAAAAGAAAAAGAAGAAAAAGAAAAGGAAAGGAAATGAACTAACACTTGCAGAAACGAAAATCTATCGCAGAATTGACAAGATTTGTTTTTTGTTTCTTTGTTTAATGGCATATCAACCTTTGTTGGTTTTTTTAATGCCAAAGCCATTCTCCTAGAAGAACAGTAGTGGTAATATTTAACCAATAGCTGGGAGAGTAAGGGGGTTCATACCTCTCCCAAGGGTATTTGCCCGAAAGTGAACGTAATAGCGCGACTGGAGTACGAACTTACTACGATTCTGCAGTCCATCGCTTTAACCATTACACCTCGAGGACACCCCCGCATAATTAACAAGGATTGGCAAACTCATCAATGCGGTCACCACCATTTAAACCAAAAACGACACCGCCAAAATGATTGAAGGCTTTCTGAAGAGAGCAAGATGCTAGAAACTCTTGTAAGAAAAAAAAAACCCCAAAAGACTTAACTCTCCTTGTTTCCTATTCATTAAAAACATATATATATATATATATATATATGTGTGTGTGTGTGTGTGTGTTTAGTTTAGCATTAGTCATTTTTTTATTCTTAGTTTTAATGCAAAACAGATCTATTTGCCTAATAGATAGGACCCTTTCATGTCCTACACCTCAGAACCAGAGGGAACCTTGGAGCAATGGCAATGAAGATGTACTCTATATTTCCAAAATATCCAAAACTGGTCTCTTATGATCGGATTATTTCGATAACATTTTTAAACGAGCCTGGGATCATTTCTTTTGCACAATGTAAAATGAATTCACTTATTTCTATCTAATACAAATAATTTTACCAACTATAAATACTTTGTTTCCATACTGTTAAATGTTTTCAAGTATCGCTATTAAATTCTAACAAATCAATTTAGTAGACATTTCTTTACAAACTGTTAAATGATCAAACATAATTCAGTTTAGTGTAAGTCATTTGATCACACTCAGTTAAATGTTAAAGTACATAGTTTAAATGTCAAATAGATCTATTTAAGCCATAATCAAGTCTCCTCCAGGTGCTACCACCCTGGACCAGAGAAGACAAGCGAGCAAAGGCAATGAATGGGTACTTGTACATTGCCAAAATCTCCAAGGCTGGTTCCTTAAGATCAGATTATTTTGTATTATATCCAGGACACTAGTTGGCAGTGCCTTGCCCCTCTACATTGAAGCAGTCGGTGTATTCTTTTGCCCAAGCCGAGTGGACCACCAGGACCCTAGTTGGCAGTGTCTTGCCTCTCTGCATAGAGGCAGTCGTTGTGTTCTGTTGCCCCGGCCGATTGGACCATCAGGATACTTGCAGTGGAGATCGTCCCCTTTACACTGAGTCTGTGTATTCTACAGACCCTGCCAACTGGGCTACCGATAGCTCGATGGAGAAGTAGATTCATCTCTTTCCCAAGGTCATTAGGGCGATAATAAAATGTAAACAACCTCGTTCAGAATTTGACATTTTCCAAAGACGATAACTGTTACTTGTGCTTTTAGCTTCTGACTAGATTGAAGTAGCTGTTGTTAATATATCTGTCTGTTTGTTGAGAAGGGACTTTCGGTATTCTTCATAAGAAGGAGGAAACATTTCTCTTTTCTAGTATTGTTTTCACTGATAAGTTTAAACAGGAAGAAGTTATTATCATCTACAATATTACAATGGAGAAAAGTAGGTAAATATGCAGTCAAAGATTCATTGAATCGTCACTACGGAAGCCAAAAAGGAGAGAAAAAAAACACATCTTATTTCAACAGAAAAGTAAAAGTCATTTTTTAAATGCACGCGATTCTTCTAACATAGAATTCTCTAAAAAATGTTCTTGGACTGGTAATACGATATTATTTATTATTCACCCCTCGTCCCGTATTTACCGGATGATCTATGCAGAGTTTGTTCCTCTCTCTCTCTCTCTCTCTCTCTCTCTCTCTCTCACTCTCCTTTTTTTTTTTTTTTTTTTTTTTTTGGCTTTTTTGTCTCGAGACGTTCGAATATTGCCTTTTCTCGATGTTCAAGTAAATCTTGTCCCGTGATATTATTTCTCATTTTTTCCTGCCTCTGATTTTTCATTTCATTTTTATTCTTATTCAATTCACAGTAAACTGGACTTTTTATGCTAAGATGTTAGGAAATTTTGTTTATGGGCATTTATATATATATATATTTTTGTGTACTATTTTTTAAGAGACGTTCGTACACGGTTACAGGATAACAAGCATTACAAACTGTTAAAAAAATACTTGAATAGTTATATGGTTTCAAGTATTCTTATCTAATAGTAATAATTATTTAGATTCAAATTATTATTTACATTCAAAAATAACATTTGTTTGCATGTTCTTATATGATTTCAAGGATTCTACAGATGGTCAATATTTGTGAGAAAAATCCTTGAAGGCGTACGGGCAAAAAACCTACAAGCGACATTACAATTTGTCGAATTTACCAAGGCCTTCGATTCCATACACAGATGGAAGATGGAACAAATCCTACTAGCATACGGCCTACCAAAAGAAACCGTAGCAGCAATAACAATTCTCTACAGAAACACCAAAGTGAAAGTACGTTCCCCGGATGGAGACACAGAATATTTCGACATTGTAGCAGGAGTACTACAAGGGGACACGCTAGCTCCATACTTCTTTATCATCTGCCTAGACTACGTGCTTTAAACTTCGATCGACAAAATCCGAAAAAATGGCCTCGAGCTGACAAAGAAAAGAAGCAGAAGATACCCCGCAAAAACAATTACCGACGCCGACTACACCGATGACATAGCGTTACGGACGAATAAACATAACCAGGCCGAAACACTACAGCATAGTTTGGAACGAGCCACCGTAGGCATTGGCCTCCATGTCAATGCACACAAAACTGAATATATGTGTAATAACCAAACAGGTGATATTTCCACACAAGACGGAACCTCTCTGAAACTAGTAGACAAATTCACTTACCTAGGAAGCAGCGTCACATCAACCGAAAAAGACATCGACATACGGCTAACGAAGACAGGGACAGCTATCGATAGGCACTCGATCATTTGGAAATCAGACCTGACCGACAAAATGAAACGCAGTTTCTTTCAGGCAGCGGTCGTATCGATACTGCTATATGGATGCACTACTTGGACGCTAACAAAACGGCAAGAGAAGAAGCTAGACAGCAATTACTCAAGAATGCAGCGAACAATCTTGAACAAGTCCTGGCGGCAACACCCCAAAAGGCACCAACTATACGGTCACTTGCCTCCCATCAAGAAAACTATACAAGTTAGACGAGCCAGACACGTAGGACACTGCTGGAGAAACAAGGACGAGCTCATCAGTGATGGACCCCCGCATATGGCCAAGCAAAGGCAGGACGACCAGCTCGAACATACATACAGTAGCTATGTGAGGATACGGGATGTAGCCCTGAAGACCTGCCATGAATGATAGGGAGAAGTGACGAGAGAGGGTCAGGGATATCCGTGCTAGCGGCACGACATGATGATGATAATATGATTTCAAGTAAGTACTGCCTATAAAAATCCTTAGTAAACAATTCTATCTTCAACAAACCATTTTAATACAAAAGATTTAGTTATATGGCATCAAGTATTGCTGTCCGATATGAATATTCACAGTGTTATGTCACTTTTACTTTATGAGTCATGCTTTAGTTCTAACAAGACGAATGTCTACAGTAAAGGTCTGTGATAATAGGAAAGATCTAACTAACAATAAACGTGACGCAATGAAGCAATCAGCTAATTTTGACATGGTCGTTAAAAATACAGAATTATTGCAGCCGAAGTGACACTATAAACAAACTGGGATGAGTCAAAAGTTTTGGAATTTTTACTAACATGATGCATAATTGGACTGTTCCGGAAGTTTTTGCAAGGATGGTAACTGTATTGAACTACATCAGACTTTCACACTCTCCAAGACCTAGACGCTGGATTTGCCTCTATTATTTAGAGCACTACTTCCGAAACCACGATTTCAAGCCTACTTGAGGTTGTATGATCGTCGAGGTTTTTGCAACCCGAGCGAAATATCTTGAACCATCAACTTTGGTTTAGTGTCTTTTCTTTGTTTAATACAGTGGTTTTCAAACTTTTTGGCACCACGCCCTTCACCGTCGGACCAAAATGCCAGCGCCCCGCTCTTCCAACGAATGCCAGAACGACGGTAATGTTAAATGTCATAAGAATTGGTTGATTCTTCAATCACAAACAGTTTTTAACTAACAAAAATGGTTGACATTTATTTTTTCAATCAAAAACACCTTGAACTGAACTTGAAATAAATTGCAAAACTGAACGAGTCATCATTAACAACTATCCTACTTAATGAGATGGGTGGGCTTGGTGCATTGCAATCGAACTGTCAACATCAGGATTAAGGTTTGTCAAGAGCAGTCTCGAATCACCACGCTCTGTTATATTGAGTTTGTTTCTTTGTTTGGTGAGGAGCCTGGACACAACTTTGAATACCCTCTCAACCAGGTAGGAAGTCGGAAAAGCAATGAAAAACAACTTGATGTGTTTCTACAGTGTTGGATAGCGTTTTGGGATCGCTATTTGTTTCCAAAAGGCTTGGTAAGAGGTTTTGAACTTTGGTTTCAGATCATTTTGCAAACTTACAAGTTCCTCTTCTAGATGTCTTGGCACCTCTGTGCTGGGTTCAATAAACGGATCGATCACCCAACCAGGGATTTCAAGAGAAAATAGGTCGTTGAATCTGACTGACTTATCCCTGTGGAGTTCCGCTAAATGAGCGCAGTACTCGGCAATGTCATCGTCATTCACTCCTGTTTTCTTCTCCAAGTCAGACAAACAAGGAAACTGACGGAATTCGCGGCGTCCAAGTTTCCTGCTGTAGAGCTGTAATTTTGAGAGGAATGCCGTGAGGACGGACTTGGCTTTGATTAATGAAGTATCATCACCTTGCAGCTGCAAATTCACTTCATTGAATTTGGAAAACATTTCAGTGAGGTAAGCAATATCTGTCTTACTCGATTTCAGTTTGTCGTAAAGCTCTGGGTTGGATTCTTGAAAAAAATCAAGAATACAGCAAAAAAGTGTGTAAAACCTTTTAAAACAGTTACCTCTCGACAACCACCTAACTTCTGTATGGAGAAGCAGGCATTGAAAATCTTCGTCATTTTCAATACACAGCTGATGGAACAGTCGAGATGTGAGAGCATTCGCTTTGATTTTGTTGACTGCAGTAATCACAGTCGATAAGGATTGATGTAGCTTCTCACTCAAATTCTTTGCCACAAAGTGTTGTCAAAAGATCACACAGTGAACTGTGAGGACTTTCGGAACAGCCTTTTACAAATAACTTAGAAATTCACGGTGGCGACCAACACTGGACGGTCGCCATCTATAGCACATGAGATGATGTTTGTAAGTGGAATGCTTTTTTTTCTGGAAATAGTCCTCCACAACTCGATACACTGATTCTCCTTTGGTATCTGTTTCCAGGAGACGTGCAAACTATAATTCTTGACACAGTGACACACCCTTGATGAAGCGTACATATGCGAGAGGTAGCAATTCGTTTCCCGGAAGAGTAGATTCGTCCAATTGCAAACTGAACTCAGTTGTCATCAACATCTTACTGAGGGTCTCTTCGACATTTTCAGCCATTTTGTCTACTCTTCGTTGAACTGAGTTGTCACTGAGATGAATCGATTTTAATCAAATATCAGTCGCTTATTTCCGGTTAAATAATCAAACACTTCTCTTTCAAACAATTCAATTTAGCAAAAGACATTCGTTTGCACTCACTTTAAATGTCGAACAGTTATATTTGAGCTATAGACAGGACCCTATCTGGTGCTACCACTTTGGGACAGAGTGGACCTGGGAGTAATTGCTATGAACGAGTACTCAGCAATCCCTAAAACTTCAGGACTGGAGCTTCAGTATGAGATTGTTTTCTCTTTTATCCAGGATATTCGTTGGGGGATTCTTACTCCTTCTGCCAACTAGGGTGAAATCTTAACTGAAGGATAAGGTATCTATATCCAGACTATAACTCGAAAGTCAACGTGAAAGTGCAGCTGGAGTTCGAACTTGCTTACTACGATGTCGAAATCCGGCTCGTAAAGCATTATATCAAAGGGACTCCTTCTTGAACAGTCTGGTTACTTTACTACAGACAATTGTATCTTAATCTTTCATATAACAAATGCTTTTGGCTGATTTAGCGGAGTTAGAACCCACTTCAAACTCGTAAAGTATATGTTCCTAAAAATGACCAAGTTGCAACGTTCATCTGCATGGCTTTCGGATTATACATGGTGTAAAGCAATGCACAACATGTCAGCGCACTAACTAATACGATACTACCAACTACAACAGATACTTTTTATGGCTTTAAACTGATACAGTCACGTAATATGTTCTCAAATATATATTTTCCCAAAGATGACTAAGTTGCACGTTCATCTGCATGCCTTCGCATTATACATGGTATAAAGCAATGCACAACATGTCAGCGCACTAACTAATACGATACTACCAACTACAACAGATACTTTCTATGGCTCAAACTGATACAGTCACTTAATATGTTCTCAAATATATATGTTCCCAAAGATGATTAAGTTCCACATTTACATGCATGGCTGTCGCATTATACATGGTGTAAAGCAATGCACAACTTGTCAGCGCACTAACTAATACAATACTACCAACTACAACACATACCTTCTATGGCTTAAACTAATACAGTCACGTGATATGTTCCCAAAGATGACTAAGCTGCACGTTCATCTGCATGTTTCTCGCATAATACATGGTGTTAAGCAATGCACAACATGTCAGCGCACTAACTAATACGATACTACCAATTAAAACAGATACCTACAATGACTTAAACTGATACAGTCACAGGATATACGTACAGCAAACTATCATGTATAAAAATGTGGCACAACTTATGACTCACTCTAGAATCAGACCCAAAGTTACAACGTATACGTGAACTGAAACGTTCAAGATTGTAAATTATTATCGCTTTTTTTTATAGTCCAACCAGTTAAATTCAATATTTTAAACTGTAAAATATAGCTGATCCAGAAATATCTGCGTTAGTGGTCTCAGCAGATTAACTGATTCGGATATATGTGGAAACTTACTGTATCTTTTTTTCATAGTCCATTTAATAAAATACGATATTTTTAGAACATTACCACATTGTACTTTATGATTTTTTTCAGACTTATCTCTTTAAATTTCTTATTTTCCACTTTTTTTTTCGTATTTTTACAAATATTAATCCTTTTCCGCCTGTTTATCTCTTGCCAGGTTTTATCTCCCGACATTTCTTTCATTCACTCTTTTTTCCTTCCTCCCTTCTTTCTTTCTTTCTTTCTTTCTTTCTTTCTTTTAAAATCATCTCTTATTTCTACATTCTTTCATGCAACAATATACCAATCGTAAACTTTCCCATTGAGGCAAAACATTTATATGTCTTATTTTAAGAGGGAAAAAGAAAAAAGAAAAAGGAATAAAAAAAACATCTTTCTCTCTCTCTTTTATAACAGTCTAAATAGCTTTTATTATCCGAGTGTTATAAAACGTTTTAGTCAAAGATATGGAATGTCGAGCCGAGCTGGAAATTAAAGGGCAAGCTTTACTTTGAAAAAAAGAGATGAATGATACACTTGACGCTAATGCACGCACGGACATATGTCTGCGGCCATAATACCCTCCTCCCAGCTCCAGTAAAATAAACCTAAATCCTTCTCTATAACCCATATTATGAATCATCCTTACTCATATGGACTTACGCAGTAAATCATCAAAGATACCTAAAAATCCATAGTTTCTTTGAGTAGCTTTTGCGTCTTCTGAATTAAACGCTTTCATATTATTGGCTTCCGTGGTCACCACTTAGATTTTGAAAGATTTTACAAGTATGGAATATTAATGAAATCAGCTCTGTAACTTGTTAAATATCATATTCCTTGTCATGATGAAGGCGTGCCGACAGCACAGATTTATTTTGGCTCTCTTGGTCATCCGTACCTAACGGTCATCACTCTTTGTAAGTCGTTTAGATCAGTCATTCTCAATCTTTTTTTTTTCTTGAGACCCATTTTTGGTGTCAAAAGAATGTTAGGTCTACATAGGAACAAATAGAAAATCCATGTAAGAGAAAGTACATTTTATTTACAGAAGCAAAATGTTGTGAAAAATGTAAATCCAGACAAATGACTTAAATTGCTCTTGTGTCTATCAGATGGTCAAATTCAGCTTCAGACGTAAGTCCTTTCTCTTTACAGTCTCCTAGAAAATACATTTTTTTATGAATACATCATTTGCTGCAGAAAATCTTGCCTTAAATAATCAGATCTTGGGAAAACCAAATAAAAACTGATCAGCCTTTTCAAAGAACAAGAAATAGGAGGATTTTCTTTTCAGTCATCAAATCAATCCTCCCCTTTCAATTCTGCTTGGGCCAACTCCAAGTCCATCAGAACATTTTATCTCGCCCAAGGACTCGCGAAGAGATTCAATGGAATATAAAAACACACGTGTCAGCGCAAAACTGATGAATGTACGTTTTTGCTTATGGCTCACTCATGCGGGTTTTTTTTCTTATTTTTTCTAGTAGTACTTCACATATGATCATTTTACACATAGGGTTTTTTTTCTTCTTTTTCTAGTAGTACTTCACAGGAAATGATCATTTTACTCATAGGGGTTTTTTTTTATTTTTTCTAGTAGTACTTCACAGGAAATGATCATTTTACTCATAGGGTTTTATTTCTTATTTTTTCTAGTAGTACTTGACAGGAAATGATCATTTTACTCATAGGGTTTTTTTTTCTTATTTTTTCTTGTAGTACTTCACAGGAAATGATCATTTTACACATAGGTTTTTTTTTCTTATTTTTTCTAGTAGTACTTCACAGGAAATGATCATTTTACTCATAGGGTTTTTTTTTCTTATTTTTTCTTGTAGTACTTCACAGGAAATGATCATTGTACTTATAGGGTTTCTTAAATAAAATTTAAATAGCCATACAACTGCTGTTTTTCGGGTGCTTAGTGAAACCATGAGTTTCCCAGCAGAAATAATTTTATCTATACTACCGGCGGTTATGGATAGGCTTAGTATGAATATAGGTATCGTAACGTACAAACGGAAAAAGTTTGAGAAATAGCACAACAATGAAAACGAGAAATGTTTGAAGTAATATATATATGGTGGCCGTTGAACGGATGTATGCTAACAATAGTAATTGTGATTCATAACCGTTTAAAATTACTTCACAGCTAATATCTCCTCGTGGCTAAATGGTTAGAAGCTTTTGCTTGGCGTTTGAGTCAACCGGGTTTCGATCCCAGCTACGGGGAGATACTCTCTAGCCACACTGATGAGTTCTGATAGAACGAAACAGATCTGTCTGTGGATGACTATAGATATATATATATATATATGCCCGTGGTGTAATGGTAATCGCCGGAGGAAATGGACACGGTGACACGAGTTCAAATCTTGGACCAGCCTAAATGCATTTCAAATACCACTGATACCCTTGGGAAAGGTATGAATCCAAATATTCTCCCTCCAGCTATGGGTAAATAGTAGGACTGGCTCCTTTAGCCTTAGTTAGGCAACTAGTCTAGGAGAAGGAAAACTCTGAATTCAAACCTATTAAAAATCGCTTAAAATATTGACCTTGTGTCATATCCAGCCCGAGCAGAGGGGTTGGGTAAATATGAGTATATATATATATATATATATATATATATTCTCGTTTTTAATCATTCTTGATATTGTTTATCTGTTCGTTCAGGGATGTGTCAGTGTTATTGTTGAATACGACGACGCATAAGCAGAAACCACTGGTGTCTACTCTCACAAAAAAACATTTAACAAGTTTAAACAGGATTGTAGAGTCCAAGGTTTTCCGGTAGGAAAAGATATTTTTAGATATCCACGAGAAAATTAACATCCTTTTGCTCAAACTCCTAGCAATTTTTTTCTTTTTCTTTAGAATACTGTTAAAACCAAGTTGCTATTCATGACGAACGAACTGAAAGTAGTGCTAGTTGAAAACTTACAGCATATTTTCTGTCAGTAAGAAGGGGACCTTTATAAAAGAATTATTCGGTAGGATTTGAAGTAGATATAACCACCCACTACACCTCGATCAAGATGTAGCACATGGTCAAGTTGTAAGAGTAGAAATTATTTGAATTTTAAGAGTAGAGATGACTTGAATTCGCAATTCGTTCTTTTCGCCTTGTTGCCTTAGCGAAGCTCAAGAACCCAATCTGGAAAATAAAAACTACTCCGTCCAGGAATTGAACTTGGATCATCATCATCATCATCATATCGCGCTGGTAGCACGGATATCCTTGAGCCTCTCTCGCCACTCCTCCCTATCGTTCATCACCCTAGGTAGGTCTTCAGGACAACATCCCGTATCCTCACATACCTGCTGGATGTATGTTCGTGCTGGTCGTCCTGCTATTGCACGGCCATGTGTGGGGGTCCATAAGAGTACATCACTTATGAGTTCGTCCCTGCTTCTCCAGCAGTGTCCTGCATGTCTGGCTCGTCTAACTTGAATAGTTTTCGTGATAGGGGGTAGGTGGCCGTACAGTTGGTGTCTTGATGGGTGTTGCCGCCAGGACTTGTTTAAGATTGCACGTAGCATTCTTGTGTAATTGCCGTCTAGCTTCTTCTCCAGCCGTTTTGTTAGCGTCCATGTAGTGCAGCCCTATAGCAGTATCGATGTGACCGCTGCCTGGAAGAAACTGCGTTTCCTTTTATCGGTTAGGTCTGATTTCCAAATAATCGATAACCTATTGATAGCAGTCCATGCTTTCGCTAACCTCGTTTCGATGTCCTTTTCGGTTGATTCGACGCTGCTTCCTAGGTAAATGAATTTGTCTACTAGTTTAAGAGGGGTTCCTTCTAGAGTGGTGATGTCCCCCGTTTGGTTATAGCACATATATTCCGTTTTGTGTGCATTAACATAGAGGCCTATGTTTGCTGCTGCTCGTTCCAAACTATGCAGTAGTGTTTCGGCTTGGTCAGGTGTATTTGCCAGTATCGCTATGTCATCGGCGTAGTCGGCGTCGGTAATTGTTGTTGCGGGGTACCTTCTGCTTCTTTTCTTCGTCAGTTCGAAGTCATTCTCTTTGATTTTGTCAATCGATGTTCTAAGTACGTAGTCTAGACAAATGATAAAGAGGTACGGAGCCAGCGTGTCCCCTTGTAGTACTCCTGCTACAATGTCGAAGTATTATGTGTCTCCATCTGGTGATCGTACTTTTACTTTAGTGTTTCTATAGAGAATCGTTATTGCCGCTACGGTTTCTTTAGGTATGCCGTACGCTAGTAGGATTTGTTGCATCTTCCATTTGTGAAGGGAATCGAAAGCCTTGGTAAAGTCAACAAAAATTAATGTCCCTTGTAGGTTTTTTGCCCGTACACCTTCAAGGGTTCTACGGATGGTTAATATTTGTGAGGTCGTGGATCTATTTCTTCGGAAGCCATTTTGGTTTTTTCTAAGTATGTTGTCGATTTCGGGTTCTATGTGGTTTCGTAGTAGGGCATTGTAGATTTTGGCTGCTATGGATGTAAGTGTTATGCCTCGGTAGTTTTTGGCTAATCCGAAGTCTCCCTTTTTAGGGAAGGGGTATGCATCCTTTCATCCATCTATCTATCGGATTTTGATTGTATACTGCGTTGCAGTGTCGGAGCAGTATGTCGTCAAATTGTCTGGTCTTCCATACTTCCGGGGGAATTTCGTCCAGCCTTGCAGCATTCCTATTTTTAATTTTTCTGAGAACCGAGTCGAGTTCTTCTTGTGTGAACGGTCCTAGTTTAATGTCTAATTGTTTGCTAATTATTCTGGTGATTGGTTCATGTGTTATTTTCGGTGGGTTTCCTAGTAAGTTTTCGAAGTGCTGTTGCCACAGTTTTATTCTTTCTTGTTGGTTTGCTGCTTTCAGTTTTGCTTTGGCTGTGTTCTTTCTTCTACTCCCTTCGTTTATTGTTTGCCAGGCTATCCTAGATTGTCTATCTTCCACCGAGTGTCTAATCTTATCTATCTGATTTTGAAGGTATTCTGTCTGTTCCTTTATATATACGCCTGCTAATTGATATTGTGCCGTTTTTAGTTTTAAGGCATTTGTGTTTGTTGGGTTTTTTTCGATAGTCTTTGGAGGCTGTTTTCACTAGTGCACGTTTTTCTCTCACCGCTAATGTTTCCAAAGGGACTCTATATTTAGTTTTGAGTTTTGTTGGAATGCATTTCGCGGCTGCCTCGAGGTGTGCATTGACGAAATTTTCATATTCGTCGTTTGGTGTCTTTTTTTCCGTCTTTTCTTGTAGTTTTTCAAATCTGTTTCTTTATTTTTTAGACGTATTTATCTCTTATATCTCTGTTGTTCAATAGGGCCCAGTCATAGTGTTTGGTGGTCGCTGTTCGTTTGGCGTTTTTTCGTAGGCTTAACCGTATTTTCGCCGTGACTATTCGGTGATCGGTGGACTCACCCTCAAAAGAGGAGTATGCCTCGCAATTCAGTGCACTATTTTACCATTTCTTGTTTATAAGGACGTAGTCTATCTGAGCTTTAGTATTGTTTGCGTACGTGTATGTCCATAGTTTTCCCTCCCTTTTTTGGTAGTTAGTATTGCGGCATGCTAATCTATTTTCTATCATGAAATCTGTTAGATGTTGCCCATTCCTATTTGACGTGTTGTGGAGGCTGTATTTGTTGTTTCCGTTTTTCCCGATTTGGGCATTCATGTCTCCGCCAATAACTAACATGTTGTGTTTCGGGATGCTACGCACTAATGAGAATAACTCATCGTAGAAGGTGACTAGTTCAGTTTCTTCACTAACATTGGTGGGGCTGTAGCATGAGATGATTGTTGTTCTGGGGTTGCCGTTAAAAGTAGCTGCCATCATTCTAGGTTGTATTTTCTCAACGCTATTTATCGTTTTTAATGCTCTTGGTCCTATAAGTAATCCTACTCCTACTACTGCAGCGTTGAAAGAGTTTTTCCATGCGGATACGGTGACGAGCGACTACGAATTGCCAGTTTCGTGATATTTGATATCTTCGGTGTGCGTGTATCTGTGTTCTTGTATGCATATTATGTCAATCTTATGTTCTTCGGCCGATGCGATTAGCTCTGGTAGTTGTCCTATTCTATCTAAGGTTCTTACGTTAAATGTGGTTATCTGTGGTGTTTGCTTGCATTTTAGTAGTTTTGATTGTTTGAGCTCTACGAAGATACCCGTTCTGGAAGATACGCCTGATTTTTAATTATGTAGTAACTTATTTACCTTTTTGCTTAGATGTGGCAGAAGGCCATATCAGTGGGGGCACCCAATATTATTTGAACTCAGTTGTATAGGTGCCCGTGGTGTAATGCTTATCTTCATAGGAAATGGACACGGCGACACGAGTTCAAATCCTGGATAAGACTGATTGCATTTCACATAGCACTATTATCCTTGAGAAAGGTATGAATCCAATTATTCTCTCTCCAGCTATGGGTAAATAGTAGAACGGACTGGATTCTTCAGCCTTGGTGAGGCAACTAGTCTAGGAGAAGGAAAACTCTGAATTCAAACCTGTTAAACTGCGCTGAAAAATTGACCTTGTGTCATATCCTGGCCAAGCGGAGGGGTTGGTAAATATGATTGTATAGGTTTGCTAGTTTAGCTTCTAAACCATTACACCTCTCGAATCTCCCTGATTCGTAATCATGTAAAGGGATATATTTAAATATTCTGTAATTTGCTTGAAACACTGCACAAATTATTTTATTTTATAGAATTGAAATTATTTAGAGGGCTATTGCAATGTGAAATAATAAGTTTTTGGGTCTTTTAATTTCAAAGTAAAACTTCATCGTCAGAGACATTTTTTAAAATGAACTCGATGTTGAGTTTCAAATTTTTTAACATTGAAGTTTTACTCTAAAATTTATTAGACTCAAATAATTATCATTTCACATTGCAATAGCCAGGTAAATTAATTCAATTCTCTAAAATAAACAATATATTTATATTATTTTATATTTATATAAATTTATACCATTATTAAGTAAAGTAAAGTTGGCGACCGTAGTCGGGGGCAACTAGACGGCTCCCTTTTCACTAGCTACTACACCGAGGTATAGGAAAGGGTGCTACCCCTTTTCTCTGAATTGCTCCACTCTACCCTTGATACGTACTTTATATTACTGAGTTTTAAGCAAGGAGGTATCAATACCATATTTAAAGTCTTTGGTAAGACGTGACCTTGATATTGAACCTGGGTCTCCCGGACCATTGATGAACACTCTATCCACTAGGCCGATGAGCCGGTTAAAGTTGGCGACCGTAGTCGAGGGCGACCAGAAGGCTCCTTTTTCAATAGCTACCACATCGAGGTGTAGGGGTGGGCACTACTCCTTTCCCTGGATTGCTCCAATTTACCCTCGATACGTACCTTACACTGCTGAGTGTTAAGCAAGGAGGTAACAAGTACTATTCTTAAAGCCTTTGGTATGACGCAACCTTGGGATTGAACCCAGGTCTCCCGGACCACTGGCGAACATTCAAACCATTAGACCATTATTAGTTATTATTTATATCATTTACTAAATTTAAATCTTTTTATTTAATTAAATTATGATTATAATAATACTTATAATTATGATTATAATTATATGTTATATACAATTAAGTTAATATTATTATAACTTATTTTTGATTAATTTTTTAGATCATATTTTGAAAGTTGCTGAAAGGTCCTCGTTCCCTATGATACTGAAATTATTTTACGGGAAATTTTTTAACTGATCTTATTCAAAATTTCACAGGAGCTTCGGAAATAATGTAATATATGGCTAAAAAAAAAAAAAAAAATGGGATCAACACACGAATAGTGAGTCCATTTTAAGGGTATTGCTCATTCGCCACTTGGTCCAGGCGAGAACTTTTTTTTAAAACGCTCACCTACTTGTAACTAATTTAGCAGAACACTTACGATTTAGATACACGCCAAGATACGGTCTACCTTTGATGTTCGATTCATCTAATCATCAGAATGTCTAATCTGATTATAGGTTCTGTTTCCTTTTTTTATGCTTTTAACTCTGCTGATCGATATAGTACTGATTGGTTTTATCTAATTGATCTATTTGCTTGCTGAACGACAGCGACAGACTAGCATTTGGCCTAACATCCTAAAAAACTGCGACTGTCGGCAGCTCTTTTTACGTTCGTTTTTATTTCTTTTACTTTCCTTCTATTTGCTTCCGCTTTTATGATGCTACCAGTAGTAGTAGTATTAGTAGTATTTGTAGTATTAGTAATATTTAATAATAAGAATTGTAATATACATATGTGTGTTTCTGTGAAAGTGAGTAAATGTGTGTGTGTGTGTGTATGTGTGTGTGTGTGTGTGTGTGTGTGTGTGTGTGTGTGTGTGTGTGTGTGTGTGTGTGTGTGTGTGTGTGTGTGTGTGCGTTTTTACACGCAAAACTCTCTCTTTTAAGTACTCCTAGTTAGAAAATTAAAGACAAAACCATGTTTCATATTTTTATTGATACTTTCTATCTTTAGTACGCGTTGTTTTAATTTTATTTAAAGACAACACAAGATTTTCACTCTAAATACTTTCCACAACCATGAGAATAAATGTGTATGTTTGTGTGTGTGTGTGTGTGTGTGTGTGTGTGTGTGTGTGTGTGTGTGTGCGTTTTTACACGCAATACTCTCTCTCTTTTAAATACACCTTGTTAGAAAATCACAGAAAAAATCGTGTTTCATATTTTTATTGATACTTTCTATCTTTAGTACGCGTTGTTTTAATTTTATTTAAAGACAACACAAGATTTTCACTCTAAATACTTTCCAGAACCGTGTGTGTGTGTGTGTGTGTGTGTGTGTGTGTGTGTGTGTGTGTGTGCCTTTTTACACGCAATACTCTCTCTTTTAAATATTCCTAGTTAGAAAATCACAGACAAAACCGTCTTTCATATTTTTATTGATACTTTCTATCTTTAGTACGCGTTGTTTTAATTTTATTTAAAGACAGCACAAAATTTTCACTCCAAATACTTTTCACAGTCATTTATTGTTACCAATACTGTATTTGAAGTTGTGTTGTTTACATATTCATTTTTGTTTTTTTTTATACTTTTTCATTTAATTGAAGAGATATTTATGTCCATTTATTAAAACCTGAAGTTTCTGTGATCATCAAAGAGAAAATAAGATTTTGAGCCTGATCTTGATAATATCCATTGAGGTAGAAAGCGCCCGGGGAGAAAATGTCGGACAATCATCTGGTGAACCAAAAACAAGAAAACATGAACGATGATGTAAATACATATTGTAAAAAGAAATATCAAAAGAAACTTGTCTGTATTTTTTTACTAAACGTTTTTATACGAAGCCCTTATATATAGATAGCAGATAAATGAGAATACGATTGAATAATACCCTGATCAAAAAATTAAATAAACTTCCTTTCTTTAAACTGACTGATAAATTTGTTGTAAAAAAAGGGTTACAAAATCTTCTATTAAAAAAGAATATTTGATCCTATTTACCCAACCCCTCCGCTCGGGCAGGATATGACACAAGCTCAATTTTTTAAGCGGAGTTTAGCATGTTTGAATTCAGAGTTTTCCTTCTCCTAGACTAGTTGCCTCACCAAGGCTGAAGAACCTAGTCTGCCCTACTATTTACCCATAGCTGGAGGGAGAATAATTGGATTCATACTTTTCCCAAGGGTATTAGTGCTATGTGAAATGCAATCAGTCTTATCCAGGAATTGAACTCGTATCGCTATGTCCATATCCTGTGACGATAGCCATCACACCACAGGCACAAGAATATTTGATAGAGCGTAAATATTCTTCAATATTACATGACAAAAAGAAAACGCATTAAATGGATGGTTTGGTTTCTTTGTTTAATGGCATATCAACTCTTTTTAGGTTATTTAATGCCAAAGCCATTCTCCTAGAAGAATAGTAGTGGTACTAAATAGTACCAATAAGTGGGTTCATACTTTCCCCAAGAGTATTTGCCCGAAAGTGAACGTAATAGCGCGACTGGAGTACAAACTCACGTACTACGATTCCGCAGTCGATCACTTTAACCATTACACCACGAGGACACCCCCTCTGCATTAAATGGAGTAGTTAGCATAGCCTAAATATAGGTGATATATTTTGTGTGTGTAAAGGATCGTTCTTTGAGTATGTCTCTATGTAGGAGAGAAAGTATAGTATGCGCTAATATGCGAGTAGTGCAGTTAAAAATAATCTGCCATCAAATATCATTAGTATCAGCATGTCTACGTAAAAAAAGTCTCCTTGTTCAATTTGGAATAATTAAGGGATGTTGAGATTAAATGCATTTTCAAACAAGTCAGTTTATTATAAGTACACTGTTTAATTGCCAAAACATTTCTTTTTCAATATATTCATTTTAGTCAAAGAGTTCTAATTCAAACAAGTCACTTTACTGCAAGTTTTTTTTTTTTATCTTCACACACAATTAAATATCAAAATAGTTCTATTTCAAACAATTCAGGTAAGCATACAAAAATAGTTCTATTTCAAGTGTGTGCATAAATTTAAATACCAAAACAGTTCTGTTTCGATTAATTTAGTTTAACTTAAGTACACAGTTTACTTCTCTTTGACCCATAGATATGACCCTATCAGGTGCTACCACTAGGAGCCAGAGTGAAATTGAGAGCAATGGTTTCTCCGTATTCCCCAAAGCTCCAGCATTACTGGAATCCCAACATCAGATTGTTTAGTGTCATATCCAGGACAATAGCTATTGGGTAATCATACCTTTCTGCAGAGATGCAGTCGGTTTATTCTACAGCTCCAGCTAACGGGTCATAATCTAGGAGAGAAGATATTTCCTAAATTATTTTGAGTTTTGATCCTTCCAATGTTTTTACGTTAAGCCAAATATTGTCGTCTGCAAAATATCAAAGAAATTTTGAAAATATAGCATTCGTACGTTTGGTCAATAAATGCAAAAGTACATTTATAAAAATTACTCATTTCAGGCGTACTTTTTAACAAAATGTTGTGGGGGGGGTCCTCGTGGTGTAATGGTTAAAGCGATGGACTGCAGAATCGTAGAACGCGAGTTCGTACTCCAGTCGCGCTATTACGTTCACTTTCGGGCAAATACCCTTGGGAAAAGTATGAACCCCTTTATCCCCCAAGCTATGGGTTAAATAGTACAACTACTATTCTTCTAGGAGAATAGCTTTGGAATTAAATAACCTATAAATGTGGATATGCCATTAAACAAAGAAACCAAACCAAACCACTAAGCGTTGTATTTCGCTCTGGCCAAACAAACGACGACACAATAACAGACGAGCGACACAGTCTTTTAGAAAAAATATCTTTCACTTTATTTGAAAGGGTTATATGTGAGAGGGAGTTGGAGACCGAACAGAACTGCAACATATTGACCCCCACTCTTGTGGCCATCAGCGATTCTTTCCCTTTCTCCAGGGTTGCAAAACAGGGGGGCTGGAGGCCAGTCTCTCTGGTGCTGGTTTTCTATACCGCATCTTATCTCCAACAGGTCTGGTCTCCAAACTAACTGACTTCCTGTCCCCACCGAGTTATATAATAGTTCCACGTCCCCTTCTTCTTGTGGGCCTCACAATTGCACTCATTCAACCCATCCACGGTCAAGGTTATAATTCTGATAGTCTTCGACCGGATGCGCCTATTATTCACATAGGTGCATTTCCTATTTTGACAACGCGGCCGGGTCGTAGGTCAATACACAACAAAAGATTATCCCCTTTTTTGTACGGAAAAAATACGAATGTAAATGTCCGTTCTCAGGAGGGAGACGCAGACAACTTCGACATTGTAGCAGGGGTGCTTCAAGGAAACACATTAGCCCTATATCTGTTTATCAACGTCCTAGACTACGTTTTAGGTTAGAACATCTACTGATAAAATGAAAAACAACGGTTTCAAGTTTGCAAAGGAAAGAAACAGAAGATACACAGCACAAACAATTACGGACGCAGACTACGGGGACGACATAGCGGCAAATACACCCGCCCAAGCCAAAACCCTGCTACATAGTCTGGAACGAGCAGCTGCTGACATAGGCCTCTATATCAACGCAGACAAGACGGAATGCATGTGCTTTAATCAAAATGGTGACATCTCCACACTAAATGGTAGTTCTCTGAAACTAGTGGACAAGTTCACCTACCGAGGAAGCAGTGTCTCATCAACCAGGGAAGACATCAACACTCCACTAGCAAAGACATGGACTGATATCGATAGGCTTTCAGTCATATGAATGTCATACCCGACCCATAAAATAAAATTCAGTTTTTCCAAGCAGCGGTCGTGTTCATACTGCTATTTGGATGCACTACATGGACACTAACAAAACGAATGGTGAAAAAGCTTGACGGCAATTACGCAAGAATGCTACTAGCAATATTGAACAAGTTTTGGAAGCAACACCTCAAAAAACAGGAGCTATACGGCCACCTACCACCCATTACAAAAACTATCCAAGTTAGACGAACCAGGCATGCATGTCACTGCTGGAAAAGTAAGGACGAGCTCATAAGCGACATTCTCGAGTTGACTCCTTCACATGGATGAGCAAGGACAGGATGACCAGCTCGAACCTATATACAACAGCCCAAACAGGATATAGCCTTGAAGACCCACCGGGAGTGATGGACAATAGAGACGGCTGGTGAGAGTGGGCCAGGAAGATCTGTGCTGGCAGCACGATATGATAATGATAATATATATATAGATATATAGATATCAGAATTAAGATTGATATATCAATTTACATTTGTTAATTATGTAACTCAGAGTTTCACGGAATTGAAATGATTATTTAGTATTTTATATTTTTATTGATAAAATGTTTTACACTTTTAGTTGGGATATATCTATATATAGGTTTTTTAAGGTTAGTGGGTAATATTTGTGGTGAAACGACTAATGTGTTTGAAAATTGATACTTTTACCCTATTTCGAACCCTAGTTGAAGCAGTTTGTTTGTTTATTTGATTGTATTAATGCCACTGGGATAGAGATTATTCCATCTCCCCTCCCCAGTTATGGTCAAATTGCAGGTCAGACTTTGCTCTTTAGCTTTGTAACAGAAGCCGTTCGAGAATAAAGAAAAATATCTGAATTCAAATCAGCAATACTTCGCGGAAAAAATTGACCTTGTGCTGTATCCAATTCATGATGCAGAAACTGGGTTAATACAGAAGATGTAGTCAAATGAGATTTGATAGATTACAGATTTTACATAGAGGCATCATCTTATCATGAATTCGTAAGATATTATAACAAATCTTTCAACTTTCGATAGATATCATACATGATGGAGGACAACATTCATTGCTTATTTCTACGACATCTTTGCATTTAGAACAAAATTAGTTGTTAGGGTGACTCCCCATGGCGTTGTGACTAAAGTGCAAGACTGCAGGATCCTAATAAGTGAGTTTAAATTCTACTTTCGTCACAACACTCACTTTTAGACTAATACCCTTGGGAAAATTATGAACTCCATTATCCTTCTCTGTTATGGGTACCCATACCTTTCTTTTACAAGGATTGCTCAGGCATTAAATTACTCATGTAGGTTTATATGCCATTACGCAAAGAAACCGAAACCAAATCTAGATAACTCTACGTAAATATTAATTGACAAAAATGACAGAAGTAAGCTTGCTTTGTTTTCTTTGTATAGTGGCACATAAATCTTCATGGGTTATTTAATGCCAAAGCCATCCTTGTTGAAAATCCTTACTGGTATAATTTTAGCAATAGCTGGGAGTATCAAATAAGTATGACGCTCATTTAATAAACCAGGAGAATTTTTTAAAAGATTAACATTCTTTCCATAAAAGTAAACTGCAACCACTTGCTTTGAGCTAATTCAAAATGTTGCTACCCAGTGGGCTGTGGCGGTAAAATACACCGATTACATCTCTACAGAGGGATAAGACTCCACCATCTCAGTCCTGAATAGGACACTGATGGTTTGACTTCAGTAATGTTGGCGCTTTGGGATTAAAGAGTACCCCTTCATTGCTATTGCTCCCTGGTCACTTGATGCCCAGAGTGGTAGCACATGATAGGGTCCTTTCCATGGGTCAAATAGCATTCAAGCAGGCCCAACCAAGCCAAACCAACCAAAATGTTTGTAATCGAGGGTGATCCGAAAGCTCCCTTTTTGATAGCTACTACACCGAGGTGTAGGGGGGGGCGATGCTTCTTTCCCTAAATTTGCTTCTCTTTACTTTTGCTATGTACCTTATAATGCTGAGTGTGAAGCAAGGTGGTTTTAAGTTCTATTCTTTGAGTTTTTGGTATGATTTTACTAGGGATTGAACCCCGCTTTCCCAGGCCATTGACGCAGGTAAAATTTACAAAAGAATGTGTGAGGAGTATGTTGAAGAATATTTTACTGAAAAAATATTTTAAAATGTGGTAAAAATCTCTCTTTTCAATGAGAGGATTACTTGATGGTACAAATAATCTCTTCAAATTCCATTTGACCAGTGTAATGAGTTTCATGGTAAAAGTGGCTTAGTCGGCTGGGACTGTCGAATACATCGGCTGCATTTCTACAGAGAGATAAGACTTCCACACCTACTGCTCGAGATATGACAATAAAAATTCTCATGGTGAGTTTCTAGTAATGCTGGAGCGTTGAGGAATACGGAGTACCTAATCGTTGCCATCACTCCCAGCTCCACTCTACCTTGGAGTGGTGGGACCTGATAGGGTCCTATCTATAGGTCAAATAGAAGTAAGCTGTGTGCTTATGCTAAAAATAATTGTATGAATAGAACTTTTGAAATATAACCATGAGTAAACAAATGAGTGATGATTAATTGAATTGTTAGTGATACGTAACAATACTTGGAACAATTTAACTTTGACTAAATTAAATAGTTTGAAATAGAAACGTTTTTTTACATTTAAACTGTGTACTTATGCTAAACTAAAATGTTTGAAATAGAACTGTTTATGTGTATAAAATTGATTTAACATTAAATAACCTACACTGGTTGATATCCCATAAAACCAAACCAAAAATTTAAATTTACATTTGACTCAAAGCATTGAATAATCCCTAAACGGAACTGTGGTAAGATTTCTCATCCAAAATCAACTATCAATTCCATGGTCTCAGTTTAAAACTGTTAAAGACAAGAGAGCTAGCAGATGTGTCTTACGTGAAACTTCGTGATCGCATAGGCAAAAAATCGAACGTATTCCCGGCGCTGTTGACATGTCCTCTTCGAAGTAATCCCCTACGGCTGCAATGCACATGTTCTACCGTTCCGACAACTTTTGGAAGTGCTCTTGTGTGAGCTTGTCATTGACCTTCGTCACAGCATCTTTCATCTTCTCAATTGTCTCATAACGATAGCCTCTGATCTTAGGGAATAACCAAAAGTCACTGGGAGCAAGGTCTGGACTATAGGGAGGCTGAGGAACTGTCTTGATGCCCATCTTGGTCAAATAGTCGGTGACAACGATGGAGTTGTGGACTAGTGCATTGTCCTTGTTGAAATGCCAGTGACCCGATTTGAAGAGTGCTGACCTCTTCCCAAGGAATCTCTTCCTGAACTCCCTTACAACCTCAACATAGTAACCCTAATCATAACCCTTTGGCCAATCAACTCTGGTGTATTGACTTCCTTACTCCTGTCACGCTTCTCATCAGCCCTCATAGAACCCCTGCCTTCCTTGAATCTCTTATGCCACTCAAAAACTGATGCTCGATTCATGCAAGATAGTCGAAAAGCAGTCTGAAGCATTTCATACGTTTCTGTGGCATTTTTTCCAAGTTTAAAAAAGAATTTTATTGCATATCGTTCTTCTAAAATGTCCTCACGTTCAGATTGCATTTTTGAAATTCACCAGCTGTGACAACCAGGCTTTAGTAGGGTGTATTCCAATTGCTGCTGTAGCTGTTTATTTGAACCTGAAATCATAAAAATTGTTCAGTCATCTCAGAAGATGTATAGCAATAACATACTGAGGTTTGAAGAGTTTACGACAATTTTAAATGCCCGTACAAAAAAAAAAAAAAAAAGACTGGAAACTTTTGAATGTACCGTTTATATATATATATATATATATATATATATATATATATTGGAACGATAACATTTGTCGTCCTAAAGAAAACAACACTGCAGCTTTATTTTAAAATTTTGATTGAAAAAATCAATTCAGGTAAATTGATTATGTAGTAGAGCTGATATCTAATCAATGTAGCCGCCTTCAGCCTCAATACACCGCCTCGACACAGATCCGGAACTGGGAGCATGCCTTTTCCACAAAGGCAGGCGGGAAGTCGGCGAATATTCGGCGGATGGCGGCGATCAGGCTGGCTTCGGTGTTGTAGGAGGTCATGTTGGTAATGTTCTCGGCGTATGACCAAACGAAGTAGTTCTGCGGGTTCAGGTAGGGGGGGCCGGTGAGAGAAGGGTAAAAAGTCGTAGCACCCCTTCCGAAGTCAAGCCTGGGTTTTTCATGGACTTGTGGGCCGACACCGGGTCCTGCTGCCTCAACCAGGGTCTGTCACCGGCCACCTGATTGTACCAGGGGATCACCACACTCTTCAGCACATCCAGGTACACTTTGGTGTTGACTTTCAAGCCGACTTCGAACATGTGAGGTGGTATGATGTGGCCCCCACTTGAAACCACACCAAAGACCATAACCGTAACCGGAAACTTTGTTTTCATCACCCTGGACACGTTCCTGTTATTCGTGGCAATCCAGATTTGCGTTTTGAGGGTGCTGGCAATGGTCCTGTTGTCATAACTTTGATCGGGTTGTACAGCGGCGCATCTCCGTTCTCGCCCATTTAACATTGTGTCACTTTCAGATATGATAGAAGGTTCCTATCGCTCTTGGGATTTGTACACAACTGGCCAACCAATAGATGGTCTGCAAGAAAAAAAGAAAACCGGTTTTCATTTAATGGAAATGGAATCATGTCGTCTTTTTTAGGGCGATAATTTTATCGTTCCACCCTGTATATATATATATCAGAAACCCGATAGATAATCTGAGAAATACATGCTGGTCTTCCATAGCAGAACACCTAAGGAATAATCGTGAGTGTACGAAGAAATTTACGGTGGACTTTTTCTTTGTTCTTAGTAAGTCATGCTCTTCATTCTATTTTAAGGTATTGGAGGCTGTTCATATTTCCGGTCAGACTGTCTTTCTCGAAACATTGAACATGCCTGCTTGGACTTAATATTATTTTGGTATAATCTCCAATATAGTATTTTCCTTCATCATAGATATTTCTCCTTTTATTAGTCTACATATTTCCTCGATTTAGCTCTGTTGAGCAAGGAGAAAACCGGTCTGTTAGCTTATCACATTGTTAATGATTTTAGTCCAATCATAACTAAGATTGTGGGTCTGTTTGTTTCATTAATAAAATTTTATGCGCCGAAAATAGCTTTATTTAAACAATAGCATCTCTCTCTCTCTATCTCTATCTCTCTCTCTCTCTATCTATCTATCTCTATCTATATATCTATCTCCCTCCCTCTCTCTCTCTCTCTCTCTTGAGGTTCTTTTTAATTTCAGGATTTGTTTCTGTGAATGTATGCGAACGTAGTTGAAAATTGCAAGTGTAAAAAATATACGTCCGGTCAAACTATTCAATCACATTCACCGATGTTTACAGACACAATTTTGGAATTAAAAAGAACCTGAACATCATTAAAGCTGTCACCGCTATAAAAACTAAAGGGAACATTAAACAAACCATTTACTTTATAAACGAGACTTGAAACGCCAGAAATGCGTGCTGAAGAAAAATAATTAACTTAAAAGCAAATTATCTCATGGACCAATTAATTTTAAACATGATTATATATATATATATATATATATATATATATATATATATATGTATGTATGTGTGTGTGTGTGTGTGTGTGAAGAATTGAACAAATGAAGCAGAGTAATGCTCGAGACTTCGCTAATTTTTGCCTCGTCGCCAGGAGCTGTATAATACACCGACTGCATCTCTGCAGAGCGTAAGACCCCTCTCAGCGAGTGTCCTGTATATGACACTAAGCGTTATGATGCTGAGGTTCCTGTAAACCTAGATCTTTGAGGAATACGGAATACCTCTTCACTGCCATCGCTCCAAAGTCAACTCTGGATCTTAAAGATAGCACCTGATAGCGTCCTATCTCGGGGTCATATAGAACTAAACTGTGTACTTATGCTAAACACGACTGATTGAAATAAGACTGTTTTTGATAATGAAAATGTTTACATATGTTAAACTGAATTGTTTGAAATAGAACTGTTTTTGAAACTGTAGCTGTATACTCATGCTAAACAGACCTGTTTGAAATAAAACTATTTACATGTAAAAAAAGGAGTTTGCATTAATAACCTACAATGGCTGATGTGACACTAAATTAAACCAAAGCAAATCAAACCAAACCTTCGCTATTCACCGTCATGGGAACCGATAATCTACACGTCTTAAATATATGAATCATAAATGCTATCATGATTTTCATCTGACAGGTCAAAACATTGCTCCAAGGTTATGTTTTGAAACGCTGCCATAATCAGCGATTAAAATTGCTTGACAAAGATAGACGCTGCACCGTTATTTTAGCTAGGTCAGGCCATCCAATAATCCCCATTTTGCCGCCGGCATCTTCCGCTGAAATGTTTCCGAAGATTTGAATCAATGATTTTTTTCTCCAATTGTTTACTCAGCTGCGTACTCTTAATCCGCACAAGGCCACTGGATTTGTCGGGATTGGTAATGCCAGTTTTCGGAACAAAGAACTGTATACCGGAAAGATAAATTTACTACCCATTGTTATCGAAGCTTAGAAAGAAAATAAAAAAGAAAACGTTTTAAGTATTCAATAGTTTTATGGGGGTGGCTCAGTAATTTTCAATTTTGTTTCTTTTTCTAAATAATTTTTCCTTGCCTGTGTACTGAACAAACATTGATTTCATATAATTATTCTTTATTGCCCTTGAGTATTGTCTTTTTTCCTGCAATACATAAAGAAACACCATTAATATTTCTCTCTCTCTCACTCTCTCTCTCCCTCTCTCTCTCTCTCAATACATATATATATATATATATATATATATATATATTACTTAGATTCTCATTATTCTAACATATACAGTGTTTTTTTTATGTGTTTATAATGTCTCCTCGGGCATCTGGCTTTTTTACTATGTTTTCGACCAAACTTTAAAGAAACGGATCTTTACACTGAGTATAAACACTATAGCTATCGTAACCATATACAGATCAACTTCTGTTAACTAATTTATCTGATAACACTGGTTTACAAAGAAATTGAGGCAAGCACAAAAATACCCGTTTTTACCTACTTAGAGGGTGCTGAATTCAAATTTGAAATCCGTTTTTACTCATCACCTCGAGTTTTTTAGATATGCATAGTGTGCATTTTGTGCATATACGGTATATAAAGGCGTTTATGAATTCAAGGCTAATTCTAATATTGTGAGACTTATGGCTTATTTTTTAGTTATTATGCACTACATAAAAGTGATAGCGTTACATTATATATATATATATATATATATATATATATATATATATATATATATGTATATATATCAAGACAGATTTTGACAGTTAAGGCAGCAGGTTTCACTCCACACTCTGGTAGTCATTGGAAGAGGTTGTCTCGCAGACGGCGCAGGAGGTTGGTGTCCCTCAACTATCGTGTTACACATCTTTTGGGTTACTAGATATTAGTATTACATTTTCAAATGCACATTTAGTTTTACTTTGTTATATTTTCAGATTCTCCAATGGCTTCAATGTCGAGGATGCTTCAACAAGGCCAATTCTTTCTGCTACGTGTGTGGTGACTTCACAACAGTTGCACAGCGTCGAACCATCACTTCCCTCCTCAGAAACGCCTACTTTCACTGTTTTGAGTGTAAAATTGGTGATTAGGACAAGTCTTGGCCTCCACACATCTGCTGTAAACCCTGCTACAATGGACTAACTGCATGGTTTAATGGCAAGAAAGCGGCTTTCAACTTTGAAGTCCCAATGGTTTGGAGAGAGCCGCGAAACCACGCAGATGATTGTTATTTTTGTTTAACTAATTGGTTTCAATGCATCTTCTAGGAAAAATATCAAATATCCCAACCTTCGATCTGCTATGAAACCCGTTCCCCATTCAGATGATCTTCCTGTACCCACACCTCCAGTAAATAAGGATCTTCTTTCTTCATCAGATGAAGAAATGCCTTCAAGGGAGGATTCTGACGAGTCAATATCTTTGGAAGATATTGAGTCTACATATTCAGGAACAAGTGGCGATGAGACACTGGATCACGCAAGAAGACCTGAATGATCTTGCTCATGATTTGTATCTGTCAAAACAGCAGTCATAGCTCTTGGCTTCTCGGCTTAAACAGTGTAACCTAGTCCAAGAAGATGTAAGGATCACCACTTTCAGGAATCGGAACAAATAAGGTCATTGGTCTTCGTATGGGTATGCAAGCGGGCTTCACAAAGTACTGTTGTTTTCTCTGTCTCTGTGATAGTCGAGCTGTATCCCACCATTGCGAGCAGAAAGACTGGGGATCTAGAAGCACTTTTGTTCCTGGCGAACACAGCCTCAAGGAGAATCCTCTGGTGGACATGAATTAGGTGCTTCTTCCTCCTCTTCACATCAAGCTTGCTTTGATGAAGAATTTCGTGAAGGCGTTACACAAAAATGATACTGCCTTCTAACACTTGTCTACTGTGTTCCCAGGTCTTAGTGCTGCTAAGCTCAAAGAGGGCATCTTTGTCGGACCTCAGATCCGAGAAGTGCTGAAGGATACTGATTTTGAGGAGCTTCTTAACTTAAAGGAACTGAGATCATGGGAAGCATTCAAGTCAGTCTGTTGTGGCTTCCTTGGTAACACTCGCGTACCAGAGTACCAAGCTTGTATTGAGAAGTTGCTAAATTCTTACAAGGATATGGGGTGCCGAATGTTACTCAAGATTCATTTTCTCCATTCCCACCGCAACTTCTTCTCGCCAAACCTTGGAGCAGTGAGTGATGAGCACGGAGAAAGACTCCACCAAGATATTGCGAAGATAGAGAGCAACTATCAAGGCAAATGGAACCCTGGCATGGGGGGAAACTTCTGTTGGATGCTTTTGTGTGACATCCCAGAGGCAAAATACACCAGATCTTCTAAGAAAACACACTTTTGACTGTCTGTGGTACTATGAATTGTGTAAGTGTGTCATCCAAGTATATTGATTCAATCAGTGTTCTTTATCTATCCTGTTTTATCTGTTATAAGCTGCTGCAACTCTTGAAATTGGTACATATATTCTCTGTTTATACTAAAATGAGACTATTTGAAAGCCAAAACAACTAGGGGTGATAGAGCAAAACTATTTATAAATTTGAATTCAGCACACCCAAATTAACAAAAATCACCCATCCCCATTCTTTCCTCAGACCAAAGATTTATTTTTGTTAACCAGGGTAGTTCACAAAAATGCTCACATAAACTATTTTCCTAACCATTTTTCTAAATTCATCGAATTTAATCTTAAAATTTTCAACAGTATCACTGCTTTTACGTTAGTAAAATTTCTCTGCTCCATTCTATAGATTTGA
Organism: Sepioteuthis lessoniana; assembly: GCA_963585895.1. Classification (NCBI taxonomy): domain Eukaryota; kingdom Metazoa; phylum Mollusca; class Cephalopoda; order Myopsida; family Loliginidae; genus Sepioteuthis; species Sepioteuthis lessoniana. Next base: position 25,223,402 of record OY757931.1, read on the forward strand.
GAGGGGGAAAGAATTCTACTGATTGGACGAATAAAACACATGACGCGTCCAGTAGTGGTAGTGTAGAGGTCAATTTAGAAAAGCACTAAGAAACAGGCTCGTGCAGAAGACATGCAGATATTTTCTCGAAGAGAAAATCGCAATGATATAAAATCCCGAGCAAGATACCAAATATCGCTTTCTCTCTTCAGGTCTCTTTAAGTCTCTTAAACTGACTCTATACATAAGAATGATATTTTATTGTTTATTATCTTTTCTTCCGTCATTTTTTAAACTTATAGAGACGAATTAATTTTTATATATTTATTTGTTGTTAGTCTTAAAAGAACTAGACTAATACAATAAGTATTTGATCTGATTTGAAAATTTGTTCCCAAAATATTTTACTTATTAACAGAAAAGGAAAAATTGATTCGCAGATTTCCAGTTCAAGGAGAAATATTGAAAAAAATGTATAAAATAATTAGTAATTCTAACGATTATAAGGAAATGTTCAGTAAGATCACCTCTCAGTCTTCTTTCTAGTAAGGTAGTTAATCCTAGTTTCTCTATTCTTTAAACCTAGCCCTTAGATTTCAAGAGGCTGTTATTTGTGAAGCTGCCAAGAAATACATAAATATATTTACCCAACACCTCTCCACAAACGAGTTGAGCCACAAGAAAAGTTTTTAAGCGGGGTTTAACGGGTTTGAGTTTAGAGTTTTTCTCCTCCATGACTGGTTACCATACAGTTATTAAAGAGTCCTGGCTGCCCTACAATTTATTGTGTAGCCATTATAAATGAAGAAATGACACATTCTTTTTACGAAAAATGAATAGTTTTATTTCTCTCGAAAGGGGCCAAAGTTTCTGTGGAATGAGAGATACAGACGCAGATAAACGGAGGCGGAGAAAGGCAGAAAAAGTGCCATACTGACCCATAACTTTTCTTAGCCGAAGTGTGGAACGCTGTCCCAGCGAGGCGCCCGACCATTCTCTGGTTCTTTCCGTGACTGACCGAATCTTTTCTGATAGTAAGCTGAGACTGACTCAAGACTGACAGTATCTCATGTGGGTATCGGCATATATTATTTCACAACGCCCACCGTTTCCGCTCAACCGTATGACTGCTTCCGCTCATTTATACAGATGCATCATGTGCAGAGAAATCTCTGATTGAAGGTTTGGTTAAGGGTCAATACGCAACATATTAACCCATAGCTGGAGCGAGAATAGCAGGATGCATGCCTTTTCAAAGTAAAATGCAACACAGTCTCGCCCGGGATTTGAACCCCAAGAAATACTTATGACAAATTTTCATACCTGAGTTGTTCGTTGTAGGTTTGATTATGTGTTTCACAGCATATCAACTCCTGGATCGTTTTATAGCAAAATGGGATTAATTTGACGTAGTTCAATTGGAATTAAAACTATATTTTCATAGTCACTCTATATTTTTAATTGTTTTTTTTTAATTTTGTTTTTGGATTTAAATATTCCTAACATCAATATGAAGATAGATAGATCGAGAGAGGTGGGGGTCTCAGTTTAGTTCATTTGTTCAACGGCAAATCAATTGGTATTTATTGCCAAAATGAATTTCATTTGTAAATATTTTTGTTTTATTTTATGAGTCAATTGAGACTGAAATTTGATTAATTTTGAAATATTTTATCATCATATTTACCCAACCCCTCCGCTCGGGCAGGATATGACACAAGGTCAATTTTTTAAGCGGAGTTTAACAGGTTTGAATTCAGAGTTTTCCTTCTCCTTGACTAGTTGCCTCACCAAGGCTGAAGAACCTAGTCTGCCCTACTATTTACCCTTAACTGGAGGGAGAATAATTGGATTCATATCTTTTCCAAGGGTGTTACTGCTATGTGAAATGCAATCAGTCCAGGATTTGAACTCGTGTCGCCGTGTCCAATTCCTACGACGATAACCATTACACCACGGCCACTTCCTAAAATACTGTGTTTATATGTTGAAATATTTTATCATAACCATTTTTATTATTTCATAGCATTTTTAGCTTGATTATTTTATTTATCAATATCATTTGCTAATAGTTTGTTTTTTCAAATGTTCCTAATGGAAATGAAAGGAGTCCCAATGACTTAGGCTTTAACTCACGGAACTGGGACATCATAGTAAATAAGTTCGAAATGTACCATAGCCCGATTGTTGAATTTCGGCCTTCGACCCGGCCAAAAATGCCATTCCAAGGTGATGCACCGGAAGTAAGTGACACATTCTAATGGCAATTATGAGAGGAAATCTCATGGGCGGAAATTGGCTGACGAAATGGGACGAGTTAAAAAAAAATTCCCATGGTACACTCATAGACTGATGAACCGGAAGAGAGTGACCTGTGAACTGAATGACAGTTATTTCCGCTTGATGACGATCAAACATGCGATTTCAAAGATCGAGTAGGCGACTGAGTGGACGTTGAACAATTATATAACTCAGTCAAGACAGAAGTCAAGTTAGTTACCGTTAGAGATCGGACGGAGTTATAGACTGGGGTCCAGAGAAGATGCTAAGATGCAGTAAAGAAAGCCATCACCCAGCAGAGTGGGCCTCTGGGCCTCCGGCTGAGCATCAGGAGAACAAGAAAGACACAACGCTGACGGCCAAAAGAGTGGGGTCAAAATATTGCAGTTTCTGTCGGTCTCCAACTCCCTCTCACACGCAAACGTTACAAATAAAGTGAGAGGTACATATTTTTATAAAGAATCTTCGCTCGTCTGTTTATTTATCGTGTCGTTATGATGCTGTGTGTATATGTAGATATGAATCTGCATATGTGAGTATATAACACGATACGGATATGCGAAATGGACATATAATGTTCATATATATATAACATATATCACAGAACATTGGAATCTCGAAATTCGAAAAACACGTAACGACTTCTCAGTTCAGGTACGAAACTTTTTATTACCTTTGAGTTTAAAGGTTCTTCGACATATGGAGAAAGAGGCACAATCTTTCTATTTTGCCCTTTTCATCTGCCCCCACCCCGCCATCTCGTGCGACACCTGCCCAAGGCCTCCGCGATCAATCGAAAATCAACCGTCTCCTCCGGTGTCTAGTCTACTAACTGACTTTTTAAAAATCTCCCAAAATCCTCCGCGCGCTTCTGGTGCGTGACGTCATTCGCACTCTGTAAACCCGTTTCCCATCTCAGGCTATTGTGACATCTCTGAGTGACCCGTCCGCTCCTCCCCCACGCGCGTGAACACTTGTGTTAATGTTGCACCTAAGTAACTCATGCACTGAGCCGAAAGGTTCTCAGCCTTACTAAACCCAAAGGCATGGAACGAAATTCCTCGGCCATTATATTACAGAACGACAGTCGTGAAATCATATTCATTTTCAGACTAATACACTTTGGAAAGGCATGAATCCACTAAACAGCTATATCTGGTTTAGGTTAAAGTGTACCAAGACTGTTCTTTTACATCGATAACTTTGGCATTATATAACCTACAAAGGTTTTTTTGTCATTAAATAAATGAACCAACTAACTTGATACAAATAATTTTCAGACAATTGAGTGCTTTCCAGATGTTTTGGTTTTTATAGTGGTGACTGTTTTAATGGTGTTGTGGTTGTTTTTAATTCCAAAATTGTGTCTGTAAACGTGGGTGAATGTAATTGAACAGGTTGTCCCTACGTATATTTTTTACACATGCAACTTTCAATTTTGTTTGCAGACATTCACAGAAACAAATCATGAAATCACTATAATAGCCTAAAGGAACCTTAAAACAAAACATTTACTTCCTAAAGACGACTTAAAACGTTAGAAACACGTTGTGAATAAAATAATCTATCAGCAAATTCGCTTGTGGAGCTATGCATTTTAAAATATTTACTTTTTTCTCTCATTGGACCAACCAAAACTTATATATATATATATATATACATGAATGTATGCATGTATGGATGTATGTATGCATGTATGATTTTTAATATTGTTGACAATGAGACAGTGGTATTTGATGACTATGAGTTTCTCGCTTTTGACTCTCTTCACTATCCTAGATTATATATATATATAATTTTATCATAGACATGAAAGTTTCAGTCAAAGAAATGATATAAATCATTAATGAATTGTCAGAATATGATTACTTCTCATCCATATTTCACTAAAACATCCCTTCTTTTTCTTCATAGTCATAGTCTGAATTTTCTTCTTGTCTTAATCATCCACTTCGGTTTCCTCTTCCCAAAAGTAGAATCCCTTTTAGAAATAACCTGGAACTTCCTTCAGTCCCTAACTTGCTTTGATGTGCCATTTTTTTCTGACATGGTGATGTATACTATTACGTATTTACATATCTCTATAATGAGAATAACACACACGCAAGCACACACACACAAACACACACACACACACACACATATATATATATATATATATATATATATATATATATATATATATATATATATATATTTGTAAAACTTATTATTTGCTCAGTGGATTTTATTTACATTGAGCTCTTTACTAGAAATATTCAAATTTGATATTCTATTTTTGAATGTGTTCTTATTTCTCCTGATTTGAATTATTCCCTATTTCGTATTTAATGGATTGAATAATATATATATATATATATATATCATCCTCATCTTCAAGTGGTGCTGCTAGTATGGATTTCCCTGATTCGCTCTCAATATTGATCCCTATCATCCATCACTCTCTACAGGTGTTGCAGACTACATGCTTTCTCCGTACAGAACTGTTGTAGGTAAGTTTTGTTGGTCAGCCAACACTGGCTTGTCCACATGTAGAGGTCCCTAGGAGAAAGTCACTTATGGGTTCACCCTTACTTGTCCAGCAGCGTCCCGCATGCTTTATTCATCTTATTTCGATGGTTCTAGAGAAGTGAGGTAGGTGGTCATACAACTGTTGTTAGTGGAATGTTGCTTCCAGGATTTGTTCAGTATAGCTTGAAGCATTCTTGTGCGATTACTGTCAAACTTTTTCTCTGAGCGTTTTGTCAGTGTCCATGTGGTGCATCCATACAGTAGTATGGACACAACCATTGCTTGGAAGAACTCCCGTTTTATTTTATCGGATTGGTTAGACTTCAATTTGATTGATAATCTATCGATAGCTGTACACTTCTTCACTAGGTGCGTTTTGATATCTCTTTTAGTACGCTGCTACAGAGGAACATATATTTGTCAACTAATTTCAGATGGTTTGGTTTGTTGGTTTTATGTCACATCAACCTTTGTAGGTTATTTAACGCCAAATCCATTTTTATATGAATAATCTGTTCTATTTAAAACAATTCAGTTTAGCATAAGTACACAGTTTGTCAAAAACATTTCTATTTCAAACTATTCAAGCAGTTATATGGAACAATTCAGTTAAGTGTAAATACAGTTTTGATGTCGAAAAACAGTCTCTATTTCAAATAATTCAGTTAAGCATAAGCACGTATTTAAATGTAAGTACAGTTTAATTGTAAAAAACATTTCTATTCCAAGCTATTCAGTTTACTCAAACAATTCATTTTAGCATAAGTATGCCGTTAGTTCTATTTAATCCATAGATAGGGCCCTATCAGGTGCTACCACTCCGGGCCAGAGTTGACCTGGGAGCAATGGCAATAAAGGGGTACTCCGCATTCCCCAAAGCTCCAGCACTGCTGGAACCTCACCATCAGATTGTTTAGTGTCATAATCCAGGACACTCGTTAGGGGGGTCTTACACCTATGCAGAAAAGCAGTCGGTGAATTCTACAGCCCCAAACTAATTTCAGAGAACCGCCATTAACAGTGATGACACCTAGATTGAAAGACATGTTATCCGTTTTACCTGCATTCACTTAAAAGCCAATGTCTCGAGCAGCCTATTCTAGATTATGTAGCAGGGATTCGGCTTTATTTCTTTTTATTTGCTAGAAGCACTATATCATCTGTATAGTTTTGTCCATAGTAGTTTCTGTGGGTTATCCCTTGCTTCTTGACTTTTTTTAGTGTTAAGTCATTTCTTCGTCAATCGACGTTCGAAGTACGTAGTCTAGGCAGATCATGAACAGATATTGGATGGATATATCGCCTTGCAGAACACCAGAAATTTTATCAAAGAAATCTGTTAAGTCATTTCTTCGTCAATCGACGTTCGAAGTACGTAGTCTAGGCAGATCATGAACAGATATTGGATGGATATATCGCCTTGCAGAACACCAGAAATTTTATCAAAGAAATCTGTTAAGTCATTTCTTCGTCAATCGACGTTCGAAGTACGTAGTCTAGGCAGATCATGAACAGATATTGGATGGATATATCGCCTTGCAGAACACCAGAAATTTTATCAAAGAAATCTGTTAAGTCATTTCTTCGTCAATCGACGTTCGAAGTACGTAGTCTAGGCAGATCATGAACAGATATTGGATGGATATATCGCCTTGCAGAACACCAGAAACTTTATCAAAGAAATCTGTTTAGTCATTAGTATTTTTTCTATATTCCCTATGTGTATGGATTCAAAAGCCTTAGAGAAATCTAAAAAAAATCTTGATTATTTAATGAATTTTCATAAGTTCTGGTGCAATGATATTCAGAAGCAGAGTAACATATACCTTTGCTCCTATGGATATAAGGTTCATGCCTCGCTAGTTCATTGTGATTTTGATGTTACCTTTATTGCCGTTGTTTGTCTATCTCTCCTTTGTGTTCTAGTTATATGCAAAACTGCTGTCGAGGTGCCCGTGGTGCAATGGTTATCGTCGTTGGAAATGGACACGGTGACACAAATTCAAATCCTGGACAAGACTGATTGCATTTTACATAGCACTAGTACTCTTAGGAAAGGTATGAATACAATTATTCTCACTCCAGCGATGGGTAAATAGTAGGGCAGACTGGTTTCTTCAGCCTTGGTGAGGCAACTAGTCTAGAAGGAAAACACGGAATTCAAACCGGTTAAACTCCGCTTAAAAACTGACCTTGTGTCTTATCCTGCTTGAGCGGAGGGGTTGGTAAATACGTATGCGAAACTGCAGTATCGAAGTTGTAAGTCATCGAATTTACTTGTCTACCATACTTCTGGGATATTTCATCTAGATCGGTAGTTTTTCTTTTTTTTTTATTTTGTAAAAACTGCATTGTGTTCTTCTTGAATAACATGTCCTATTTTGATGTCACGATGGTTAGAAACAATTTTCGGGATAGGTTTATCTGTAACTTTAGAGGATTTTTCGAAGCAGATTCTTTAAATTTTATTTACACAAATGTATTCGTTCTTCTTGGCAGGCAGCCTTAGTTTTACTTCCAAGTTCCGCTTCATTTTACTCACTGCATTTACTGTTTGCCACGCATTTGGATTTTGTCTCTTATCTACCGAGTTTCAAGTTTTATTGATCTGGCCTTAAATATATTCTTTTTCTTCTTTTTGGTATGCGTTAATTAGTTCTCTTTGTGCCTTCCAAAATTTACATCTGAGTCGACGCAGGAATAGGACAGAATCAGACAAAACCACACACTATGACCGTTCCTCTCTTAACAATAGAGATATTAGCAATAAACATACGATAACACAAAGAAACAAATTTGATGCTCTTCAGGAGATATGTGAAATACTTACTCTAAATGAAGAACACAAGAACTTTGTCAACGCCCACATGGAAGCTGGGAGAGAATGCCTACCAACCAAACTAAGAGCCAAACATGGATTTCAAGGGGAGACACTGGCAGTTTGGAAAAAAAGGAGATGACATGAAAACGGTATCCCTATGTAGGAAAAGAATACTAACTAATATATATATATATATATAAATTAAAGAAACAGCTGATTTTTTAACAGTTATAGAGAAGATAATTTTTTACAGTGAGAAAATACAAAATTGCGCTATTTCCTCATTAAATTAAACTCGACTCGGAACCAGTTTCTACAGTTGCATTCCTTTTCTGGCTAATACCCCTAGAAAAAGTATCAAGACTTTATCACCTCCAGTTATGGTTTAAATATTAACTCCGCTGTCCCTCTACCTTTTGCATTATTTAACTCACAAAAGTCGATATGTAATATAATAACCGGGGGATTTCGGTTCATGCCTTTGGGTTTAATTAGGCTGAGAACCTTTCGGCTCAGCATATGGTTTAGTTCGGTGCAAACATTGATGCAGGTGTTAATGCGGGCGGGCGGACGAATGTGTCACTCAGAGATGTCACAATAGTCCAAGACGAAACGGGTGACGGAGTGCGAGTGACGTCACGCACCGGAAGTGCGCAGAGGTTTGTGGAGGATTGAAAAAAGTTCGAAGAACTGAAAACTAGACGCCGAACGAGGAGGTCCGACTTTTCGGGCACGCTGAGGCGAGACGAATTTGCGCGCCATGGGTGCCGCACGAGATAGGGGCCAGATGAAGAAGCCAGCATAAAAAGATTGTGTCTCTCTCCTTATGTCGAAACCTTTAACTCAAAAGTAATAAAAAGGTTTCATACTTGAACAAGAAGTCGTTACGTGTTTACGAATATCGAGATTCCTATGTTATTTATATATTCTATCGTTATGAACATTATATGTCTATTTCGCACATGGCGTTAATTGTGGCTATGTAACAGATATGACATCAATCAAAGAAATCAAATAATCCTGGTTCTACTAAATCTGAATGCTACACATGCACTCAATCTACAAAAAGTTTTGGATACGTCAAGATACATTGATGAAAAAAAAAATTAGAAATTGCATTGTACATGAATTCTATAGAGACTGCGTTCGTTTCTCAGCAGTAGGAATTACAAAGAAAGATTTGTCTTTCAGTTTCCGAGATCGAATACTATCGTTGTATACTTAGTGATTGTACTGGACCATTGGCCGAATGAGTTGGGTGCTCACAAATTGTCCGGGAGACGAGGGTTCAATCCCAGGTTAATTCATACCAAAGACTCAAAAAATGGTACTTGAGACCGTCTTGCTTACCACTCATCATTATAAGGTAAAGATCAACGGTAAAGTGGAGCAATCCAGGGAATGGAGTAGGGCTCTTCCCTACACCTCGGTATAGTGGTTGTTAAAAAGAGAGCCTTCGGGTCACCCTCGACTGGGGTTGCCAAATTTCCTTTTGTACATATACCTAGTGATACGCGTAATTTTCCCCTCTACATTTACATGCCCAATCGTTTGTGGCTATAGAATACACCGACTGCATATCTGAAGAGGGGTAAGACCCCACCAATGATTGTCATGTGGCCCAGTCGGTTGGGGCTGTAGAATACATCGACTATATCAGTGCAGAGGGTTATGACCCCACAAAAGAGTGTTCTTGATATGACACTAAACAATCTGATGGTAAGGTTCCAGTAATGCTGGCGCTTTGGGGAATGCGGACCACTCAATCGTCGCCATCGCTCCCTGGTCCACTTTAGCCCGGAGAGGTAGCACTTATTAGGGTCCTATCTATGATACTAAATTGAATTGTTTGAAACAGAATTATTTTTATATGCTAAACTGAATCATTTGAAATATAACTGTTTTTGACATTGAAACTCTACTTACGCTAGACTGAATTGTTTGAAATATAAGTGTTTTGACATTTTACTGTGTGTAAACAAAATCTATACTAACACTAAACTGAACTGGTTGAATTAGAACTGCTTGACAAAACTGATTAGCTTGAAATTGAAGTGGTTTTGACAAACTATGTATTCATGCTAAACTGAATCGTTGAAAAAAAACCCGATTCGCCGTATAAAAATGAATTTGGCCCTGAATAACCTACTACGGTTGATATGCCATAAAACCCAACTAACCAAACCAAGCAAATCTACATTTTCATTTACTAGTTCGCTGGGGTTGTAGAATACACCAACTGCACCTCTACAGAGGGGTAAGACATATCCAGTGAGTGTCCTTGATATGACACTAAACAATCTGATGGGGAGGTTCCAGTGATGCTGGAGCTTTGCGAAATGCTGAGAATCCTTTCATTGCCATTGCTCCCAGGTCCACTCTGCCCCAGCGTGATAGCGCCTGATAGTGCCATATCTATAGGTACTATTTACCAACCCCTCCGCTCGGGCAGGATATGACACAAGGTCAATTTTTAAGCGGAGTTTTAACAGGTTTTGAATTCAGAGTTTTCCTTCTCCTAGACTAGTTGCCTCCCCAAGGCTGAAGAACCTAGTCCGTCCTACTATTTACCCATAGCTGGAGGGAGAATAAGGGGGTTCATACCTTTCCCAAGGGTATTTGCCCGAAAGTGGACGTAATAGCGCGACTGGAGTACGAACTCGCGTACTACGATTCCGCAGTTCATCGCTTTAACCATTACACCACGAGGACACCCACATATCTATAGGTTAAATAGGACTAACAGCATACTTATGCTAAACTGAATTGTTTGACTAAAATGAATAGCTGGCCTAATGAGTAGAGTGTTCGCCAATGGTCCGGGAGACCGGGGTTCAACCCCAAGTCGAGTCATACCAAAGACTCAAAAAATGCTACTTGATGTCGGCTTGTTTAGCACTATAAGGGGAGGATCAAGGGTAAAGTGGAGCAATCCTGGGAATGGAGTTGCGCCCCCTACACGTCTGTGTCATAGCTATTGAAAATGGGGCCTTCGGGTCACCCTCGACTAAGGTCGACAACTTTACTTTCATTTAAACTGCGTGCTTATACTAAACTGAATTATTTGAAATACTACTGATTTGACATTGAAACTGTACTCACACTCAACTGATTTGTTTAACATAGAACTACCTTTGACATTTAACTGTGTGTAAACGAAATCTGTACATATACTAAACTGAATTAGCTGAATCATAACTGCTTAACTAAACTGAATAGCTTGAAATAGAAATGTTTTGCACAATTAAAATGTACTTACATTTAAACGGCGTACTTTTCCTAAACTGAATTGTTTGAAATAGTTCTTTTTTTAAAAATGGATATGGCTGTAATAACCTACAAAGATTGATATGCCATAAAACCCACCACCAACCAACCAACAAACCAAAATTTACAGGCCTTAAGTCTATCTCTTGGATAGTTAGCACAAGTACTGGTAAACTATTTTGAGAAGCAAATTGCATGAGACATGCGTCTTCTGGTGGGCTAAAAATTCGAAGTAATTTTTTGTTGAAGTTACCTTGAACTTTTTCACGTCAGATCATATATATAATCATGAGGCTTAGAAATAGGAAAAAGTTGATTTTTTTCTTTTTTCGCAAATTACATATACCTAAAAAAAAATTTTGGAAAGTATTATCACTGATATTAATGTGATAATATCAATGTGATTATATTATCACTGATATCAACGTGCGTTAAACATGTTACTGCTAGGAAACATAACGGAATAATTAAAAGAAAAAAAAAAAGAAATATTGGTGCTTAATGTTTTTCATGAATAGGGATAAGAGGAGATGGGTATCGTTTAAAGAGGATATACTACTATTTTATGGAAGTGCCCGTGGTGTACTGGTTATCGTCGTAGGAAATGAACACGGCGACACTAGTTCAAATCCTGGACGACACTGATTGCATTTCACATAGTACTAATACCCTTGGGAAAGGTATGAATCCGATTATTCTCCCTCCAGCTATGGGTAAAAAGTAGGGCAGACTAGGTTCTTCAGCCTTGGTGAGGCAACTAGTTTAGGAGAAGGAAAACTCTGAATTCAAACCTGTTAAACTCTGCTTAAAAAGATTGACCTTGTGTCATATCCTGCCCGAGCGGAGGGGTTGGGTAAAAATAGGATATACTACTATCTTTATAGGAATTTCTAAACTCGGAAACATTTTCAGGTTGGTTGGCCGGTATATCATGGCATGCCAACACTAGTGGGTTATTTAATTCAAAATCCTGTTTTTGTATAAATGATTTGTTTGTGAATCATCATCATCATCATGTCATGCTGCTAGAACGGATATGCATGACCCTCTCTCCCTATCATTCATCGCCTCTGGCAGGTCTTCAGGGCGACATCCAGTATCCTCACATAGATGCTGTATTTATGTTCGAGCTGGTCGTCCTGCTTTTGCGCAGCCATATGCGGGGGTCCATATGAGTACATCACTTATGAGCTCGTCCCTGCTTCTCCAGCAGTGTCCTGCATGTCTTGTTCATCTAGCTTGGATAGTTTTCGTGGTGGGAGGCAGGTGGCCGTATAGTTGATGCCTTGTGGAGTGTTTCCGCCAGGACTTGTTCAATATTGCTCGCAACATTCTTGTGAAATTGCCATCTAGCTTCTTCTCCAGCCGCTTAGTTATCGTCCAAGTAGTGCATCCATACAGCAGTATCGATACGACCACTACCTCGAAGAAACTGCGTTTCAAACATTGTTAATTTAATCTATCAAATTGATTGGTTTCTTTGTTTAATGCCATTTCATGGCATGGTAACTAAAGAATTATTAATAAGCCTGGAAGATTTAGAAGTTGGCGGCCGAGTTGAGACCATCCAAACAACATCATTACTGAAAACGGCCAGAATACTGAGAAGAGTCCTGGAGACTTGAGGAGACTTGGTGTCACTCAATCTCCAGTGAAAGAACTTCAGCTGACGCTGATATAATAATAATAATAATAATAATAATAATAATAATAATCTGAGAGTTTACTGGATGTCACAGTCATGACTTAAAAATAATCGAAAAACAATCATTATCTAAAACACCATCTGGAAATTGATTCATATCGTGAAACTGATGGTTATGCTAAATACTTTGTGTCATCCAGAATTTAAAACGTTTATTAAAGTAATTTTCTCACAATTCTTCTCTTCGCTTCGTATATTTTCTTTGCAATATCCACCGCTCTATTTTCACAATTACGTAATATTCTATTTTACATTTTCAATTGAATATCAGTTCGTGCACCGAATAATCTTCAACCAAGTTGCACACGAATATGTCAACAACCAGTCATAAGATCTAAGGTGATAGCAACCAAAATTAAATTCAGTTCAACTGGTTAAGTTATTCTATTTTTCATTAATGAAATTAGAAACATACAAACGTGACCTTTAAAATGTTAACTTTTAACTTTATTTCTCTTAACAAATCTACACTCTCAAAGACATGAGTCTACGGAAGCTCATTGTAGCTGTTATCGTTCTTGTATGGAAGATAGTTGGTATAATATAAAAATATGCTTCTACTTAATTATTGTCAGTCGTGGTATTAACTTAAAATTACGTTTACACCAACGCTGATGACTTTTTTTTTCATATGCAGACAAGTGTAATAATCTCATATCTGTGATTTGCGCATGGCGCTAAACAGTATCGAGTGATGAGGTGAGAATTCTGGAGCTCTCTGAAGGGTGGAATCACACTTTCATTCCAAGTAATCCCAAATTCACCCTTATACGGAGGGGTCGGACCTGTCAGCCTCTTTCCAATGGTTAAAAAGTTCTGTGTAAAATTATTTGTATTAGATAGGAATACTTAATACCATATAACTCTGGGCAAATTATTTCTATTAAAGAAAATTACTCGAAGTGATAATTATTAACAAAGAATTGTTATTACAACTTACAAGTGGTGTAATGGTTATCGTCGTAGGAAATGAACACGGCGACATGAGTTCAAATCCTGGACGAGACTGATTGCATTTCACATAGCACTAATAATTAATCCAATTATTCTCCCTCCAGCTATGGGTAAATAGTAGGACAGACTAGGTTCTTCAGCCTTGGTTAGGCAACTAGTCTAGGAGAAGGAAAACTCTGAATTCAAACCTTTAAGCATAAATTATCAATATTAGATCGGAATACTTGAAACTGTATAATGGTAATTCGTAGTCGTAGTACCTAGCAGGGTCAGTCCAATGGTTAATTAAAGGAGTCCCCCAAGTCGTAATAGTTAACATGCTGGATTGCAACATCGAAGTATGTGAGTTCGAACCCCATTCGAATTAGGACGTTCCCTTTCCGAATAATTCCCCGGGAAAAGGTATTGAATCATCTGATTCCCACAGCAATTACTTAAATAGCACCACTACTATTCTCTACAAGGATAGGTTCGGCATTAAATTACCTACGAAGGTTTATATGCCATTAACAAAAGAAACCATTGTTTAAATAAATGTTAGAAAAATATTAACATTAGCTAGGAATACAAATAGGAACACAAATTTGATGTGTCTTCAATAAGTTTCCATACTTTTTTGTACTGGCATTTAAAATTGTCGAAGACTCTTGAACATTAAGTATGTTATTACTATACATCTTGTGAGATGACTGAACAATTATTATGATTTCAGGTTCAAATGAACAGCTAGAGCAGCAATTGGAATACACCCTACTAAAGCCTGATTATCTCTGCAACTTAATTTCAAAAATGCAATCTGGACGTGAGGACACTTTAGAAGAACGATTTGCAATAAAATTTTGTTTTAAACTTGGAAAAAATACACAGAAAAGTATGGAATGCTTCAGACTGCTTTTGGGTATTTTTCATGAATCGAGCATCAGTTTTTGAGTGGCATAAGAGATTCAAGGAAGGCAGGGACTCTGTGAGGGATGATGAGAGGTGTGGGAGGAGTAAGGAAGTCAATATACCAGAGTTGATTGGCCTAAGGGTTAGCTTAGGGTTACTATGTTGAGGTTTTAAGGGAGTTCAGGATGATATCCGTCGGAAGTGGCAGCTCTCTTCAAACCGGGTCAGTGGCATTTCCAGCGGGACAATACACGAGTCTTTAAGTCATCCTTGTCACAGCCTATTTGACCAAGATGGACATCAATACAGTTCCTCACCATCCCTATAATCCAGACCTTACTCCCCGTGACTTTTGGTTATTCCTAAGCTCAAGAAAAACTCAGAGTCTGTCGTTATGAGACAAATGCGGAGATGAAAGTGTCTGTGACGAAGGTCATTGACACGCTCACAAAGGAAGACTTCCATGGGGCGTTCCAGAAGTTGTTAGAACGGTACAACAAGTGCATTGCAGCCGGAGGAGATTAGTTCCAAGTGGACTAGAGTTCCATATGTATACTATCAAAAAAGTGCCATACGAAAAAAGTCTGGAAACTTATTTAATGAGCCTTGTACCATATGTCCGTGTGAAAATAGATGTTATCATTAAAGAAGAATTGTAACTCATAACGATAGAATTGCAACGAAGACAGACCTTAGCATGAAATAACCCAAAGGGTTGACGTGCCTAACCTATCAACCAAGCAAACAAATAGACTAAACAATAATTGATATTGTAAGAGAATGTTTCAAATGTTTATTGATGCTGAACTAAGCATTTTTTATAGGAGGCACCGCTGTGTATGACGATTGTGACTTGTAATGGACACAGTGGCAAAGTTCGAACCTGAACAAGAATGTTTGTATTTCACAGAGATAATACCATTGGAAAGGTATGTATTTAATAATTATCCGTCCATCAATGGGTAATTAGTACAGAGTCACTTTTGTTGGAGAGGAAAACAGCGTTTTTTAAGCTGTTAAAAATTAACCATGTGTTATTTCCGCAACGAGCGGGGGTGTCCTCCTGGTGTAATTATGAAACGCTGGACTGCAGACATGTAGTAAGTGAGTTCAAACTGTAAATCGCGCTACTAAGTTCACTTTCGGATAAATACCCTTGGCAAAAGTATGAATCCCCCCCCTTATCCTCCAGCTATGGGTTAAATAGTTCCACTACGTTCTTCTCGGAGGATGGCTTTGGCATTAAATAACCACAAAGGCTGATATGCAAGAAACTATAACAACATCCAATCTGTGGGTTTGGTTTCGTTTCGTTTGTTGGGTTTTATGGCATATCAACCTTTGTAGGTTATTAACGCCAAATCCTTTTTATGTAATTATCTGTTCTATTTCAAACAATTCAGTTGAGCATAAGTAACAGTTTGTCAGAACATTTCCATTTCAAGTATTCAAGCAGTTATATGTAACAATTCAGTTTAGAGTAAATACAGTTTTATTGTCGATAACAGTTCTATTTGAAATAATCAGTTAAGCATAAAAACGCAGTTTAAAGTAATTATGGTTAATTGTGAAAGTTCTATTTCAAGCTATTCAGTTTACTCAAATAATTCTTTTAGCATGAGTATGCTGTTAGTTCTTTTTAACCCATAGATAGGACCCTTATCAGGTGCTACCATTCTGGGCCAGAGTGGACAGGGAGCAATGGCAATGAAGGGGTACTCCGCATTCCCCAAAACTCCAGTATTGGCTGGAACTCACTATCAGATTGTTTAGTGTCATAATTAGGACACTCGTTGGGGGTTCTTACCCCTCTGCAGAGAAGCAGTCGGTGTATTCTTCAGCCCAGCCGATGGGCAACAATATGTGGTGGGGAGTTTTGTAATGATTATTAGCAAAACTAAAGAAGGAAGGGATCAGAAGCTGAAAAGTGTTTTTGTATGTTATAACTTGGGTAGATCGGTATTCTTGGGTTATTTTTCATATATGTGGAAAAAGAAAGGATGAGATGTGGGAACACTTCGAAATGCGAAAAATGTCAGTACTGTGATCTTAGATCATTTAACCATTTGATAAATATTCTATTAGGTGTCTATAGTACAGTCGAACTGACCCTATTTTTAAAAAGAAGAAAGATCAGAAGCTGTGAGCAAATGTGTTAGAATATAGATATATGTGTGCGTGTGCATGTGCTTTTACATGTGTGTGTGTGTGTGTGTGTGTGTTTAAAAAAAAAAAGAAGGATATAGCAATATAAATTTATACAGGGTGCATTGTGTTGCATTTTTAGATACACGAATATGGCCATGTACGAAAGAAACACACAATGTTCATAATGATAGAGCATAGGAATCTCGAAATTACAAAAACACGTAACGACTCTTGTTCAGGTATGAACCTTTCTATAACTTTGAGTTAAGGTTTCGACATAAGGGAGGAGAGACACAATCTTCTATTCTGTCTTATTCATTTGGCTACCATCTCAAGCGGCCCATAGGGCGCAAGTTCGCCTTGCGTCTGCGAGCTCCAAAGTCGATCCTCCTCGTTTGGTGTGTAAATTTCAACTCCCTAACTTTCTTCAAATTTCCACAAACCTCTGCGCGCTTCCGGTGCGTGACGTCACTTGCACTCGTCACCCTTTTCGTCTCGGACTATTGACATCTCTGAGTGACACCTTCGTCCGCCCGCCGCGTTAACACCTGCATCAAGGTTTTGCACCTAATAACACATGTGCTGAGCGAAAGGTTCTCACGCTAACTAAACTCACAGGCATGAACCGAAATCCCTTGGCCATTTACGTTACATTGTTATTACAGAATTGTCGTTGAATGATAAAATTATTCTCATATTCTACATAATGAAATAATAAATTATGCAAATACTGACGTCAAAAGACCACTTTTTACTGTAATATATGGCCGAGGGATTTCGTTTCATGCCTTTGGGTTAGTTAGGCTGCGAACCTTTCGGCTCAGTGCATGGGTTACTTAGGTGCAACATGAACGTAGTGTTCACGCGCGCGCAAGGGCGGGGCGGACGTGTCATTCGGAGATGTCAAAATAAAAATCCCAGATAGGGGCATGTGAATGACGTCACGCACCACAAGTGCGCGCGGAGGATATTGGGGGATATTGTTGAAAAAAAGTTAGAGAGTTGAGAACTAGACACTGAACGAGAAGGGT
>OY757931.1:25241185-25403685 GCA_963585895.1 Sepioteuthis lessoniana
GAATGCTACAAGAAAGGAAGATAGCTCGTAGTAGAAGGTGATGATGTCTGTTTCATCAATGGTATTGGTGGGACTGTAGCAGGAACAATTGTTGTGCTGGGATTGTCGTTAAATTAATCACATACTCGGTTTTATTTTCTTAATTCTTTTTAGTGATTTTAGGAGAAGAGAGTAAGTAGTATTCCTACTTCTCCTATGACCGCATTGATGAACTTTTCCAAGCACATACTGAGACAGAGTTTCATCCATTACCCGTATCATGGTATTGAATTTCTAATTTTCTATGGTAGTATCTATGTTCTTGTATGCATACTATGTCTATGTTATGCTCTGCTGCAGACGTTGTTGGCTCACGTAGTTGGCCTATTCTATTTAAAGTTCTAAAATTAGATTTCCCTATGTGAACTGTGTTTTGCATCGGAATAGTTTTGGATTGGATTTGAGTTTGAGGTCTCAAGCTGATTTTTCGAATACGCTCGCCAGAGCCCTAACCTCATGAGAATGCATCCTCTGATTTCCTGAGCGAAGGGCGACACCACTTGGATATGAGTTTTTATTGAAAGTCATGTTAGTCTTACGTTGGCTGTTTTTCTCTCATCAATAAACACAAACTTATAGATAAGTAGCAGTAGTTTCCTGACATTGGCCGTTAACTTAGAAGTTCTTCAGCCTAGTATCTAGTGAGACTAATCTTTGAGACAACTTTAGATTCATCTGCCTTACTTCACATCCACCATCCTGCTTCCGATGTTTCCAGTGATATATATTCCGAGAATTTTTTTTCCTTTTTTTCTTTTTTCCCCTTATATTTGCTAAGTTTAAACTGAGTTAAACTCACCTGATTGTTTTATTTTTATTCATTGCTGAAACTTGCAGATTTTTTCTGAATCTTATCAATTGTTTCAGACAAAAAGGAAATAGGGGTGCTGTTTGTTTATCCTCAATGTTCATGTTATAACATTTAGAGTGAGAGAGAGAGAGAGTGTGTGTGTGTGTGTGTGTGTGTGTGTGTTGTCTCTGTAAGTTGAAATGTGAGAGAATGAGTTCTTTGAAGACGAGTATATATATAGGCTATATTTGTCATGTGGTTGGCTCCAAATGCGTGGGACAAAATCAAAGTCGCAGACGTAGTTGTGAGCACTAACCACGTGACTTTCCTGACCAATAGGATCCCGAGACTGATTAGTTTACCGCTATCCAACATCTTTGTTTCGGGAACGAGTGGCATCACGGCCATTTCAAACTATGGGAGTGTAAATCCTATACATGAAAAAAAAACTCAAGTAATAAAACCATATCACGTGACGTAACGTCGTACTATTAAAGACGCTTGTCTAAATGTAGTATATTACATTTAGTATTACAATTTAGTATATTGCAATTTTGTATAATAATTTATTAAAGGCGCTCGTCTGAATGTGGTAAATTACCACTGGCTCTAAATAAACATTGAAGACCACATCTATAGGAAAATATAATCTTATATTTCTTTTCTTTGACGGTAACGTTTGGGTGGAGCAGGAGAGAAGTTAGGGAGAGTTTGCACTCATAAAAGCAATGACAAGTGTCAGAACTGCCTGCGAGAACTGACATCAGCCTAACCCAGAGACTTTATATAGTCGTAAAACTCCCACGTGGCCCACATGGCTACGCTTATTCTCCATTGGTCATGTCTTACACTCACGCATAGCTTGTTCTCCATTGTTCACGGCTAACGCCCACGGATTTTCTTATGCTTTGAGTATCCCGCCAACGTATTTCTGCTTTTCCAGGAATCACTTTGTTGATTTGAACTTCTTCCGGATGTATCTGTCAACTACATCCGTGGGTTCACCGCCGGTCAATGAATTATATAAGAAAAACATTGTGATAAATACATGAAACTTAACGAACTTGAAGTGTCCATAATTCTAAAATTTATTGTTTTATACCATCTTTGGTATATAACATCGAGATCTTTGTCCATACCAAAACATTTTCTTATTTCCGTTTTTTTTAATCTTTATATATATATAGGCAAATTTTTATTTTTGAAAAATAATAGATAAGAACTACGTATGGATGCTGCTTGCTGTTTTTTTTAGAATCCTAGAGCCAGCTGCCCACAAAACTGCAGATTTTAGGCCACTTTCCTCTCATCTCACAAAACGTCCAAATAAGACGAAGAAGGGCATATTGTCCAATGCTTGTGTAGTAGGGCCGAACTTACAAGAAACGTTTTTCCGTGGAATGCCACTTATGGATGCACTAGTGGTTGTTGACCAGAAAAAAATCTATATTCATCAGCTGGGTGCGGACAATGGGGACCATCTAGAGGAGCTGTCAAGCATGATGAATGATTGAGATGTATGGTGAGAGAGAGAGAAAGAGAAATAGAGAGAGAGAATGAGAGAGAGATAGAGAGAGAGAGAGAGAGAGAGAGAGAGAGATGTGGAATCTTTGCTATCCGGACGACGTTATAGTTAATATCACTGCATTCCTTCATAGTTTTTTTTTAAATAGATATTGGAGACTGAAGTAAAGGTTTTTGCTAAGTGTTTTATTTTCTAGATTTCTTTCGTCTCCTATCTTATTTAATATATTGTAAGAGTGTTTTTGGCTTTTTTCCTCTTAGTTTTACTATAAATTACACATGTTGGTCTTCCCACGAGAAATTTCTCACTCGTGTAGCATATATATATATATATATATATATATATATATTTCTTTTTATAACAGGTATGTGATTGTGAGTTAAATAATTTCTCCGTTTTTTATATTTTTTTGTTTTTTGGCATTTTTCTCTTTTTTTCCTATTAAGCACACACGTCTGTTTGTCTTCCCGTGGGGATTTTCTTACTTGTTCAGCTTACAGATATCTATCTATCTATCTATCAGTATATATATATATATATATATATATATTTACGCCTGATCAATAATCTATCTATCTATCTCTATCTATAAGTCTTTTCATATCTGTCTATCTATCAATATATCTACTGTGAGCTTTTTTTTTTCTGGGAAGGTATGGAGCAAAGAGTCCTCTAATACAATTTGTGTTTTGCAGTAAATTGTGTATTTTGCTCCGAGTATATTTTGCCGTGTTCTCTATTAGATTAGGATGTCTGCTTTACGTTGCGATTTATAGAGAAGATAAAGCTTGCCAAATCCTATGTGAAGATATAATCGTTTGTATTAAGGCTCCAGTTAGTTTTTCTCGCTTTTACCCCGTCTTTACGGCAGTTATTTTTGTTTTTGTGGGTTTTTTGCGTGTCAATTTTTCTTATTTTTGTCTATTTTTAGTTCCTTTTCTCTGTTTCGATTTTTTTATGTAATTTTTGTGTTACAATTATGGTGTGGTTTTTTTTTTTACTTTGGTATATGAGGGTGTAGGGAGGTGAATGTATGTTTATTTTGGTTTCGAAGCAGGGATTTTGTGTTTATTTCATTTGTTTGTATTGCTTATCAGTGTGTGGCTAGAGCGGCGTGTATATACAAAAGATATTAATAAAAAAAACGTAAGGGAAAGGTGAGAGCTGATCGGAATGAGGGGAAGAATCTAGCATAGAAATGGCGTTAGAAAGTTGGCACGAGATTAAAGAAATGAAGACAAACGAATTGTTTTCTTTAAATATTGTCTTGACCAGAGGAAAAGTTTGCGGTTTGACAAACAACCAAACATTTCTCTCCTCTGATCGTTTCTCTTCGAATCTCTCTTTAGTATATATGCACAGTCAGTTATTTTAAGCGTAATCCTTAAAACAAATATATATATATATTTCTCCTTTTTTTTGAATGATTATATATATATATATATATATATATATATATATAATCATTCAAAGATGCACTCTAGCATGTACAAGTAAATCATTCAACCTAAGTAAAGCTGCTCTGAGCCATGTATGGTCGTGTGTATATATATATATATATATATATAGTCAATACAATGCAACATATACTGAGTATGGGGACATAAAATATGCATATACCGATGTACATATATATATATATATATATATATATATATATATATATATATATATATTCGAGGATCATTAAATAAGTTTCCAGACTTTTTTCGTATAGGCACTTTTATTGAGAGTATATTCATGAATCTCTAGTCCCCTTCGAAGAAATCTCCTCCGGCTGCAATGCCCTTGTTGTACTGTTACAACAACTTCTGGAAGGCCCCATGGAAGTCCTCTTGTGTGAGCGTGTCAACGACCTTTGTCACAGCCTCTGATCAAAAATTCTGTGACAAGGATGGAGTTTTGGACTGGTGCAAAGTCCTGGTGGAAATGCCACTGACCCGATTTGAAGAGTGCTGGCCTCTTCCTAAGGAATCTTCCTGAATTCCCTTAAAACCTCAACATAGTAACTCTTACCCTAACCCTTTAGCCAATCAACTCTGGTCTATTGACTTCCTTACTCCTCCCACACCTCTCATCATCACTCACAGACTCCCTGCCTTCCTTGAATCTCTTATACCACTCAAAAAGTGATGCTCGATTCATGCAAGATGGTAGAAAAGCAGACTGAAGAACTCCATACGTTTCTGTGGCATTATTTCCAAGTTTAAAACAGAATTTTATTTCTTATCGTTCTTCTAAAATGTCCTCACGTCCAGGTTGCATTTTTTAAATTCACCAGCTGTGACAATCAGATTTTTGTAGGGTGTATTCGAATTCCTACTGTATCTGTTTATTTGAACCTGAAATCATAAAAATTGGTCCGTCATCTCATAAGATGTACAGCAATAACATACTGAAGGGTCTATGACAATGTACATATTTTTATTTTTTAAGTAGAGGAATTACCACAATTTTAAATGCCTGTACAAAAAAAGCCTGGAAACCTATAGAACGCACAATATATATATATATATATATATATATATATATATACACACACACGTGTGTATATATATATATATATATATATATATATATATATATATATAAGCCATTCTTGAATTAGAATCATTGGTGCTTGATCTGTCAACAATGTTAACTCTATCTCCATGATCCTAAAATATTAATATATATTTGTGACCATGTCAAATACCTTTGATTATATATATATATATATATATATATATACACATAGAGATTAAGACCACACAGTAAAGGTGATATATATATATATGTGTGTGTGTGTATGTGTGTGTGTGTTTTATTGACTGATTTTTTTTTACGAAATCTAAACATGTCCTTTGTTACTTGACGGCGAGAAGTCAGGAAATCTCATTCATTGTATATTCATATGGACATTTTTTGTCGTTGCTTCTTAAGATTCTTTCATTGATTTCCAACCAATCAACCAATATTTAGGTTATTTTATTCATAGAGTTTAGAACATCGTGTTCAACGGACATGAATATTCACATAATTTGTGTTGTTGCTTCTTTAGGTGTTTCAGTTTTCTTTTTGCTTGTTTGTTTTTTTTTTGTGTGTGTGTGTGTGCGTGTTTGTGTGTGTGTGCTTTTTCAGAAATCTTAAGCAAACCTCAATTATTTTGAAATAGGGATATTCAAGTCGTACTTCATTCATAATATTTCACTTATCAGATAAGTACGCATTCAAATAAGACGCTCGACTATAAACCATTAGAAATTCTGCAGGCTAAAATCAAAGTTTTTCTCGAGGATTATTAAAGCATTCGAGAATGTTTCCGGGAGAGATAGGAAAGTGTATCATCGCTTATCTTATCAATAGAAATTTAAAAGAATTGTTTCTAGATATATTCTAGTTAATATTTCTCTTACACAAAAGGGACATGATTTAGAGTCTCACCGAGAGGTTATATTGCATTATTCTCTCCAGTATGAGCAATATTGTGCTGATGTAGAAAAAACGATTATGAAATGGGAACGTGTTTTTTTTTGTTTTTTTTTGTTTAGTGATCGTTCATCTGTCACTTACTGAGCATAGCTTAGTTTTGCTCTAAATCAAACGCTCGTGGTGCAACGGTTATACTAATAAGAATTTTACTCGACAATCTGATTTCACATCCTGAACGAGACTTTGCATTTCCTTTTGTGATTTATTCTTTTTCTGTTTGTTAGATAACGGTGCAGCATCATGTAGTTTCTCGAAGCGTAACAGTTGTCGTAGATAGGGCATTACTTCTTTGGCAAATACGTTTCTCTGAAAATGTTTTGTATCGAATAGAAAAACTAATACTATATAACTGTGCAAATCATTCATATGAAGAATATATATATATATAGACCCCCTCATATGGCAGGGCAAAAGCAGGACGACCAGCTCGAACATACATTCAGCAGCTATGTGAGGATACGGGATGTGGTCCTGAAGACCTACCAGAGGCAATGAACGATAGGGTGAAGTAGCCAGAGAGGGTCAGTGATATCAATGCCAGCGGCACGACATGATGATATATATATATATATATATATATATATATAAGTTGGTGACCGTAGTCGAGGTCAAGGGGAAGGTTCCCTTCTCAATAACTACTGTATTTAGCTATAGGCAAGGGCGCTACTCCTTTCCCTGGATTACTCAACTTTACCATGGATACATACCTTACAATGCTGATTGTTTGTTTGTTTATTCTTTTGTTTGTTTGTTTGTTTGTTTGCATTTTATGGCATATCAACCTTTGTAGGCTATCTTATGACAAATCTATTTTTATAAAAATAAACAGTTCTTTTTCAAACAATTCAGTTTCGCATACAAAAACGGTCCCATTTCAAGCAATTCCCTTTAGTATACACATTTACTTCAAATGTCGAAGCAATTATATTTTAAGCAATTCAGTTTAACATAAGTATCCAGTTCAGTTTTACTTAACCAATAGATAGGACCCTTATCAGTTGCTCCCTCACCGGGCCAGAGTGGATCTGGGAGTGATGGCAATGGAAGGGTACTCCACATTCCCCAAAGTTCCAGCATTTCTAGAATCTCATCATCAGATTGTTTAGTATCATATTCTGGACACTTGTTGGGTGGGGGTCTTAATCATCCTGTGCAAAGAAGCAGTTAGTGTATTCTACAGCCCCACCCGACTTGGTAACTATGATGCTGAGTGTTATATATATATATATATAGTTAGTTAGTTAGTTAGTTGAAAGAATGTGATTGCGTACATCTAAATGAATATTTATTGTTGAATAATCATACACACACACATACACACACACACACACACACACACACACACACATATATATATATATATATCACAAAACTTGTTGTATATTGACCTTCGATCCGGCCAAACATGATATTCCAAAGTGATGCACCGGAAGGAAGTGAGACATTCCGATGGCAGTTATGAGAATAAATCGCGTAGGCGGGCTTGGCTGACAAAATGGGACAAGGTAAAATCCCATGGTACACTCATAGACTCATGCACCGGAAGAGAGTGACCAGTGAACTGCATTACAGTTATTTCCGCTTGATGACAATCAAACATACCATTCCAAAGATTGTGGGCGATTGAACAATTATATAACTCAGTGAAGACAGGA
This sequence comes from Sepioteuthis lessoniana, assembly GCA_963585895.1. Taxonomy (NCBI): domain Eukaryota; kingdom Metazoa; phylum Mollusca; class Cephalopoda; order Myopsida; family Loliginidae; genus Sepioteuthis; species Sepioteuthis lessoniana. The sequence goes on from OY757931.1 coordinate 25,248,666, forward strand.
AGTCACTTAGTTGGAGATCAGATGAGTTAGAGAATAGATGTGGTAGAGAAAGCCACCACCCGCCAGAAGGGGCCCTCATGACCCCCAGTGAGTTTGGAGACCCGTTGGTGACAAAATGTGGTAGAGAAAGCCAGCACTCAGCAGAAAGCTGAGCCCCCAGGCCTCCGGTTGAGTAGCCCTGGAGAACCAGAAAGACACAAAGCTGATGGCCATAAGAGTGGGAGTCAATATATTGCAGTTCTGTTCGGTCTTCAACTCACTCTCACACACAAACCTTTCAATAAAGTTAGAGGAATATATATTTTCTAAAAGAACTGTGTCGCTCGTCTTTTATCATTGCGTCTATTATTTTGCGTGGATATGATTATGCATACAACATTTTATATTATTGTGTTGAGTATACAACAAACTTCAATCTTGTCAACTGAGGCTGTAGAATACACAAACTGAATATATGCACAGGTGTAAGTATTCCCACCAACGAATGAACTGGTTCTGACTCTAACGTAACTGATGGAGAAGGTCATTTTCCAGGGGCTTTGATGAACGTGGAGTACGCATTGATTTACACTACTCCCAGGTCCACTCACACCCAGAGTGGTATCATCTATCGGTAAAATATAACTATTTAATCATTTACTATACTGGAAACCCTTTAACTGGGTCCAAATAAATAACTCTGGGTTGTTTAAAATTTGATACCAACAAACTATTGGTTTACAAATAATATATATACTAACCATTCAACCGGCCCACAGCCATAATCGCTAGAGTTGTTCGCCAATGGCTCAGGCAACAGGTTGAGTCATACGAAATATTTACATAAGGGTTCTTGATGTCTTCTTATCTTACACTCAGCATTATAAGGTACGTATCAAGAGTAAAGTGGGGGAATCCAGTGAAAGGAGTATCGCCCTCACTTACAACTCGGTGTAGTAGCTTTTGAAAAGGGAGCCTACGGGTTGACCTCGACTACGGTCGCCAAATTCATACTTAAAAATAAATTGTAAAACCTAGCCATCCAAACAAAACTTTATTTGAAACATTATGTTAATGAAAATCTATGATCAGGTATATTATGTTAAAATAATACACCAATAGTAGTATTTCAGATTATGTTACCCTCCTCATTATGGAGATGCAAAAGTCTATGAGCATGTGATAATAACACGAGACTAAAATCTTGTCTGGCGCCAGTTGATACCTCAGATTTTTAGCCTTTTGGCTATATCTTCACACTGACAGTAGTTCTGATTAATTATTTTAGATATTTATTTATCTATTTATTTATTTTTCCCCGAATTCAATGATATTGAAGTTCTTCTCTCCGTATTAAATACATTTTAGAAAAAAACAAATGACATGCCTATCCTCACTTCTCTCTCAACGACTAATTTTTTTTTTCCGTTCAGGGCAGTATTGTTTTTATCTTTTCATTCTCATGCACATTTCAATATTATATATATATATATATATATTGGCAGCATTTCTTCGTTGATACACATTTCATTAAACATAATAGACTTTTTTGGTTTAAATATTTTCTTCTGGATCCGTTCGAATTCCCGTATTACTTTTATCATATTCGGGCGGAATTGATTTATGTATTGTCCATAGTCGTGTGTATCCCTAGTAAACGCCATAATCTTCAATGGTAAAGACGCTCTTACGTAGTGGTAATATGCTAAAACAAAAATTACATCACTTTTGTAATAGATCCTCCCCTGATGATGGCGCAAAGTCGGGCAGAAAGCATTAGGGATACATACAACTATGGACAATACATAAATCAATTCCGCCTGAATACGATAAAAGTAATACGAGAATTCAAACGGATCCAGAAGAAAATATGTAGACATAAAATATCTATTATAGTTAATTAAATTTGTATATATATATATATATATATATATATATATATATATATATATATATACAAATTTCATTAAATATAATAGATATTTGGACATCGACTAGCAAAGGCAGGACTATATATATATATATATATATATATATATATATATGTATATATATTCTACTCACATATGGAAGCACTAAACAGAACCTAACTTATTGCTATGGATGCACTAAACCATTTTTATACTCCCATGCACATTTCGATATTATATATATATATGTGTGTGTGGGCCCTAACTTACTGCTATATGGATGCCCTACATGGAGCCCTACTAAACGAATGGGGAAAAATTTACGACAATTACATTAGAATGCTGGAAGCAATATTGAACAAGAATGCATCTTTTCTTTGTAAAAACTTTTCCTAAAGGCTGAAACTATTTTTTAAAAATTCCAAATTATATATAAAAAAATATATATTCTTAGTTTTTTTGTTACTTTTGCTCAAACACCCACCCACCCACATATATACACACACACGTATATATATATATATATATATATATATATATATATATATATATATATATATATAGTACTGATAAAACTAAACAGATTTGTCTGTGGATGACAATATATATATATATGCTCCCCTACCCCTGTAGGGTTGAGCTCTCTAGCGAATGAAGTAATTGCGTTGCCATTAGCGTATATGCAAGGCTCTTCATATGAATCGAGCTCTCCTAGCCGTTAAGCGGATATATGTAAACAATAACAATTGTGATTCATAACTGTTTAAGTTTCCTTTGTTTGCGCTGGTTTCCTCGGGGCTGAGTGGTAGAATCTTGGATTGGTATTTGAGTCAACCGGGTTTCAATCCCAGCTTCGGGAATCTAGCCTGTCTAGCCACACTGATGAGTTCTGATAGAACGAAACAGATCTGTCTGTGGATGACTATATATATATATATATATATATATATATATATATATATATAATTACTCGTTGGGCAAGTCTTGCCCATCTGCAGAAATGCTGTCTGTGTGTTCTGCCATCCCAGCCGACTGGGAAATAGACTAATGGTGGTTGTTTGATACTGTAGATATAGCAGCCGGGATCTGATCACTTTAAATCCCTCAGACCTATTGTACTTTGCACACACACACAACCACACACACACACACACATATATATATATATATATATACTTTAGAATAAATATGTCCACAAGCGATTTATTTTTCAAGTTATTTATTTTTCGTCAACACGTGTTTCTTATGTTCTTCATTTTCTTTAGGAAGTTATAATGGCTGATGGTTGTATTGCCTTTGATTTATGTAATGGTGACTGTTGCGCAGCTACCGCGATGATTAATTATTCTATTACCTGGTTTGGTCAGGGGGGAAGTTTTTCAGTTAGCTCTTAAGTTAGCTAAAATCTTTGAGCGGAAATGTAAGTGAAATTGGCAAGTATATGCGAGTACATGATGCTCAACACAGAAAGGCCAAAATGTAAACAAAGTGGATTCATATCTTGTCTGTGATAGGTTCGATTAGTGAAATAATGACAGTGAATTTGGGACACATGACAGATGACGCAATAATTTAGCAAGATGGCATCACCCCAACCACCGATATCCTGAATTTAAATATATAAAAATAAGCGAATTTTGAAAAAGTAGTCAGTTCGTCGGTCAGTTGTCAGTTACAAGTTTGCATTCAGAGTTCTGTCGAGCTGTTTGTGTCTGTTCGTAAATCCTTATAGATTCTCTCTCTCTCTCTCTCTCTCTCTCTCTCTCTCTCTCTCTCTCTCTCTCTCTCTCTCTTTTGTATGCAGTCTGAACATCGAATATTAAATGACGGAGAGTTCTTCTTGTTTTGGAGTTGCCACCACCAAGGCAATTTGTTCCAACGGATCACCCCGACAGTCAGAAGAAGTTCTGGATGGATTGTGTGTGGATATTTCAAATACAGCGTAGGCACAGGCAGGATTGATTAACGAACTATCCGAAAATGCATTTAGTACCGTTACCATGATTCGACCCTGAAATCTACGACACATCCAGACGCAGGATTCGGCCCAAAAAACCCTCGGTGCAGCCATAAACAGGATTCGACCCTGAAAACCAATGGGCAAGAGATAGTACTACATCTAGTATCGTGCAAACATATTAAGCATATTGTGGTCTGTTGGCGAACTGTAGTATTACATTTGGTGCTGTGACCAGTATAGCACCTCTCAATTCTTTTTATAAAGTTGTTCTTTTTAATTCCAGAACTTGTGTCAGATAATTTTCTAATCACGTGACAATTTTTTATCACATCAGGTGTCGTTTTTTCTTTCTCTTTTTCTGGGGTTTGTGTGTCTGCGCGAGGCTCGTGTCCATGTATGTATATATAGTTTTTTTTTTGTTTTTGTTTTCTTTTTTCTTACCCCTAAATAATATATAATAGTTGATATACCAGTAGTGTGTGTGTGTGTGTGCGTGTGTGTGTGTGTGTGTTCACGTCTATCTCTGTGTGTTTAGTTAGGTTCTGTTAATTGTTGGTTTAACATTTTCAGTGAAGCTTTGTTCTCTTATTTGGAGTAATATACATATGCATGCACACACACTGAAACTCCAAGCATGCAATAAAACAACTGGCATAAGATTACGTAATACAGTGCCCTCTACTTTGAAATTTAGGCTACTTTTGATGTAACGTGAAAAATAAAACCTTTAAGCTACAAACAACTTTTGACAAACTATTGAATAGAAAAAAATAACTCTAAACTTTAATTAATAAATGACGAATTTGGTAATTGCTGTAATTAAGCTTTATTCGATATCACTTTATGGTAAAGATTTTTTTTAGAATTTACAGTGAACTGATCCAGGGAGAGACGACTATATTTAACTTTGTAATTGCACAAAAAAACTAACGATAATGATATCGTAACACAAGCTAACAAACATCTTAGAAGTCCCTATGGGGTCTTGACTAAACGGCTTGAGTGCAACCTCTAAGTAAACAAGTTCTTACTCTAGTTGTGCTTAGGAGAAGTTTCCATGGGATCTTGACTAAAGTGCTTGAGTGCAGCCTTGAAGTAAACGAGTTCCTACTCCAGTTTCTCTTAGAAGTTCCCATGGGTTTTGACTAAAGTGCTTGAGTGCAGCCTCAAAGTAGTAATTTACTAAGCTTTTTGCTTAGATATGGCACAAGGCCATATGAATGGGCCACCAACTGAGACTCGAACTCACTTGTGTAGTTTTGCAAGTCTAGCTTGCTAACCATTACGCTACCCGAGGCGCCCGAGTGCAGCCTCAAAGTAAGCGAATTCTTACTCCAGTTGTGCTTAGGAGAAGTTCCCATGGGGTCTTGACTAAAGTGCTTGAGTGCAGCCACGAAATAAACAAGTTCTTACTCAAGTTCCACTTAGGAGAAGTCCCCATATGTTCTGGACTATTGTGCTTGAATGAAGCCTTGAAGTAAACGAGTTCTTTCTCCAATTGCGCTATTCTGTTCACTTTCGGTTTAATACTTTTGGAGAAAGGAAGAACCCTTTGAATTCCAAGCCATGGGTTAATATCATAACCACTGGTCTTCTAGAAATATAGCGTTGGCATTACATAACGCACGAATGTAGATATGACATTAAATAAATAAACCAAAGCAAAGAACTTTAATACAAACAAATATTTTTTTATAGAATCTGAAAAGTACATAAGAAAATCTGAAAATCGTTTATCATAATGCACACAGTTTACGTGTGATTATCCGAAATTTTTAATAGTAGTGAGTGACACTAAGAGTTTCCGGGTGACTTTTTTCATTCGTATTGCAATGAATGTCTTATATATTCGTGTTAGTATGTCAGTTTAAAAAACATATCAAGTTCGTTTCTTTATTAACATTATCATAATGATGTTGTGCCGTTAGCCCGGATTTCACTCACCTTCTCTCGCCACCCGCCTCTATCGTTCAACGCTCCCGACAGGTCTTTCATGCTATTTCCTGTATTAGTACATAGCTGCTTTAGATAGGTTCTAGCTGGTCGCCCTACCCTTGCTCGTTCGTGTGATGGGTACTATTGGAGTAAATCTCTCATGAGAGCGCCTTTACTTCCCTAGAAGTATTTCGCATGTCTTGTTCGTCTAATGTGGATAGTTTTAGAGATGGGTGGTTGGTGTTCGCATAGCTGCTGCTTTGTGGGATGTTGCCTCCAGGACTTGTTCAGTACAGCTTGCAGCATTCCTGTGCAATTACCGTCAAGCTTTTTCTCCCTGCGTTTGATCAGCGTCTATGTGGTGCATCCATATAGTAGTAATGACATGATATAAGTAAAGTTAGTGACTCTAGTGGAGGGTGACCCGATGGCTCCCTTTTCAATTGCTTCTACACCTCGGTATAAGGAACGGCGCTTTTCTTTTCCTTGGATTGCTCTACTTTACCGTTGATACGTACCTTATAATGCTGAGTGTGAAGCAAGGAGATATCAAGTACCATTTTTTGAATCTTTAGTATGACTCGACCTGTGAGTGAACCCCGGTCTCCCAGGCCACTGGCAAACACTTCATGGGCCAGTTAACCAAATTAAGATTGGTTTCTTCTGTTAATGGGATACATAAGCTTTGTTGGTTATTTTATACTGAAACTATCCCAGTTGAAAAAGGTACTTTTTGATCTCTTACTGGAGAATAAGGCAGCACGTACCTTTAACCAGGGCTTACTATCCGAAATTGAATGTTATAGTGTGACTGAAGTTTGAACTCGCAGTGTAGCAGTCAAGCGCATTTGCCACTTCGCCACTTCTTACGAACATAGTAAATTAACTAGTTAGGACAGTTCTGTAACCCCTACAAGATTTCTGAATAAACATTATTTTCCGAAAATCATATATTTTAAAAATATTTTTTGTAATTACGCTAACTCCACAAGGACTAGGCACTCTAGATACAACTTTATATTGAGAGTCTCAGTATACATGGAAACCATGAGACTGCCACTAACTCTGCTAATAACAATATTGTCTCCTTTTTTTCTTTCAGATTTGAAAATCATCATCATCATCATCATGTCGTGCCGCCAGCATGGATGTCCCTGACCCTCTCTCGCAAATTCTCCCTATCGTTCATCGCCTCTGACAGGTCTTCAGGGCTACATCCCGTATTCTCACATAGCTGCTGTATGTATGTTCGAGCTGGTCGTCCTGCTTTTGCTCGGCCATATGTGGGGGCCCATAGGAGTAAGTATGTTATAAGAACTATTATTCCTCGATCACAGTGCCTTGCACAGGAGAGGAAAAAATATTTTGAGTCACTACTTATTTAAAGACACAATCGATCAAAAGTATCCAAAATCAGATGGTTGGTTGGTTGGTTGGTTGGTTTTATGGCATATCAACCTTTGTAGCTTATTTAACGTCGATTCCATTTTCATGCGTATAATTCTATTTCAAACAATTCAGTTTAGCATAAGTACAAAAATTAATTGTCAAAAACGTTTCTATTTCAAGCTATTCAGTTTATTCAAACAGTTCTAATTCAGCTCATTCAGTTTAGTATAAGTACAGATTTTGTTTACACACAGTTAAATGTCAAAATACTTCTAGATTAAACAATTCAGTTTAGTCTAAGTACAATTTCAATGTCAAAAAGAATTCCACTTCAAACAATACAGTTTAGCATAAGTTAGTTCTATTCAACCCATAGATACGGCTATATCAGTTGCTACCATCTCAGGCCAGAGTGAATCTGGGAGAAATGGCAATGAAGGGGTGCTCCATATTCCCCAAAGCCCCAGCATCACTGGAACCTCACCATCAGATTGTTTAGTGTCATATCCAGGACACTTATTGGTGGGGTCTTACCCCTTTGCAGAGGTGCAGTCTCTAAATTCTACAGCGCCAGCCGACTGGGTGATATTTATTTGGAGATAAAATCATTCAAAAGTGTTTCATAATAGATGCAACCCATTTATGTGATAATGATTCTATAGTCCCAGCCGACTGGGCAACCTAAATTAGATGCAACCCATTAATATGAAGATGATTTTTTTTTACTGACACAATAATCTTTAAAAAGATATATATATATATATAATTGGAAAAACTCAACAAACCTTCATTTGGCTATTGTACACTTATCTATTGTGTAACTGAAGCGTTTGTATTCTGTCATTGATTTTAAGCTTTTCAATATATATATATATATATATGTGTGTGTGTGTGTGTGTGTGTGTGTGTGTGTGTTAGTGTATATATATATATATATATATATATAGTAATCCACAGACAGATCTGTTTCGTTCTATCAGAACTCATCAGTGTGGCTGGACAGGCTAGATTCCCGAAGCTGGGATCGAAACCCGGTTGACTCTTATATATATATATAGAGAGAGAGAGAGGGAGAGAGAGAGAGAGAGAGGGGGAGAAATTCGAAACATTAATTTCTTTTTTCCTTTTCATTCGGTAATCATACAATTACTGTAAAAATTTGACTCGTTCACAAAAGGAACACATGTGAAGGTAGAGTAACGATTTTTCATTTTACTCATCGGCCAAAATGACTTAATTATTAAAATTCTATATATCACCGCTGTTTCTTAGTAAATAAAATGGACGGCAGAAAATTATTCAATAAATACATAAATAAACAAATAAATAAAGTGAGGCGTGAAAGAAAGAAAGAAGGGAAGGATAATTTTTTTAAATCAGACCCAAGATCATCAACATCGTTACAAACGTTCGCTGAAGAAATATGGATTTTTTTCTTTGAATATAAATATAAATCCACAACGATTTATTGCAGAAGGTTAAGCAACTAAAGGAAACAAAGTATTTGTTCTTTGGCAAATTGTAAAAAGATTTTCTAAAAATTTATCTAAGCATATAAAACGTTAAAAATATTTTACAGTTCTGATTACCTTTCGAATAAAGCAGTCAAACAAAGATTATGTATGATTATACCTTAAATCCTACCTGAAGAAACCACAGCAGCAATAACGATTCTCAATAGAAACACCAAAATGAAAGTACGTTCACCAGATGGAGAAACAGAATACTTCGACATTGTAGCAGGAGTCCTACAAGGGGATACGCTAGCTCCATACCTTATCATCTGTCTAGATTACGTGCTTAGAACATCGATTGGTAAAATCAGAGAAAACGGCTTCGAGCTGACAAAAAAAAGAAGCAGAAGGTATCCCGCAAAAACAATTACCGACGCCGACTACGCCGATGACATAGCGATTCTTGAAAATACACCCAACCAAGCCGAAACACTACTGCATAGTTTGGAACGAGCAGCCGCAGCCATTGGCCTCTATGTAAATGCACACAAAACGGAATATATGTGCTATAATCAAACAGGCGACATCACCAAACTAGACGGAACCCCTCTGAAACTTGTAGACCTACCTAGGAAGCTGCGTCTTATCAACCAAAAAGGACATCGACACGCAGCTAACGAAGGTATGGAGAGCTATCGATAGGCTTTCGATCATATGGAAATCAGACCTGATCGATAAAATGAAACAGTTTCTTCCAGGCAGCGGTCGTATCGATACTGCAGTATGGATGCACTACTTGGACGCTAACTAAACGGCTGGAAAAGAAGCTAGACGGCAATTACACAAGAATGCAGCGAGCAATATTGAACAAGTCCTGGCGGCAACACCCAACAAGCCACCAACTATACGGCCACCTGTCTCCCATCACGAAAACTATCCAAGCTAGACGAACCAGACATGCAGGACACTGCTGGAGAAGCAGGAACGAGCTCATAAGTGATGTACTCCTATGGATCCCAACATATGGCCAAGCAAAAGCAGGACGACCAGCTCGAACATACATTCAGCAACTATGTGAGAATACGGGATGTAGCCCTGAAGACCTGCCAGAGGCAATAAACGATAGGGAGAAGTTGTGAGAGAGGGTCAGAGATATCCATGCTAGCGGCATGAGATGATGATGATGATGATGATGGCAAGTTAAAACTTGAATTTTAATTAAATATTTTAGAAGATATTTTATATGATATTCTGTCACCATACCCCCTCGGTCCTCCAAATACATCAAATTATTCAAACCATTTCAATCTTGGTCAGTGAATTATCTAGTGGTTCCGATAGGGGTATAACACATCTCCTTATGGCCTCAAGAAATACAATCAAGGGAGTGTGAGAAAAAGAACATAGAACAAACGAACAATATGGGCTTGGGTTAACTCAAGTGCAAGAAAGTTAAGTTGTGACACTTTGCGTTCCTTGTGCATCTGTAGACTATCGCTGATGTGTAGTTTCTTTTTTTTTTGCGAAATTTCCACGAGCCACGAGGAAGGCTGACTTATCTTGACTGGCCTTCCCTCGCTGCTTCTGGACCCTATCTCGTGCCGACTGGTCTCTTCTGCTGTCCGGTGTCGACTGCCAACTGCCACTCTGCGTCTCCCTTCGCCAACTGCCTCCTCTGGGTTCCTTCTTCCAACTGCTGACTGGCGTTCCCTTACCTACTTCGGGTCGCGTCGAGATCTTGAGCAAGGGCCTTTGTTTCGTTTCGCGCCAAAACAGACAAAGGGATCGTCTGCTTAGCGGACCACCCACATAGTGTCACAATTCGACACAAAAGTTTTGACATTATTGAAAATAGTTTAAAATCTCCTCAGAATCAGTTATTTCTCTTGTATGTTTTTCTATCAAATAGCAAACATGCTGTGGATTCTATAAACATATCTGATGATGACAGTTTTAATACTTTGAATTTTCATGGATACACCAAGATAATATGATACAAGTACCTTATACTAAATGAACAACTATAATTAAAGTATCTAGACTTATTTTTAAATCAGAGCATTAAGCCCATGTAATATGGGGATACTAGATTTATTGCTTCATTAATTATGGAGATCTGAGAGATGGTAAGTGCAAGAGAAACATGACATTGCTGAAAAGACTGTCGGAGAGTCTGACTAATTGCGAATTCTTTGACAACTTTTGTTTGACACTTTTCTATTCCGTTCTATGTTTTATCAAGCAGGGAACTTTGAACAACCAATCATATACATTATATGTACATTAGCCTTAAATGTCGCTGCTCAGTTAGAACCCTCCCAAACAAGTGCCCTTGATATGGTATTAAACAAACTGATGCTGAGGTTCGAGCCTTGAAGATTTGAGAAATATGAAGCACTGCTTCATTACAGTTACTCCCAGATTCACTCTTTCTAGAAGAGGTAGCACCTAATATGGTTCTATCTGTGGATCAAATGGAACTGTCTGACATCTAACTGTGTGCAAATAAATGATATATGCTAAATTAAATTGTTAGAAATCTGATGAGTATAGAGGCTGCGGTAATGTTGTCCATCCAAATGATACGATTATCTCCCTTTTCCATACGCTTGTGTATGGTCGATCATTGTCACACAGAAGGAGGACATTATCGATTGGCAAGTATCAGCCCCTTCAGAATAACATTTGTTTGGCCCAATAAAAAAAAATTTAAGAAGTGAACATTATGCCAGTAACGAGGAAGTGACAACTGCAGTTATGAAGTGGTTCAAATAAAAGTCAACAGAATTTTACGAGGCAGGAATACATGCTCTCAATCAAAGGGAGAACATTGGTGTTGAGAGAAACGGTGACTATGTTTTGAAGAAGGGATGTGATCCATACAGGATCAGCTTCATTTTGATGTAAGATACACGTTCTTGTGTCTGTAATTATTCCTGCTCAAAAGAAAAAAAGCATTACTTTTTGAAACACCCTCGAATAAGTATAAAAATTGATTTGGCATTAAATAACCTACAATGGTTGGTACGCTATAAAACCCAACCCAACTAAACCAAGCTTTAAATTCTAATCGATCAACTCTTATCACCTCTCATCACTTCAGTTCGTTTTTCCCCCTCGTTTCCTCTCCGGCCACTTCATTTAATCTGCTCGGTCTCTCAAACGTCTATTTCTTACTGCCATCTTGGTTTTTTATCCGTTGACGAGAAATGTCAACAGAGCTAAGACTTCATATATTCATTTTTATTTTTATTTATTGACGACCGTTCACTTAATTACCCACTGTAGACTAAACAGGGAGTAAAAGAGAGCACGATCGAGTTTCTCTTTCACTAACTTATTTCTACTTACTGTAGAAGAGTGTTGGTCACCTGATTGAAATCATCCAACCAGATCTGTTGTCTCGGAGTGGTCTAGGTATAACATATTGACCTTCGACCCAGCCGTCAATCAAGGAACAGGTACATCCGGTCAAAGATATCAGGGTATAACCTTGACTGTGGACGGGTTGAATTGTGTGCAGATGTGACGCCCACAAGAATCAGGTGGACGGCAAACAATGATATAACCCGGGGCGACAGGAAGTTCAGTTAGTTGGAGTCAGTTAGTTTGGGTTAAGATGCTGTAGCATCCAGCAGAGGGCTATGGGTCCTCAGGACCCCCCGATTGAGCAGCGCAACAGAACGAGAAAGAAGTGCTGCTAAAGACAAAGGTCAATATGTTGCAGTTTGTTCAGTCTCCAACTCACCTCTCACACATAACCTTTTTGCAACCTTTTCGAATAAAGTGTGAGAGGTATATTTTTCTATAGAAGTGTGTTCGTTCGTCATTATTGTTGGTTTTGTTGCTGTGTGTATATGTATTATGTGGCTATACAACATTGGGTTTAACTGTCGTTCGTCAAACTGGTTGACTTTGGCATCTTCCCACGCAGGAATGAACTTAAATGTTATACTGCATGTCAAAGATATATCTCACTGATCTACTGTGAAACACTGAGATGACTCTTGCAGCAGAATTCGACTTAATAAGCATTAAGCATTTATGCTAGATTAGCTATGTCGCTTAATTTGGGCTAATAGAATCTTGATTTTTTCATAAATTTCTGGTGAACCAAAATGTTCCATCTCAGTCCAAATACTGGTTGCCCAGTCGGCTGGGGCAGTAGAATACACTGACTGCACCTCTGCAGAGGGGTAAGACCCCCCCCCCTAACGAGTGTCCTGGATATGACACTAAACAATCTGATGGTAAGGTTCCAGCAGTGCTGGAGCTTTGGGGAATGCGGAGTACCCCTTCATTGCCATCGCTCCCAGGTCCATTCTGGCCCGGAGTGGTAGCACCTGATAGGGCCCTATCTATGGGGTGAATAGAACTAACAGCATACTTATGCTAAACTGAATTGAGTAAACTGAATAGCTTGAAATAGAAACGTTTTTGACAATTAAACCGTACTTACACTTAAACTGCGTGCTTATGCTTAACTGAATTATTTTAAATAGATCTGTTTATCGACATTAAAATTGTATTTACACTTAACTGAATTATTACATATAACTGCTTGAATAGTTTGAAATGGAAGTGCTTTTGACAATTAAACTGTGTACTTATGCTAAACTGAACCGTTTTCAATAGAACAGATTATTTACATAAAAATGGATTTGGCGTTAAATAAGCTACAAAGGTTGATATGCCATAAAACCAAACAAACCAAACCAAACCAAATACTGGTTTTCAGACATCAATCAATCAGCGCACATACGTTATTGTAAATTATTCGTATTCTTATGGGGCCCCAGGGATATGGTTGTGTTGCCGTTTGCTATCTGACTCCATTCTGAGGTTATTCTATTTTTACCCCAATTTTATTTTGCTGGTTTAACATTTTGGATAAGAAGGATGTGAAAGAATTATATGGAAGAAGAAGATAGTAACAGTTAGAAGACGAAGACATTTTTAAAATTTCTCCTTTATTTATGGGTTCAACATTTTTTCCTGGTTCAAACTTTTTTTGGTTCAACATTTCTGGGTTCAACATTTCGGGGTTCAAAATTTTTTGGGTTCAACATTTCTGGGTTCAACATTTTTTCTGGGTTAGAGGTTTTCCTTTATTTATGGGAGTGGGTGGGGAAATGGAATGGTTGAATCTCCAAGTCAAGGAGTTAAAAATGAGTTAGTCGTTTCTTGGGTATATATGTCTCCATATTCGGTATTTAAAGCTGTAACAACGCGTTCAGTATATAAAGCTTTAACGACGTGTGAGTCGCTTTCGGGAGTTTGTCTAAATCCGGTGTTTTAGTCATGGGTCGGTGATAAAAATAGACGACTTCTGTCAGTGGAAGGGTCTTCCATTAGGTAGAAAGGGGTTGGCACCCTGCTGGGCGCTGCTGTAAAGTGGGATTCTTCCTCTTGTCGGGACGGTTCCTTTTCTTTGTGCATGCGTCGCCCCTCTTCCTGTCAGAGGTTTCGGGGAATTTCAGCATATTTTTATAATTATTTTAATTTAATTTGTTTGTTTATTCCTAGGAATACATTCCTATTCTCTTCAATCCCCATGGAAGCTTAAAACGTTCGATCTTTCAGATACCACCCCTGCAGGCGTCAATCTCAGATCCAAACATCGTAACCAGGGTTTGCACTATACGACGAATCATATCAAAGATACTTTTTTTTCTTGTAATTTTTATGTTTTGACCTTCGACCCGGCCCCCAAAAATGCTATTCCAAGGTGATGCACCGGAAGGAAGTGACGCAGTCCAATGGCCAGTAATCGAAAGAGATCGCGTGGGCGGATTAAGGCTTATAATATGGGAGAAGGGGAAGGTCCCACTGTGCCAATACAGACTGATGCACCGGAAGGGAGTGACCTCTGAACTGCCTGACAGTTATTCCCGCTTGATGACGATTAAACATTCGATTTCAAAGATCCAGTTGGCGATCGTGTGGGCGTTGAATTATTATTTAACTCAGTTGAGTTCGAGTCCAAGAGGGAGTTGCCAGGAGGGTTCCAGACAGCTAGAGACCAGATGTGGTAAGGATAGCCACACCCGACCAAGGGGGCCCTCGGGACCCTCCATGGAGTGGACCCCAGCATCAGGAGAACAAGAAAGACACAACGTGACGGTCATAACAGTGGGGTCAAGATATTACAGTTTATATTTGATCTCCAGCTCCCTCTCACAGTAAAACACCACACAACCTTTCGGAACCTTACAAATAAAGTGAGAGGTAAAATATTGCTAAAGAAGTCTTCCTGCGTCTTCCTTCTTGAGTCCATTGTCACTGCGTCTTAATTATGGTGTCGTTATGATGCTGCATTAACATGTATACGTGTATATAAGCATATATATTTATTATGTGAGTATATAAAATATATTAATTTTGTGCCAAAAAAAAACAGACATATCATCATGATATGGTTACGGACTGGGTTTCCACGGAGACGAACAGAGAAAACAAAAGGCCCCCAGAAAATAAGAAGAAAAGAAGAAAAAAAAACTGGAAACAAGAAACAAGAATAAACCAGCTACAAAAACAGTAAAGTGAAAAAGAAAAAAGAAAGAAAGAAAAGGAAATGTAAGTAGATTGCTCATTTACATAATTCTATCACTCTCTGTGATTTAATTTGGGTATAATAGTGAAAGATTAGTTGTAATGACAAGGGCCTTTCTAGAAGGATAAAATTGGAAATAATTTTTTTTTTTAATGTGTGGTCCCTATATAAAAATTGAGAATTACTGCTATATGTAATATTGTATCATAGTAAGGGAGAGAAAGGCAATGGGAAACAGAGATGACTATGGGACAGTTACTGTCTTGTTTTTTGAGAGACACTTTATATAAACAATATTGTCATAAATGACGGGGTCTTTGTGAGTAAAATCTTATAGGAAATATGATAAATTTTATGAATGGAAATTTTTTTTAATCGTAAATAGGTCTTTGTGAGTAAAAACTCGTAGTAACTTTTCATTGGTGCAGACAAGTGGTGATTGAAAATTAGAATTTCAGTCCAAGATCTGGAATCCCGCATATCTGTAGTTAAGACTTTTGGGCAGATTTTCAGGTTTGGAACTTGTGGATTGGAAATGAGAATTTTAATCCGAGAGATGGAATCTTGGGAGCATTAATGGGACTGTCCAAGAATTTCGCACATTGGTGTTTGTCTGAAGAATGCGCATATACTTTTTCGATATTTATGAAGTTGGGAGAATCGATAATTTCGGCGCTGGTAGAATCAGGCCGGTTGTTTTGCTGTGGAAATTGTTGATATAAATTATTGAAGTCATAGGTATTGTCTTGAAAACGGTCTTGCCGTGGAGGCAGAGTAACTAAGAGACTGATGTTTTTTTGTGTCTGACGAGGCAGACAGGTATTTTGTGAGTTCCCCCTGGAGTGAATCTTTGAGATTGTTATTGGGGAAGATGTTTTGAAACAGGGTTTTGGATGTAATTAAGAGATGCGCAAAATTTGGACAGAACCAAATGAGGCGAAGATTCGCAGATTCGGAAATATTTTGAATTGGGAAATATTGGCAGAATTTATAAAAGTTTGGGTTGTTTAGAAAAAAAACCCGGGATATTTTGTGAAAAATAATGAAGAAGAAGAATGCTCGTAAGCTATTGAGAAAGTTATATTATAAATCAGGCTTAATTTATGGTACTATAGACTGAAAGTGAATAAACTGGGAAGCGAACCTATAGTAAGAGTATTAAGGTAAGGACAGAGAGAGGTAGATATAAGGTTGGAAAAACAAGGGACATTGAATGAGCCATTTATTATGAAAAAAAGAAAGAAAAAAGAAATGAAAACCAAAACAAAAACAAAAAAGCTACAGGACAATGAAGATGGAGAAAAAGAAAAAAAAACGAAATAAAAGAAAAAGAAGAAAAACTTGAACATTGTTGAACACAGCATATGGAAAAAGAAAGAAAGAAAGAAAGAACAGACATTTTTAGTAAAATAGACAGTACATAGATTGAAAAAAGAAGAAAAGAAAACTGAACATTTGTGAACTGTGATTGTAATATTGTTTTGATTTGTTGTAAAGTGAAACTTTTTGAGTTTGTTGAGTTTAAAGGCGACATTAGAAATTTTTTTTTTCCTGTTCATATTATGAAATTTGACGAAAACTATTAACAGAGGAGTCCATACTAGATTTACTAATAATTGTAATAATAAAAATTTTTTTTAGAATTTGGGGTTTTCGTGGAATAGGAAATATTTTTTTTCGGGGTTTCTGTTTTTGAGAAAATCGGTGGCTGACGCGAGAATTGGACAGACAATCATCCAATTGGTTTCAGATTGTTGTTGGGTAGACGGCAAAGAAAACAATTCTATCGAAGAATTCGCCGGCCCATGAAGCTGTTCTATTTTTTAGTTTGGAGTTCCGAGGATGGAATAAAAGAAAAAAGGCGTGGCCTACTCCAAAATTTTGTGGATGATGTCTGGGTTTTTCAGTCACGATGATGTTTTGGATTCGTGTGTCATTTTGCGAAACGAAACGAATCAGGGAAAGGCGAGATGCCTATATATTGGTAGCCATGAGGGTTCCTGATTAAATTGAAAAGAAACTAGGCGTGGGTTTGATCATGGAAGGCTTGTTTCCTCAAGGGCTTGCAAACCAATGGGCATGGAAACATAAACTTAATGGAATAAAATGGGTAACACATTGCTAATTAGTATTTTGCGTGGACTATTTTAGGTGGTTTACTGCATTCGTGTCAGATTCTGATACATTAGGATGTATTTTGATACTTTGTTTTGGGCCATGACTTTTGTAGTTTATGGGGAATGATTTGGGCCTTGAAGATATTGTGTTTTAGTTTATGAAATTCTCCGGTTACTCCAGGTAGGAACCTGTTGAACAAAGCACTGGAGTGTGGTCATGAGGAATCCAGGCGAAATGTATTGCTGGAATGACCAGGGTCACTAATTTGTTACCAGGATATGAGACCAGAGTATGGTCTTTTTAAGGTTTTGAAATTTCTTCAAGGAATTATAGAGGGCCCGTTGTGTTGGGTGGATAAAAAAATGCATCCGTATGGTATCTTGATGCACACATGTCATGATGGCCAACCACGCAAATATAGTAAGACAAATTTAGATAATAATTAGCCCGGCAAGTGTTACATAGAGAGAAGGTCGCCTTCTAAATAAGATTTTGTTTGCTGTGGTTCAAGTGATTATTTTTGTGTTTTCAGCCATTATTGTCCTTTGTAAATTATTCTGTAAAATATGTGTGAGGGTGATGGAGACGAACCTGAAGAAAATTCCTCACGTGGAATTTTGAAAAATAATTAACGGATGATTGTTATGTTTTGACCTTCGACCCGGCCCAAAAAATGCTATTCCAAGGTGATGCACCGGAAGGAAGTGACATAGTCCAATGGCCAGTAATCGAAAGACATCGCGTGGGCGGATTAAGGCTTATAATATGGGACAAGGAGAAGGTCCCACTGTGCCAATACAGACTGATGCACCGGAGGGGAGTGACCTCTGAACTGCCTGACAGTTATTTCCGCTTGATGACGATTAAACATTCGATTTCAAAGATCCAGAGGGCAATCGTGTGGGCGTTGAATTATTATTTAACTCAGTTGAGTTCGAGTCCAAGAAGCAGTTGCCAGGAGGGTACCAGACAGCTAGAGACCAGATGTGGTAAGGAAAGCCACACCCGACCAAGGGGGTCCTCGGGACCCTCGATGGAGTGGACCCCAGCATCAGGATAACAAGAAAGACACAACGTGACGGTCATAACAGTGGGGTCAAGATATTACAGTTTATGTTCGGTCTCCAGCTCCCTGTCACATGCAACCCTTGAACAACCCTTTCGAACCCTTGCAATAAAGTGAGAGGTAAAATGTTGTTAAAGAAGTCTCCCTGCGTCTTCCTTCCTGCGTCTTAATTATTACTGCGTCTTTGTCATTCCATTTTGTCGTTTGTTTGACCAGAGAGCGGAACGTAACATCATGATCAAAGCAAAAATCACTTAAAATCACTGTGTTAGATACTACTATCTTTGTAGCAAATATACACAATGCTTAGTTTTTATTTTATGTGGATCAACGAGATATGGTAGCAAAATATTTTTAATGAATTTGATTTTTACCTGATTACGGACACTTAAGATATGGTTTAGAATACGTTGACTACAACCCCTATAGAACCACCTCCAAAAATGAAATGTTATATGTATCAAAATAAACCGCACCTGGTGGTGAGGTATCGCGTCTGGATATCAGAATTGTGGAGTACCCTTTCATTTGCCATTACTTCCAATAACACATAGGATCAGAGTGTTACTATCAGTTTAGGTTCAATCTATAGGTTCGACATAAATTTTGAAAATCATTTATATGAATTCAGAGGATTCGATACCATGGGACTGTGCGTAATTTTTATAGTAAAAATAATAAATGAATTGAAGTCGTAAATGTTTACAATATTTAATATCATTAGTTACTTGAAACAACATAATTAATCGCAAACAAATGTGTATGACAAACTTTTAGAGTACAAAAGATGTTGGCTTACAAATGAGAATATTTCGGTTCCGTTGTTCTTTGTCACTCGTTTAGAAAGTGACTAAAGTATCGTTCAACTTGAAAACAAAGAACGTCTTTCGAGCTGTATTGTGCATAACAACGTATTCATGAGTTAGCTGTATTCTATTGGTTGTTTATTGACGCTTACTGGCCAATTTAAGATTTTTCAAACATTTGAAAATATATCTGATGTACTTATCTGTCCTATTACACGAGTTTCGAGTTTTGATTATAACAATGGCTTCGAGGTGCTTTTGTCCTGTTACTTTAAATTGATCAATACCTCTATGCTTATAGGTACTTCCCAACTCGACAGCTCATGGAAAAATGTAAAGTAGCCAAAAGGGTACTTAAATAAGTGCATATATATATATATATATATATATATATATATATATATATATATATCAAGTTCCCGCACACACACACACACACACACACACACATATATATAGAGAGAGAAACAGAGAGAGGAAGAAAGAGTAATGATACATATCGATAAATCAGACACGATGTATATATATATATATATATATATACATATACATCGTGTCTGATTTATCAAAATGTATCATTTCTCTTTAATCCTCTCTCTCTTTCTATATATATATATATATATGCATGTGTGCGTGTGTGTGTGCGTGTGTGGGATCAGTAGGATGCGAAAAAAGGGCAATTTTTAAGGATAGTTTCACTGGTTTGAATTCAGAGTTTTCCTTCTTGATTAGTTGCCATAGCCAAATTGAAAAGCCAAGTCTGCCCTACTATTTAGTAGCTGGAGGGAGGATAATTGTATTCATACCATTCCCAACGGTATTCGCGCTACGTGAAATGCCAACGGTATCACTCAGGATTTGAACTCCTATTGTTTTGTTTATTTCCTACGCCGGTGACCATTACACACACACACACACACACACACACATATATATATATATATATATATATATATATATATATATATATATATATAAAGAGAAAGAGAGAGAGAGAGAGAGAGAGAGAGAGAGAGAGTACGAAACCACCAAAATCTGGCTGAAGAATTTTGGTAAAATCAGCCAACAATTCCAAACTGAAACCACTACACTTATCTGGAAACTTGAAAGGTTCTTAATAAATTATATATACAAAATATGTCTTTATTATTTAATCAAACTTCCTTATATGAAACACTGCAGCACATCTACAGTTATTTTAAAATACATGACCCTGCAGCTCTTGTAAAAAGACTAATTATCTAAAATAGAGAAAAGATAAACACCATAAATACTGAAGCACATAATGTTCCTGACAATTTAAAAAAAAATATCTCTCAACTTAACTATTACAATCCGTTGAAGACAAACCATCATACATAATCGAAAAGAATCATTATCAACAAGAACTCAAAATACAAAGAAGACTTAACAACCTCTATTATAGCTCCATAAAACATCACAATAACGATGATACTTGCAAGCAACCCCTGATGTTGGCCTATGAAATGTCCGAAAGCGTTCGAGACAATTTTATTAAATTCATCCACCAATTCCAACCTAAAACTAAGATATTTAACTGAAAACTTGAAAGGATCTTAATAGAATTGCATAGACCGAATGTGTCTTTATTATTTGATCAAACATGCTTAAATGAAAGACAGCGGCCCAACCACACACATGGCATGCTTGTTAGCCGAGCGGTCTGAGACTTAGTCTAGAGTAAAGTTGGATGGGTTTCGATTCCGGCTTCGAGCGTTCCTACGTGTCTAGCCACACTGAAGAGTTCTGATAGAATGAAACCGTCTGTTTGTGGATGACAATATATATATATATATATATATGAGACACGGAATACTTCGACATTGTTGCAGGAGTACTACAAGGAGACACGCTAGCTCCATACCTCTTTATCATCTGTCTAGACAACGTACTTAGAACTTCGATCGACAGACACCGACTACGCTGATGACTTGGCGTTACTAGCGAATACGCCTAATCAAGCAGAGACACAACTACATAGCTTGGAACGAGCCGCAGCAGGCATTGGCCTCCATGTCAATGCACGCAAAACTGAATATATGTGTTACAACCAAACGAGCAACATTACCACACTAGACGGAGCCTCTCTGAAACTAGTAGACACATTAACCTACCTAGGAAGTAGCGTCTCATCAACCAAAAACGACATCGACACACGACTGACGAAAGCATGGACGGCTATCGATAGGCTCTCGATCATATAGAAATCAGACCTGACCGATAAAATGAAACGCAGTTTCTTCCAGGCAGCAGTTGTGTCGATACTGCTGTATGGATGCACTACATGGACGCTAACTAAAAGGCTGGAGAAGAAACTAGACGGCAACTACACAAGAATGTTGAGAGCAATATTGAACAAGTCCTGGCGACAACACCCCACGAGACACCAACTGTACGGCCACTTGCCTCCCATCACGAAAACTGTACAAGTTAGACGAACCAGACACGCAGGACACTGCTGGAGAAGCAAGAACGAGCTCGTAAGTGATGTACTCCTATGGACCCACACGTATGGCCGAGCAAAAGCAGGACGACCAGCGCGAACTTACATACAGCAGCTATGTGAAGACACAGGATGTAACCCTGGAGACCTGCCGGAGGCGATGAATGATAGGGAGAAGTGGCGAGAGAGGGTCAGGGATATCCGTGCTGGCAGCACGACATGATGATGATGATATATATGTATATAAACATATATATTTCATACCTATAGAAGAGTTGACATGTTTTAATGGGTATATATATATATATATATATTAAAACATGTCCACTCTTCTATAGGTATACAATTTTGATATCATGATTTCAAACCATTACTCTTCGAATCTCCCTCAAATTGTAATGGGTATATATATATATATATATATATATATATATATATATATATATATATATATATATTAAAACATGTCCACTCTTCTATAGGTATACAATTTTGATATCATGATTTCAAACCATTACTCTTCGAATCTCCCTCAAATTGTATACATGTAATCATTTCTGCTTCTCTAATTAAGATATACTCGCATAAGTCTGATCAGTATTGATCTCTTATAAAGTATTTCATTAACGTTCGATAGGGATAGTGAACAGGTGGAAGATGTTAAAAAAATACGATAACTTAATATTCTCCCATTCTATTACCAACATTTTTAATCAGACGATGAAAAGACGAGATTTGATAGAAAGAAAATTATGGTGATATAAGGTGAACCTGAAAATGTTAAGATGTAAAGTTTAGACTAATAAGTGCTTATCTCATTTAAATAATATCTTTATCTTTAGCTTTCTAGATGTTTAGAATAATGCATGCTCATCTCAGTTAAATATTGTGTTTATGTTTAGCTTTCTAGATGTTTATAAAAATGCATGCCCATCTCATTTAAAAAATATGCTTATGTTTAGGTTTCTACATGTTTATAAAAATGCATGCCCATCTCATTTAAATAATGTGTTTATATTTAGCTTTCTAGATGTTTATAAAAATGCATGCCCATCTCATTTAAAAAATATGTTTATGTTTAGCTTTCTAGATGTTTAGAAAAATGCAGGCCAATCTCATTTAAATAATGTGTTCATGTTTAGGTTTCTAGATATTTTGATAAATTCAAGATGATGTTTCAACAACCTCCATGCCAATTGGAAATAAAAGATGAATCAACTTTTATTACAGCCTAACAAACAGTTTTGGGCGAAAAAAACTCCGTCTCTCTTTATCAGCACATATAAAGCCGTGTGATGTTAACTTGTTTCTGACACTGAAAATTCGCAACACAGCAGTTAAAATTAAGGACATATTGAATAAATACAAAGGGTAGCAACGTAAAAGAGGGACCACTGTGATGCTTCGACTAACAGTAAACTCATTGGAATAAATGAGCAAAATGCCAAGGACAGGGTTAAAGAAAACGAATGATGCATTCATTTTTTGGTTAAATTATTCTATTCCATGTCCACACGTTGGTTTGGCTTAATTCTTTTACGGCATGAACTCAGCTGAGTTTGGTTTAATTCTTTTACGGCATGTCTACATTTAGTTTCGTTACGTTCTTTTACGGCATGGCCACACCTTGGTATGGTTTAATTCTTTTACAATATTTCCATTCTTTGGTTTTGTTTAATTATTTTTACGGCATGGCTACACCTTGGTATGGTTTAATTCTTTTACAATATTTCCATTCTTTGGTTTTGTTTAATTATTTTTACGGCATGGCCACACCTTGGTATGGTTTAATTCTTTAACAATATCTCCATACTTTGGTTTTGTTTAATTATTTTTACAGCATGGCCACACCTTGGTATGGTTTAATTCTTTAACAATATCTCCATACTTTGGTTTTGTTTAATTATTTTTACGGCATGGCCACACCTTGGTATGGTTTAATTCTTTTACAATATTTCCATTCTTTGGTTTTGTTTAATTATTTTTACAACATGGCCACACCTTCGTATGGTTTAATTCTTTAACAATATCTCCATACTTTGGTTTTGTTTAATTATTTTTACGGCATGGCTACACCTTGGTATGGTTTAATTCTTTTCCAATATTTCCATTCTTTGGTTTTGTTTAATTATTTTTACGGCATGGCCACACCTTGTTATGGTTTAATTCTTTTACAATATCTTCATACTTTGGTCTTGTTTAATTATTTTTACAGCATGGCCACAACTTGGTGTGGTTTAATTCTTTTACAATATTTCCATTCTTTGGTTTTGTTTAATTATTTATACGGCATGGCCACACCTTGGTATGGTTTAATTCTTTTACAATATCTCCATACTTTGGATTTGTTTAATCATTTTTACGCCTGTGACAGTTACTGTATCTTTGTTACGAGTTACATTATCCTGGAATGTCGGGGAGAATGTCCGACGACCGTACCGTACCACACAAGCTCTAAATATACTCCGTAACTAGTTATATTTTATTGATAGCTTTAAAAGCCCATATAACTAGTTTAGTATAAAGCTTGCGTATAGGTTTCATTTTTCAAGATACGGACAAATGAGGATGTGTCAAGGGTAAAGAGGTCGATGTGATATAAATGAACACTTGAAGAGTTCCAAACCGGACAAACAATATGACGCGTGGTTGTTTTTCTTCTTTTCTTTATATATGTATCTTTCTTACATATTTTATTTTAAAGAAAGCACAATTATAACAACAGAAAAACAAAAAAAGAAACAAAACAAAAACAAAAAAATATACAGAAATGTGGAGGGCAAGTTGCTTCCAGTAGTATTTGACTATGTCCTTCCAATAAGACAAAGTTCTCCTTCTTTTTTTTTCAACTCGTCTTAAAATTACACCCGTATCTTCTTGCCCCTTTACAATTAAAGGGAGGAAATCTCCTCGTTCTCCATATTTGTTTTCTTATATTTTTCTTTTCTTTCCTTTCCTTCTTTTAGCGAAGAACAAAAGTCTCTCCTCTTCGTCTTTAAAGTGGATATACAAATTTAAACAAATTTGTTTTCCGCCGAAACTGGCTGCTAATGAACAACTTCAAAAATGTTTCTTTGGATAGTCTTGATACGGTCGTTTATTTGGGTTACGTATATTATTTGTAATAAAATTTTTGACTAACCTTTTTTTCTTTCCTTTCTTTTGTTATTTTTTTCTTATATTCGTTAATTTCTTATTAACGAGTCGCAAGGCACCATTTTTTTTTGTTTTTTTTTCTTTTACGTTGAGCCTCAGTTTCTTACCCAACGGAGTTGACGGCTTCTATTAGGTCATTCTGTGACTAGAATTTTACTTTTCACCGGACCCCGTTAAAAGGCGACCTTTCTCTTCCTTGGCGAAGCTTGGAACTGACTTTTTGGCTTTCGTTCTTTTTGGAGGTAAAACGCCCTCCCTGCCTTGACCAAGACCTTTGCCCCTTTTCTGTTGGTCCTTCACTGTTGCTAGGGCTCGAAAACCCGCCAATCGCCTGCCTTACTTCCGGTCCTCATAGTAGTCCTTGCTTTCCTGCATTTTAACCCTACCGTGGCCGATGGCCGTAACACGGCATTGCCACACCTTGGTATGGTTTAATTCTTTTACAGTATATCCATTTCTTGGTTTTGTTTAATTTGTTTACTGCATGGCCACACTTTTATAAGGTATTTAATACCGGATTTTGTTTGGTTTATTTGTTCAATTGCAAATTAATCTTCTGTTATTTTATCCAGAAGTCATCCTTTCAGAAGAACAGCAAGCATACAATTTAAATTATAACTGTGGAAAAAGAAGTTTCATAGTTTTCCCAAAATTATGAGTCCTAAAATTAACGTAAATATACGACCGAATCACCAACTTCTTTACTTCAAGGCTGCAGAACAGTATTTTAGCTACTACGCCACCGATTCTTTCAACCGAAGAAAGTAACCATAACAATATTTTCAATGTTCAATTAGATATTTTTAATCCCAATTTTTCTTGTTTATAATTATTCATTTGCCGACAATTATATGTTATAAAGTTTTCTGGTCTAATATAAATAAATTTCACTTAGTTGGGTCGAAGGAAATGTTTGATAATGAATAAAAAAAAAAACGGTGATAAACCGTACGGATGAACATTAATTAGTATGTCCAATTCCTCATAGTCACATCTAACCCAGTCAGCTGGGACTGTAGAATACACCGACAACACAACAAGTGACACTAAACAATCTGATGGTGAGGTTCCAGTGATGCTGGAGCTTTGGGGAATGCAGAGCAGCCTTTCTTCTACATCGCTCCTAGGTAAACTCTGGCCCGGAGTTGAAGCACAGGGAGGGGCCAAACCTATGGGTTAAATAGAACTCAACCGCGTACTTATGCTGAACTGAATTACTTGAAGTAGAACTGTTTTGATATTTAAGCTGCGTACTTAAGCTAAACTGAATTACTTGAAATAGAAGTGTTCTGATATTTAAACTGCGTACTTATACTGAACTGAATTACTTGAAATAGAACTGTTTTGATATTTAAACTGCGTGCTTATGATAAACTGAATTACTTGAAACATAACTGTTCTGATATTTAAACTGCGTACGTATGCTGAACTGAATTACTTGAAAAAGAAATGTTTTGATATTTAAACTGCAAACTTATGCTAAATTGAATCACTTGAAATAGAAAGTTTTTAACTGTGAAACTGTACTTACGCTATAACAAATTGTCCAAAATAGAACTGTTTTGACATTTATCTGTGTGTAAAGAAAATCTATATTATATTAAACAGAATTGTTTGAATTTAACATTTAACTGTGTAAACAAAAACTATACTAATACTAAACTGAATTTCTTGAATAAGAACTGTTTGACTAAACTAAATAGCTCGGAATAGAAATATTTTTGACGACTGAACTGTGTACTTATGCTTTATTGAATCATTTAAAGTAGAACTGTTAATTTGTATAAAATGGATTTGGCATTAAATAACCTACAAAGGATGATACGCCCTAAAACCAACAAACCAACCAATCATAATAACGTTGGACACTGTTGTGAGGTAAGTAAATATGCTGAATAGTCACCATTAGCAGTGGTTTACCTTCTTCACGCCGCTGGCAAGTATTGTATTTTTTTATGTTATTAAGATTCATATTTACCAATCCCTCCACTGCGGCAGGATATGACACAAGGTCAATTTTTTAAGCGAAGTTTAACAGGTCTGAATTCAGAGTTTTCCTTCTCCTAGACTAGTTGCCTCAGCAAGTCTGCCCTACTATTTTCCCCATAGCTAGAGGGAGAATAATTGGATTTATACCTTTCCCAAGGGCATTAGTGCTATGTGAAATGCAATCAGTCTCGTCCAGGATTTGAACTCGTGTCGCCGTGTCCATTTCCTACAACGATAACCATTACACCACGGGCACCTCTAGTTGGGGGTGTCCTCGTGGTGTAATGGTTAAAGCGATGAGCTGCGGAATCG
The DNA here is from genome assembly GCA_963585895.1 of Sepioteuthis lessoniana. Taxonomy (NCBI): domain Eukaryota; kingdom Metazoa; phylum Mollusca; class Cephalopoda; order Myopsida; family Loliginidae; genus Sepioteuthis; species Sepioteuthis lessoniana. Next base: position 25,275,757 of record OY757931.1, read on the forward strand.
TAGTACGCGAGTTCGTACTCCAGTCGCACTATTACGTTCACTTTCGGGCAAATACCCTTGGGAAAGGTATGAACCCCCTTATTCTCCCTCCAGCTATGGGTAAATAGTAGGACGGACTAGGTTCTTCAGCCTTGGGGAGGCAACTAGTCTTGGAGAAGGAAAACTCTGAATTCAAAAACCTGTTAAACTCCGCTTAAAAATTGACCTTGTGTCATATCCTGCCCGAGCTGAGGGGTTGGTAAATAGTACCTCTAGTTTACGTTATAAAGATTTATATTTTATTTCCAATCTCCGTTTTGGTTATTTGTCGATCTGTAACTTTTTTCTGTTAGGTTACAATAAAAATAATTTGACAAATTCCATAAATTTCATTTCCTTAAATTGAGTTAATAGAAGATACAAAATTTCTTTTTCATTAAAAAAAAAGGAGTAATATTTGTTAATGCATTAATTTCCCTCGGTATTTTCATTAAATAGTTTATGCATTTAAATAGTATTTTATTTTGGTAAAAATTAGAAAATATATTCTTGTCTATGTAAAATACCTTCAGATGTGTCTTCACTATATTTAGGAAAAGTAAAGTTCATGACGCCAATGTGTGGCTGTATGGTGAGCAACAAACATCAGTTGGCAGAGAATGTGTGTATCAGAGCAAATAATTAAAGCACAAAATGTCAACAAAAAAAAGAATATTTTTTTGCTCGTGAAAGAAGTTGATCGATGTTGAATTTAAATAAATTTCAAGGAATCGAATATTTAAAATTAAAGGAATTCATTAAAGGAAATTGAATCGAAATTGAAGTAACAATAAAAACGAAATCGTTTTTAAAAACTTGCTAATTTTTAAGCTTATGTAGTATAATCCCCGTGGGATTTCTTTTTATATATCTTGCCTTTGGGTTTAGTTAGGCTGAGAACCTATCGGCTCTATCGGCATTGGTTAGTTAGGTACAAACTTGACGCGCGCGAGGGGAGGATGTGTCGTTCATAGATGTCAAAATAAAAATCCTAGATAGATTTGACCAGGATATGTGAATGACGTCATCCACCGGAAGCGCGCGAAGAGGATTTTGGGGATTTTGAAAAAAGTCAGTCAGTTGAGAACTAGACTCCGAACGGGAAGGGAAGACTTTCGGGGCTCGCTGAGGCCAGACGCATTTGTGAGCTACGGGCACCACACGTGTGAGGAAAAGCCAGCATAGAAAGATTGTACATCTCTCTCCTTACGTCAAAACCTTTAACTCAAATGTAATAAAAGGTTTCGTACCTGAACTAAGAAGTCGTTATGTGTTTTTCGTATTTCGAGATTCCTGTGTTCTGTATATGTATGTTATGAACATTCTCTGTATATTTCAATATTCATGTATGGCTATGTTACACTCATTTATAAAAATTACGTAGGTTCACCAATAGATCAAAAGCAGATAAATTTATTAAGGATTGATTATAAATCTATTTTCATAATTATTCAAGGAAAGGAATATTCATAAATTATTCAAAGCTCGGATTTTACAAGACTTTTGAGGCAAAACTTATATAATCGTCTCCAAATTACAGGAAGTGAGCGTTCTATTCGAAGTCAGGAAATGAAAAAAAAACAGGTTCAAAATTCAGAGAATAGGGAACCTCATTTTAGCACAAAAATTGACTCTTTTGTGCAGTATGAAAACCAAAACTTTATATGGTGGTATTCTTATCTAATACTAAGAATGTATACTAAATCATAGGATTTCATGAAATTATTCTTTTTTGATAATAATCAGATGTTTGTACCCACTTAAAGGGTTTCTAGTATTCCTACCCAATGTTAAGAACTCTAGTGTCCAGAGTGTGGTACTAAACTGAATCTGATGGTAAGCCTTTTAGCTTTGGGAAATGTAGAGCACCCCTTCATTGGCATCACTCGCAGGTCCACTTTGACCCGTAATAGTAATACGTATTATGGTCCTATCTATAGTTCAAATATAATTATTTTACTATTTAACTGTGAAAATAAATGACTGATATTTAATTGAATGGCTAGTTTTGCATTGTAAAACTGGAAACCATTCAAATGTGTACGAAGAAAACAATTAATGTAAGACAGCAATACTTGAAACTATTTAACTGAGTGCTAACTAATGATTAATTCTTAATAGAATACATCGAGTTAAATAGTGATACTTAAAACCCTTTAACTGTGGGCAAACTAATGATTTATATTAGATAGAATAAATCGTTTTAGATGGCCATACTTAAAACCATTATCTGTGCGCAAACTAACCATTAATACTTAATAGAATGAATCGTGTTAGACAGTGATACGTGGAAGCATTTAAATGTGTACCAAAGATGAGCCGAAGCTGGTTAAAGAATGTTATCAGAAACTATTCATTTATAAATTATATATATATATATATATATATATATATATATATATATATACGCACACACAGATGTATATAAACAAGATTTGACTTTAAATAATCAGCAAGCGTTGATATACGTTAAAACACAAACTTTAAAACTGATCTGTTCAAACCATAGGTGGGTCTCTAACAGTTACTACCACCTGATCAAAGTTGATCCGGGAGTAATGGTAATGTAGGAATATTTCACTCTACCCGGAACGCCAGAACAAGAGCCTCATCCTCAAATGAAGTTTAACGTCATACAATGGACAATATAAAACATTGTTTAAAATTAGAGAGAATGTCAGAAAATTATTCGTACGAACAACATCAAAATAACACAGAGACACGTATTTAACAAAACCTGAATGAATGCTATTTTTTATCATTATCCTCCCGCAAAAAAGGAGGAATTTGATTATGCAGTTTAGTATCATACGGAAAACAGCAGTTTTATAGTAAAACACTCTATCAATTGTTATAAAACTGGAAAAATCCGAACTAGTCTTTCTCATGTAAAAGAACTAGTAGGTTACCACAGCAAAACTATTCCGCTCAGGTCTTCTTTCTGGGTGAGGCTTATAACTTTTTGAATGATTATATATATATATATATATATATATATGTGTGTGTGTGTGTGTCTGTGTGTGTGTGTGTGTCTTTCTATCTCTCTCCTTCCGTACCCAACCCTCTCTCTCTCTCTCTCTCTCTCTCTCTCTCTCTCTCTCTCTCAATATCTAAAATTGTGTGAATGAGAGAAAGAGAAAAACACTACCATTTCTCAAAAGAAATCAGATATATAATGTTGTTCTTATGTGAAGTAAAATCCTTCTTTTAACGACTGAAATCGATTACTCATCAAGCTCTATGTCTTTGCTTCTCTGTCTCTGTCTCTGTCTCTCTCAGTCAGTGTCTCCATCTCTGTCTCTTTTAAAGCAACACGCAGTTTGTTCACATTTACCGCCTCCCTACCAAAATGAAATATTTGCTGTTGGGCTGGGAGCGGATCAAGATGGCGGCCATTTTCTTGTTGCAGGGCAGGGTTAATGGAGACTACTTTGGGGGAGTCGCAACCAATCATCGTCGCCGTAAATGTGTCCATCTCGACTCTCACTTGAGGTAGAAAGGTGAACGACCGGCCGCCTTACAACAAAGGACACGGATCAGAAACAATTTGCAGGCCGACATTTGCCGAAAACACTCCTTGACAGAAGTAGTCAAAACCAGAGGAATCAATTCTCCTTCTCAGTCCGAACACATCAACACTACTAATACTACAACTACAACTACTTCTGCTACTTTTTACAATAATAATAATGATAATACTTAAACATTGCTGAAAAGTTGTGCAAGTTACCAAGATCCTGAAAAATCGTCTTAGTTAAATAGAGATTAGAGGGAGAATTGAAATCAACCAGACCACAGCACCAGTCAAATGGGTTATGATTCTTCCAAGATTACCGGAGACGTGAGAAAACTTTCAGTGACTCAGAATTTAGATAAAACCCATCTGTTTAAGCAAGTGAGAAACCCTCGCAAGGGGCAAAGTAATCAATCTTTTCTACAAAAGTAATTGACTCGTTAGTTTAAAAGTTAATAAATAAAATCTTTTCAGTGAGGAAAGTAAAGTGCCTTGCACAGCTGGAAAATTATCAGCTGATTATATTCACACTGGAATTTGATACATTGTCTTTTTGGGTTAAAATCTGAGTAAAATTTTTGAAAATATGAAAATATTTTCTATATTTCTTCGTTTATGTATTGGAAAATGTGTATATTCTTATGTCAGAGCGGTATAATAGAAGTTTTGTCGTTAAACCTGAAAAAAATTACACTTAGTAATCCACGAAAGTAAAACAAAATGTAACATGCAAAAAGGGAAGGAAAGGTTTAAATTTAAGAAAAGATAAAAATAAATGGTCCCTCACCAAATCACAAGATCAGCCTTTTTTTTTTTTTTTTTTTTGCAAAGGTCATTAAATAGTGATTTTAAAAGTAAATAGATGCAATTTCGCCAGTTAGGAAAGTAAAGACACACACAGCAAGCAAGCTATCAGCTAATTTCGACTATGCTGGTATCCCAGAAAGTCTGATGTGCGAAGTTAACGTACCAAGTAACTTAATACAAAAATTATTAGTGAAAAGAATACTACACTGCTATCCTTAAAAAATCAAAACTGAAAGAAATTGAAAAAGAAACCGAAAAGGTAAATAAATTATCAAAAAATTTCCCAACAGACATTATCACCGAACTAAATGAGCTAATTTATGCATGAGCTAAACTGGTCTGTAATAAAATTGCTCTCCTCCAAAGGATGCTGATAAGAAATACAAAACCAGGTGTGTACCAATCAGCATTGGTACGCCTCTGTAGTTGTTGGGGCACATTTGGGCCGGCCGTATTGTGTACTGAACGGTTCTTGTCGGGTGTGCCTCATCAATGGACATACCTCTGGCCTCAGGGAGCCGTACCTCCAGGCTTTATCCCTCTTCGGTGGGGTTCGGTTTATCGCCTGGCATCCAAGGCGCCCCTCTTTAGGAGAATGCTGACAGGGCCCGAGGCATTTTGGGGACTGTCTGGGCTATGGCCCTGCTACTAGACCCACAAATAAAAAGGTGTGTGCCACACTCGTACACTTCGTGGGGTGTATGACAAATACCAAACACCAGAAATACTAAACCAGAACGGGAAATGAGGCAAGAAGGACAAATTAAAAAACCGTGAAAACACACGACGCCCTAAATGTTTTCTCTGTAAAATTCAACGACTCTACACCAGGAGACACCCCTCCGTCCACTGAAGCCACCTGTTGCCTTTAGATGGCGACCCATGATGCTAGAGGATATGACCCTGGTTGCTCAGCAGTCCGTGACCCGGCACCCAAAGTGGTCAGGTGGAATTAAAAATTTCAAGTGGTGGTATTTATTGGGCTAGACGGGAGGTTTAGAAGTCCGATCCAAGGAATCGGCTGTCTGTATCAATCCCTCTCACCGACATTATCCTTACAATACTTTTCTAATTAATCTTGTGGCAACAACCAACAATTTTTTATTCTAAAGGTACTAGAAGGCAGTGGCTGAGGGTCAATCACATTAAGAAAAATAAAATTAGTATCAACGGTATGACGCTACACTGAATTTGATCGTGAGGCTGCAGTCCTAGAGTTTAGGGAATGTGGATTACCCTTTCATGACCATTACTCTCAGGTCTACCTTGAGTCGAGGGAGTACGACCTGAAGTGGCCTCATCTATGGGTCAAATAGAACTGTTGAATTATTAATTAACTTTTATTGTTATTCATTCCACACCATTCTCATCATCACCATGTCGTGCTGCCAGCACGGATATCCCTGACCCTCTCTCGCCACTTCTCCCTATCATTCATCGCCTCCGGCAGGTCTTCTGGGTTACATCCTGTGTCCTCACATATGTATGTAAGTTCGAGCTGGTCGTCCTGCTTTTGCACGGCCATATGTGGGGGTCCACAGGAGTACATCACTTATGAGCTCGTCCTTGCTTCTCCAGCAGTGTCCCGCAGGTCTGGTTCGTCTTACTTGTATAGTTTTCGTGATGGGAGGCAAGTGGCCGTATAGTTGGTGTCTCGTGGGGTGTTGTCGCCAGGACTTGTTCAATACTGCTCTCAACATTCTTGTGTAATTGCCGTCTAGTTTCTTCTCCAGCCGTTTAGTTAGCGTCCATGTAGTGCATCCATATAGCAGTATCGATACAACCGCTGCCTGGAAGAAACTGCGTTTCATTTTATCGGTTAGGTCCGATTTCCATATGATCGAGAGTCTATCGATAGCCGTCCATGCCTTCGTCAGTCGTGTGACGATGTCTTTTTCGGTTGATGAGACGCTACTTCCTAGGTAGGTGAATTTGTGTACTAGTTTCAGAGAGGCTCCGTCTAGTGTGGTAATGTTGCCCGTTTGGTTGTAACACATATATTCAGTTTTGCGTGCACTGGCATGGAGGCCAATGCCAGCTGCGGCTCGTTCCAGACTATGCAGTAGTGTCTCTGCTTGATTAGGCGTATTCGCCAGTAACGCTAAGTCATCAGCGTAGTCGGCGTCCGTGATTGTTTTTGCGGAGTATCTTTTGCTTCTTCTCTTAGTCAGCTCGAAGCCATTTTCTCTGATTTTGTCGATCGATCGACACCATTCTACTGTGTGAAAATTGGTCGGATTAAGAATATTTGATTAATAGAATTTCTAGTGTTAATTACCACTTTTTAATCCCATATCATCATCATCATGTCGTGCTGGTAGCACGGATATCCCTGGCCCTCTCTCGCCACTTTTTCCTATCGTTCATCGCCCCAGGCAGGTCTTCTGGACAACATCCTGTATCCTCACATAGTTGCAGAATGTATGTTCGTGCTGGTCGTCCTGCTTTTGCGCGGCCATGTGTGGGGGTCCACAAGAGTACATTACTCATGAGCTCGTCCCTTCTTCTCCAGCAGTGTCCCGCATGTCTGGTTCGTCAAACTTGAATAGTTTTCGTAATAGGAGACGTTGGCAAATAAATGAGCTCTAAATCGGTTAAGAATAAAGTAACGAACCATCATTTCTTTTTAAATTATATATATATATGTGTGTGTGTGTGTGTGTGTGTGTGTGGATTTAGCTTTAAATAACCCACAATAGTTGATATGTCAGAGAACATAATGCATCAAAAATAAGCTAACGAAAGTACTGAGGAAAGAAAGATACACAAGGACACAATGGAATGGAAAGATCCTAAAGACATAACAGGAAATAAGTCTAACAATATAACAAAGAAATAAATCAAAAGATATGGATAAATGAAGGGATACTCAAAAGAAAGCGAGACAGATTTAAGCAATACAATCAAAACAGGCCATACCAAAAGAACAAAAGAACATTTCGTTAAGTTGGTGGAAATGCCCAAAACAAATCAACAACCGGATACAAAGAAAATAAAATAATCTTGAAGTAAAATATGGTCAGGGAAAGAGCATAACAGAAAAGTTGAATGGATAAATAATTTAAAAAATAATTAGAAGAAACTGAAAAAGAAACCAAACAGTACATACACTTGGATTAACTAAGAGCATCACACTAGAAAGTAACAAAACATCAAACTCTGATGGTATATGTCAATTTTTGTTTGTAAAATTCACTTTCGTCCACCATAGATTGGAACAATAACAGGGTAGATGTCTAGAAGAAGCAAGTATACACAAATTAAGTAGAAAACTACAATGATGCAGAAGTAACTTTCAAAAAGAACCTTTCTTAACAACTATGGAACGCTAGGGTGTTTTTCTATGACGTGGAACATTTTAATCGCACAAATAAAATAGATGTATTTTTAGTTGTATATCACGGACTATTTTCGGAAAAATTAAAAGGATGCCACAAATTAATTAGAGGCACAGTTGACTTAATATATCAACATCGGCGAATCTTCAATGAGGTGAAATCAAAGCAGAAAAATGTAAATATTATATTGATTGGCAACAATAATATGATTCAGAAGACTAGAATAAAGTAATATCTAAAAGTTTTTTTTCCAAATTTCTGACAAAGTCATAAACATTAACACGAACGTCATAAAATATTGGAAAATAGAATGAGTAGCTAGAGGAAAACTCTAGAAGCAATGAAAATCTAGAAAGACATCTTCCTGAATGACCTGCTCCGGCCACTGCCGTTCGTAATAGCAAAAATACCATTCAATCACATACTTAGGAAGTGCACCAGGGACTACAAATCTTCAAAATCATAAGAAAAGATTTTAAAAATTCTGTCCCTGAATTATATCAAGATATTTCCCCATAAAATGAAAGAGAGAACAGGAGACCCTGATACAACCATTAGGAATTTACGACTATGATATAACAATGGAATTTGGCATCGAAAAATACGCCATGCAGATAATGAAAAGGGGGAAAAGAGAAAAAAAACGGAAGAATTAGAAGTGCTAAATTTGGATAGAATCTAAACCCTTGAAGAGAAGAAAAATATAAGTACTTGGTAATTATATGGAGGTGGCCGTAATTTAATTAGTTATCGCTGTTGGAAATAGTCACAGCGACACGAGTTCAAATCCTGGACGAGGCTGAATGTATTACACTAATACTAATGGAATAAGTATGAATCTGATTTTTTTTCTCCGGCTATGGGTAAATAAAAGTATAAACTGGGTTCTTTATTTTTGGTTAGGCAACCAAACCAAAAAAAGGAAAACTCTGATTTCAAAACTGTTATACTCAGCTTAAAAATGACCTTGTGTTACATCGTGCAGAGGGGTTGGTAACAACATTCTTGATAACACTGAGTGCCGCGGATGAACTTTGCATATTCAATGTGGTCGCAAGATAACATCTGCAAAGTGGTTTCACAGGATAGAGAATAATGTAATTTATTGGCTATAGATAGAATAAAAATATTTCCGTTCGCAGATAAGATAAACAAATTATCAGAAAATAAACGAAGTATATAAGTTCCGCTAACCAGCCGTAAATAAAAAAAATACGTTAGGTGAAGAGGATGTTCATATTTACGCATGGGACTTGAAAAGACAATATAAGGTCTGTGATTTTGGACTGAAGGCAGAGATCCGTTGGTCGCTCAAGCAAACCTGTCAGCTCCCGCGTGTGTGTTCTCCGGCCGCTACGGAATAAAGATATTTGTGAACTCTCTCTGACTGTATTCCTACTTCACACTAACGTCGCCGTCGAAGAATAAAAAACAAATTATATTTTTATATATCTAGGAATCCTTCATTATTCGTCAAGTTGTTCAAGATGTGACACTGAAAGCAGAAAAAATCAGAAAAGTGTAACTTAGAAGAACAAAAAACTTCTCGAAACACTTTAAATCATCCCGAAAGACTTAAAAAGGCGACTGAAAGAGTTAGAAATTAGAAGACAAATTGAGACTATCCAAACTGCAGGATTGTAAAGATCGGCTAGAATACTGAGAAAAGTTCTGGTGACATGAGGAGACTTGTTGTATCTTAGAGTTCAGTGAAATATCATCATCTAATTCTGGTAGGAAAAACTTGAAAAGAGTGAAATAATAATGAAAATAATATAAGAGTAATCCTACACACAGATGGTATATAAAAAGTTTGAGAGAAATGCGACCAGATCAGCTAGAATTAATCCAAGAAGCACAAGACTTTCGGACGAAGCTAGAATGATTTTAGAGAAAGATTTGTTTTCTTAAATAAGTGGACAGGTAAATAGGGAAGAATATGAACAGCATCTTCTAATTGAAATGCAAAATACTCAAAGAGAAACTCAACATGGCCTAGCACGACACACACACACAAAAAAAAAAACGGTTTGCGCAAAAAGACAAAATTAAAGTAGAGTTAAAATAAATCATGACTGAAACGAAGAATACATTGCCATTCCTCAAGAATGAAGATTGAAAAAAAGGTTTTTGTAGAAACTGAAAAAGTAAACAAATTATTAACAAATATCCCAAAAGGCAACATCATTGAAAATAACGTAGCTAATTGATGCTGAAGCGAAGCTAGTCAGTGATAAAATCGCTGCTCCTCTTGGGAACCCAAACTGAAATGCAAAACCTGGATGGAAAATTAGGCTACAAGGACAGCTTAAGAAACTGTGACAACAAGCGAAACTACTCATTGCCCAGTTGGCTGGGGCTGTAGAATATACCGACTGCTTCTCTGCAGAGGGGTAAGACACCCCCGCAACGAGTGTCCTGTTTATGACACTAAACAATCTGATGGTGAAGTTCCAGCAATGCTGGAGCTTTGGGGAATGCGGAGTACCCCTTCATTGCCATCACTCCCAGGTCCACTCTGACCCGGAGTGGTAGCACTTTATAGGGCCCTATCGATGGGTTAAATAGAACTAACAGCATACTTATGCTAAAATGAATTGTTTGAGTAAATTGAATAGCTTGAAATAAAAATGCTTTTGACTATTAAACCGTACTTACATTTAAGCTGCATGCTTATGCTTAACTGAATCATTTCAAATAGAACTGTTTTTACAGTTACATATAACTGCTCGAATAGTTTGAAATGGAAATATTTTTGACAATTAAACTGTGTACATATGCTAAAATGAATTGTTTTTAATAGAACAGATTATTTACTTAAAAATGGATTTGGCGTTAAATAACCTACAAAGGTTGAAAACCCTACAAACCAAACCAAACCGAAACTACTCAGGAAGGAAAAACACGCGAGGATTGTTAGGATGAAAAAGAACAAAAAAAAAGAGCAGACGAGCCTGACAATTTAAGTTTAAGAGATAATTAAAAATATGTGGGCGAAAGAAGCAAGACGCAGAATATTCCGTGACAGGGTCAAGCAATACAACTAAACCAGCACATTCGAAAATAATGAAAGGAGATTCTACCAACAAGTAGTCGAAGAGTCCAAATAAATGAATCAACAACCGGATGCAAAGGAAACGAAACGATTTTGAGTAAAATATAACGACAGCAAGAACACAACAAAAAGGTCAATTGGATGAATAGTTTATCAAAACTTACAAGGACCCGAAGAAGACCATGAGTCAAATAAATACCTCGAATCACTCAGAGCATCTAGCAAGACAGTGTCTAATCAGAAATTGCCAGGTTATGATGATATACGTGGATTTTATCTTTTAAAATGTACGTCTCTCTATGACAGGGCTTCCATCTAAGTAGATATCTAGCAGAAGCAAGTATTGCAGGACTGATAAATACGTCGATACTGAAAACATAAAACAGAAAGTGATGTGATATTGTCTAGACAAAGAATGACAAACATCGAGATGGAAGATTTAAAAGCCAAGTTTTTATTTCGCGAATCGTAAGCGAAAAATTCGGTATGCAGATTCCCAACAGTTGAATGCCACCCATGCTTTTGAAAAAAAGTTACTGTTGTGTTGAATACGGTCTAAGCTGTCTCAAAAGTGTAAATTGGGCTGTCAAATAGTTCTTGGAAACAGCGAGTCTAGAGAACCTGGACAAGTCTTCATGCTAAGAGCATGTCGTAAGTGAAATGTTTGGCCATGTATCTGTCGACTGTGAGAAAGTCAGATAAAAAATACAGAGAGGCATCTTGCAGGAATATGTACATTTACCATCATAATTGGGTTGGTGATGATGTCAATCAATTATATACATAGGAAATGCCTTGAGGTATACAAATTAACAAAAACCAAAGGATAGTAAATCACTTCATGTATACGGACGATATAAAGCTCTTTGCAAAAAAGAAAATGAAAAATTAGAGGAGACTGACGCAAACAATAAGATTATACTGTTAAAATATATGAATGGGAATTTTCATAGAAAAATATGCCATGCTCATATGGAAAATAGGAAAAACGAGAAGAAGGAATAGAACTACCACTTTAAGAAAGAATTAGGACGCTATGGGAAAATATAAAAATCAAGAATTTGGGAATATTGGAAGCGGACAACATCAAGCAAGTGGAGATGAAAGAAAAAAAATTAGAAAAGCAGTCCTTGGACGAACGAGAAAACATCTGGAAACTAAGCTCTGATGTAGTGTTGTGACACCGAAACATACCTGCATCATCAACTCTTCCAGCACTATATTACTATGAGAGATAACACTCTCAGGGAGCAGTATCGTAATACTGCACCTCTCCAGTTGCCAGGTAGCACTTCGGTTGGCCTTGTTTATTGCGGCACGGATCCGGCCGAGTGTGTCTCGACAGCTGGAGATTTTCTTCAGCCTCAGGGGGCTTTCCCCCCAGGCTTTATCCACTTCGGGGGGGGGGCTATTGCCCGGCACCTAAGGCACCCATGATAAGTGAAATGCCGACGGGGCTGTATGCATTTTTGGAAATGTAGAGCACGTGCGGGCGCTGGCATGTGCCTGGACCCATCTAAAAAAAGGCCTTGTGCCACACATGCCCGTTAGGTGGGGTGAGCATCAAATATTGCAGTATCGTAATACCGTAGTATTAGCAGGAGTACTGGTAGTACGCAGCTGTGTATAACGAATACTATTGGACACCACCGGATAGCAAGCTCCACTTACCTTTACACTATGCTTTATAACCTTTTGTCAATATATCTTTCTTACCTCTAATCCGTGTTCCGTGTTGTCCTTCCATGGTCCCAACCTTGTGTCCACATTAAATAGTGATCTCATTAAAGGTATAACCATCAGAGCAGTCTATTTTGCTATAGACTGAGAACCATTCTTAAAACGGGAAGGGGAGAAAATAAAAAAAATGGACCAAAGGACAAGAATATTGATAGCTATGCACAAAGCCTACACGAACCAGACATGGAGGACACTGCTGGAGAAGCAGCTATTAGCTCATAAGTGATATACGCCAGTGGACCCCTTCATATGGCCGAGCAAAAGCAGGACGACCAACTCGAACATACATACAGCAGCTATGTGAGGACACGGGATGTAGCCCTGAGGACCTACCAGAAGCGATGAACGATAGGGAGAAGTGGCGAGAGAGGGTCAGGGATATCCCTGCTGGCGGCACGACATGATAATGATGATGATGATGATGATATGTGTCAAGAAAATGAGGAAGAAAAATTTCGCCAGTATTGAACATAGAGTAAGATGCATCAATTCGTGGACTCGAAAACTACATTAAAAAAGAAAAGAAATACTAACTACAGCGGCCAGAAACAACAATAACAGGAATGGAAAGTAAAACAATTGTATTGATATTCTAAGCGAGAAATAAACGAAATTTCACCCGAGAAGACCAGGACATGGCTACGAAAGGGAAACCTCAACTGAGAAACTGAATCTCTTTTAACAACAGCCCAAACAACGCCATAAGGACCAATTACATTTCAGCAAATATCGATAATGCGGAAAAGAAGAGTGAGTGTAGGTTATGTGCTAACAATCTGGAAACGATTAATTACACAATAAGCGAATGTTGTAGACTAGCATAAATAGAGTATGATATTTGGCACTACTGGTAAAGTGGGGTCCTCTGGGAATAGTGTAAGAATCTAAACTTTGACCATACTACCACATGGCGTATGTAAAGACCAAAATCCGTTCTAAAGAATAAGATACGTATAATTATCTCACTTTGAGATACAAAGAAATATCCTAATCTTCACAAATGACCTAATCTACTGATAATTAACAAAGGAAAAAGAAAAATAGAGGAAAGTACTTAGAACTAACTAGAGAAAGATGAAAGCTGTAGAAAATGAACTTGTTGGTGATACTAACTATAACTGACTCGCTTGGAATGCGGGGACAGGACGAGTTGGAAATGAATCGAGAAAATGAATCGAGACCATCCAGATTACAGCATTGTTGACCATGACCAGAATACAACGTAGAGTCCAGGACACTGGACGAGACTTGCTGTCACTCAGACTCAAGTGAAATACCATCAGCTAACGCTGGCTTGAAAAGCTTATAAAACATTCAAATGAAACCTGTAACGTTAAACTGAATAGGTTTTAATAGCAGCACCAAATAATGGCATCAAAACAAAAAAATTAATTGTATAAGAATGTAACTGGTAATCATTGATGTTTACTATTTCAATTCGTTTTTCATTTGATAATAATAAGAAGAAGAAAGAGAGAATCTGCCGAATGGTCAACTTTGGTGACTTAGTATACCAAAGAGTAAAATAGAAAGAAAACAAAAAGAGAGATAGATACCAAGACCTTACTATCGAACACGAACGTGACGCTGATACCAGTTATAATCGGTGCACTCTTTAAAGTTACCATATGATTGCTAAAGGAACTGGAGTACTAAAAGATTCGAGGATGAGTGAAGACCATCTCAACTGAAGCATTATTACGATCAGCCAGAATACGGAGAAGAGTCCTGGTGACGACAAGAGACTTACTGTGACTCAAACTCCACTGTGTAATATAATCGCCGGGGGATTTCGTTTTATATATCTTGCCTTTCGGTTTAGTTAGGCTGAGAACCTTTCGCTTTGCACATGGGTTAATTAGGTGTAACACGAGCGCAGGTGTGCATGTGCGCGCGGGTAGAATGTGTCATTCAGAGATGTCAAAATAAAAACCCCAGATAGATTTGTGACCCGGGGATGTGAATGACGTCATACACCTGAAGCGTGCGCGGAGGATTTTGGAGATTTGAAAAAAGTCAGTAGGTTGAGTTCCAGCGTCCGAACGGGAAAGTTGAGTTCTAGCGTCCGAAGAAGACGGTTGACTTTTGGCGCTCACCGAGGCCTTGTAGCGGGTGTCGCACGGGGTTTGGGGCAGATGGAAAAGTCAGCATAGAAAGATTGTGCCTCTCTCTCTCATGTCGAAAAACCTTTTAACTCAAAGGTAATAAAAAGTTTCGTACCTGAACTAAGAAGTCGTAAGTGTTGTTTTTGTTTCAGGATTCCTATGTTATCTAATGTGTGCGTTATGAACATTCTATGTACCTTTCACATATTCATGTATGGCCATGTAACAACTGGTAGACCATCAGCTACAGCTGGTATGAAAAACTTTCAAAAGTGTAAAATAATAATAATAATAATAATAATAATCAACAAATCCTCAAGAGAGCATCACAAGAAGAAAAAAAAATAGCTATGGTATGGATTGACTACAAAAAGGAATATAACATGGACCTTCAAAGCTGGAGATTAAACTGCCTCAAAATATTCAAGATATCAGACGTAGTCTTAAACTTTATCGTGAAAACCATGAAAACCATGAAAACCAGGAGATTAGAGTTCATAATTCGACAGAGAAGCTTAGCTGAGACAAAAATCAAACAAAGTGGTAGATTCCAGGGTGATACATTATCACGATTACTCTTCGTACCCGTGGTGTAATGGTTATCGACGTAGGAAATGGACAGGGCGACACAAGTTCAAAACCTGAACCAGACTAATTGCATTTCACATAGCACTAATACTCTTGGGAAAGGTATGAATCCAATTATTCTCCCTCCAGCTATGGGTAAATAGTAGGGCAGACTGAGTTCTTCAGCCTTGGTAAGTCAACTAGACTATGAGAAGAAAAACTCTGAATTCAAACCTGTTAAATCCAGCAGGTGTCTGTTGCGTCATTCGCGGCCTCGGGTCGCTCTGTCAGTGTGTCTGTGGAAAATCTGTCTCAAATAGGGTGTTATTCCGGGTAAGACTTGGGACCCTTTGCTCAATCAAATCCCAAGGTATCTTCTTCAATAAGCAACATATTACTTGCTCGGGAGGAAGCCAGTTAAACTCGACCAGGTAAAAGCCGATACAAGTACAAGTAAGTACAGTCAATAAATCATGGACACAGGGATTGGAGTACATGGAAATGAGAGAACAAGTCGAGACTACCCAAAGTACAGAAATAGCCCAGAATACTGAGTCACTCAAACTCCAGGGAGAGACCATCGGCTAACACTGCTGTGAAAAACTCTGGAAGGAGAAAAATAGTAACAATAATTAAACAAATAATAAAAATCACTCGGAAAAACTACCAAATGGCATTTGGGGAAGAGGCTAGAAGACATGGAAATAAGAGAACAATTAGAGACAAGCCAATGAACAGCATTATTAAGATCGGCTAGAATACTGCGAAGAGTCCTGGAGACTTGAGGAGACTTGCGATCATTCAAACTCCAGTGAGAAACCGTCAGCTAACGCCGAGGCGAAAAACTCTTTTAGGAGTAAAATGATAAAAAAATAAACCAAAAGAAATAAACATAAAATATTAAGTTATAGAGACATGAAATGTATGTGTTGTATATTGACCTCCTACCCGGCCAAGCTGTCAAAATAGGAAATGCAACTGTGTAAATAACAGGTGCATCCGATCGAGGAATATCAGGATATGACCTTGACTGTCGAGGGGTTGAATTGAGTGCAAAATTGTGACGCTCGCAGGAAGAATATTGGAGTCAAATTATTGAATAACCCCGGTGACAGGAAGTTCAAATCAGCTGGATTTCAGATCAGTTGGAGAGACGGTGCTGGAATAAGGGGCATGTCCCAGGAAGGCCGGTCCCCCAGTCCCCCGGTTGAGCAGCAACAGGAGAACGGGAAAGTAACGCTGTTATGGCTATAAGAGTGGTGGTCAATATGTTGCAGTTCTGTTCAGCCTCCAACACACCTCGCACACAGTAAAGCCTTTAGTAACCCTTTCCAACCCTTTCAAATAAAGTGAGAGGTATATTTATCAAAAGAAGTGTCCGCTCGTCTTCATTGCGTCGTTATGTTTATTCATGCATCTGCATATGAGTATACAACATAGGAAAAAAGAAGCCAACACACAAAGAAGGATACATTTAAAAAAAAAACGTCATAAAACAAAACCCTTACATGGTCAATATCCTCAAAGAATTAGAAATGCTGATATTGATATAGTAAAAAGAAAAAATCGAGATTTAAAAAGTGTTGTACAGTGGGCTTAAACAGAGGGATTAATGATAGCAGCACGGGCTCTGCGCCAACCAACAAGAAACTCACAAGTAAAATAATTTTTTAAAAAAAAAGACGATCAAACCCAGTATGTAGACTGTGAGAGCAAAAAAATTAATCATTTGATCACTGTTTGCCTAATCTTTACACTGACAGAACATAAAGAAATATATTCATTGGAAAATGGAAATACAAAAAAAAAAAAAAAGAATGAAATAAAACACCAACCAGATTCTATAACAGAATCCAAAAAAGCTAAAATTCGCAGGAATTTTGCAATCTGTACTGAGAGAAAAATAAAGAATAATGTACAAGATATAAGGGACGACAAAAAAAGCATTCATTCTAATTGATATATCAGTGTCAACAGATTATGACATACCTGTCAAATAATAAAAAGAAGAATAAGTAAATGAAAAGGCATGGAAATAGAAATTGATGACAATGTGACACCTTAAAACTACCACTGAGTCATTAATTGTGGCAGCCCTCTGTATGATGAAGGAACGAACCAATAAACACATTAACAATATACTTAATAGTTCCAGCCTGCATGAAAAAGAAAACTTGCTCTTTACGGATTTTTTTATGTCAATAAAATACAATGTGAATGAAAAACAAAAGAAAAAAAAGAACACCGAAAAGAGGGAGCAGACGATTATCACTAGGTCTTGTTGTCTGATCAAGGTTAATGGATCTGTTTATAAAGTAAGGTGATTTTTATAAACCCCGAAGAGCCCGGTTTATTCCTACGTTTTGTAAAAGAATAAAACGTACTTCAACAGCAGTAGGAAGATGGGTGGCAGCTTTTGAAGAAAGAAGACGAACGACATTTAGTGTAACAAAATTTATACATAACAACAACAACAACAACAACAATAAACAGGGTTTTACATCAAATGGAACAAACAACGAATATGGAAGAGTTCAAAAATGAGTTCAAGGTTCAGATAGGTGGTAGGGTTTTGTCAGGTTTGTAAGGTTCAGTTGTAAGGTTGTTATAAGGTAAAGTTATAAGGTAAAGTTATACGATAAAGTTATAAGGTAAAGGTTTAAGGTAAGGTAAGGTTTGCAGATAAAATGCCTGCTGGAACTTAGCTGTGTGTGCTGTTCCTTTTAACGCAGCACGTGCGTTCTTTGCTCTTGGCTACTGGCTGGTGGAAGGTACCAAATACGTTTGCCGTCAAGGGCTGCTACGAATGGACCTGTTGCTAACAGCGGTGGGAGTGGAAAAAGAAGAGGGAGAATCTCCAGTTGGAGTTCTTTTTATAGTGGACACCACGTGACCTAAAGGGTGTGCTGACATTCTGTGACACAGGATCACCAGTTCGTTAACAAAATTTGTATAAAAGAGACGAATAAAATTCTCTTGGATTTTGAGATATAGACTAATTACCTAATTCCAAACAGAAGAATAGATCTAGTGATAGTTTAAAAAAAAGAAAAGATAGAACGAGGTGTATTGTGAATTTTGTCGTTCGAGAGTGTAAATCAAAGAAATCGAAAATGCTTAGACCTTGCCCGGGAACTAAGAAAGCTGAAGAACATATGTTGTATATTGACCTCCGAACCGGCCAAGCGGTCAAAATAGGAAATGCACCTGTGTAAATAACTGTTGCATCCGGTCGGAGAATATAAGAATATGACTTGACCGTCGAGGGGTTGAATTGAGTGCAAAATTGTGACTCTCGCAGGAAGAAGATTGAACGTCAAATTATTGTATAACCCCGGTGACAGGAAGTTCAAATACTGGAGTTCAGATCAGTTGGAGAGAAGATGCTGGAATGAGGAACATGTCCCTGAGGGGCTGGGCACCAAGGCCCCCGGTTGAGCAACCCAGGAGAAAGGGAAATAAACGCTGTTATGGCCATGAAAGTGGTGGTCAATATCTTTCAATTCTGTTCAGCCTCCAACTCACCTCGCACACAGTAAAACCTTTAGTAACCCTTTCGAACCTTTTCAAATAAAGTGAGAGGTATATTTTTCTAAAGAACTATGTCCATTCGTTTCTATTAGTGCGTCGTTATGTTGTATTCTCATATACATGTTCATGCAGCATCATAACGACACAATAATAAAGACAGACGCAGGACGACTTCTTTATAAAAATTATAATCTCTCGTTTTATTGTAATGGTTCGAAAGGGTTGTGTGGGGTTTTACTGTGAGAGGGAGCTGGAGACCGAACAGAAACTGTAACATTTTGACCCCAAACTTATGGCCGTCAGCGTTGTGTCTTTCTCGTTCTCCAGGGCTGCTCAACCGGAGGCCTTCGGGTCCACTCTGCTCGCTGCTGGCTTTCTTTACTACATCTTATTAGCATCTTCTCTGGACCCCAACTCATGAGGGCCAAAAGGCCCCTTCGGCCTGATGTGGCTTTCCCTACCACTTCTCGTCTCACTCTGACTGGAACTCGAACTCCCCGTCGAACTCAACTGCCAACTGCCCCTTGGACTCGAACTCAACTGAGTTATATAATGGTTCAACGCTCACTCGATCTTTGAAGTCGCATGTTTGATCGTCATCAAGCGGAAATAACTGTCATGCAGTTCACAAGTCACTCTCTTCCGGTGCATCAGTCTATGAGTGTACCATGGGAATTTTTTAGCTCGTCCTATTTCATCAGCCAATTTCCGCCCACGCGATTTCCTCTGCTAACTGCCATTGGAATGTGTCACTTCCTTCCGGTGTATCACCTTGAATGGCATTTTGGGCCGGGTCAAAATGTCAAAATATAACAGTTATGTTTCTGCATGCATTCATATGTATATATATTATGTGGCGATACAACATAAAAGTTACGTTGATAGCAACTGTAACTGGCGCTTTGAGAACGATCCCCAAAGAGAGTTGAAAAGAGAATTGAAAGAGTTGAAAATCGGAGGACAAACCGAGCCCATCCAGAGCATAGTATTATTGAGAATTGCTAGAATACTGAGAAGAGTCCTGGAGACCTGTGAAGACTTGCTGTCACTTAGACTTAACAGTAAAGAACCACCGATTAACCCTTGTGTGAAAAACTTGCAATCAGAAAAAAATAATTAATAGAATTAATGACGATCGTTTGTCTGGTCGTTATTTACGTACAGAGAATAATAATTACAAAATCGTGTATAAAATGAATTATTTTCACATGTAAAGACGCCAAATATTCTACAGAAAATATCTGTTATGATTTGACACTGCTATATCTTTAAAGTCATCGAGTACAGTTTATAAAATATACTCGACTAAATTGCTAGATATAAAAAAAATAAAAGCATTTATATGACCGAAGAGTTGCACATTCTTTTAAAACAATGCAATTTATATATATACGGACAATTGCCATTTGACATGTGCAATAAGGAGATATCAATAAATGGGAAAAAAAATTGAATCGAAAGAGCCCTTTCACAGAGCTAGGACAAAACAACATTTAGTCGTCTTAGAGACACTTTACATCTATGTGCACTTGAATGCTATAAATAGTTGTGTCGTTAATTATAATGATAAATGCTTTGGTGTCTTGCACAGAGCTAGGACAAAACAACATTTAGTCGTCTTAGAGACACTTTACATCTATGTGCACTTGAATGCTATAAATAGTTGTGTCGTTAATTATAATAAGTGCTTTGGTGTCTTGCACAGAGCTTGGACAAAACAATAGTTAGTTGTCGTAGAGGCACTTTATATCTGCGTGCATTTGAATGCTATAAATAATTGTGCCGTTAATTATAATGATGTGTGCTTTGGTGTCTTTCTCAGATCTAGGACAAAACAACATTTAATCGTCCTAGAGGCACTTTAATTCATATTTTACAAGGCAACACTGTGGAAGCAAAACCCAAAGCACTCTTTAAATTTAATAGGAGATAATTGTTGCTTGACTGGTTGCGAGGGGGTAATATTTTTTTTCCTCTCCCATGGTCTTGCCGTACCGTTCTTATTTTCACTCCCACCACTTA
The DNA here is from genome assembly GCA_963585895.1 of Sepioteuthis lessoniana. Lineage (NCBI taxonomy): Eukaryota > Metazoa > Mollusca > Cephalopoda > Myopsida > Loliginidae > Sepioteuthis > Sepioteuthis lessoniana. The sequence goes on from OY757931.1 coordinate 25,296,454, forward strand.
ATCAATTAATATGTTTATATTCTTTAACGATTTCCGATAGGTTCCCTTGACAGATATCGGATGAAAGGGCTCTTGCGATTCCAATATATTTTTTCATTTATCGTTATCTTCTTATTAAATATGTCACTTTGAATTATCTTAATAAATTTATATGTACCTATAACTTATATATATATATATATATATATATACATATACATATATATATATATTTATATACATATATATATATATATATATATATATATATGTGTGTGTGTGTGTGTGTGTGTGTGTGTGGTATCCAAAACAAATGAAAAAAAAGATCTATATGTCAGTACCAGCAGATGACAAATCAGTCAAAGAATACAATAAAAGAAAAAAATAGTAAGTCACTTTGCATTTGTCTATATATATATATATATGTGCGTGTGTGTGTGTGTGTGTGTGTGTGTGTGTGTGTGGTATCCAAAACAAATGAAAAAAAGATCTGTATGTCAGCACCAGCAAATAATGACAAATCAGTCAACGAATGCAATAAAAGAAAAAAAAAGTAAGTCATGGAAATAGAAACTGAAAGCAATCTGATATCGTACCTTCATGCCTGTACGAGTCAGAACCTGGGGTATTATCAAGAAAGGGACAAATAAATATATTAACAAGATACAAGGAAATCACGGCCTAGATGAAATACCAAAATATATCTTTGAGGAATTTGGTTATCTCCTAACGTGAGTATTATCAATACGAGTTAAAAAATGATACCAAAAAGAGTCAAGAAAATATAATCACTAAAAACATGCATCTTTGTTCTTGAGAAAGGGAGATAGAGACGTGTAAAAATCTCAATCCCATAATAAGTGAATGCAGCAAATTAGCACAGGAGGAATATAAGAATAGATATGATTGGGTGGGCAAGGTTTCCACTCGGAAATGTACAAGAAATTTAATTTTGACCATACCAACAAATGGTATTTGCTCAACCCAGCACCTAACCTAGAAAATAACACACATAAACTCCTATGGGACTTTGACGTACATACGAATCCCCGAATCTCGGCCAGAAAACCATACCTAATACTAATCAACAAAAAAAGAGAATTTGCAAAATTGTCGACTTTGATGTCCCGGCTGACAAGAGAATAAAACTGAAAGAATGTGAAAAGAAGGATACGTACCTCGACCTGGCTAGGGAATTCAAAAAAAAAATGGAACATGCAGGTGACAATTATACCTATTGTAATTGGTGCGTTTGGAACAGTAACTGAAGGATTACTAAAGGGACTGAACGACTTGGAAATTGGCGGACGAGTAGAGACCATCCAAACTGCTACATTATTGAGAAACGGCCTGATTACTGAGAAGAGTCCGGGCGACTTGAGGACACTTGCAGTCACTCAGACTCCAGTGGAAAACCATCAGCTAACGCTAATATGAAAAACTCTTATTAGTAAATAATAATAATAATAATAATAATAATAATAATAATAATAATACGAATGAGGACTAATTACAACCATCAGAAACAATACGGACAACGCGATAAACGAAAGAATGACAACAATTAGGAAACAAAAATGGGAAGTAAAACAACTCTATGGCCGCTTTAAACGTCTAATAAACAACATCTCACACCAGAAAACCTGGACGTGGCTAAGAAAAGGAAACCTTAAGAGGGAAACGGAATCCCTCCTAATAGCAGCACAGGACAATGCCATAAGAACCAATCATATCAAAGCGAGAATAGATAAGACGCAACAAAACAGTAAATGTAGGCGATGCGGTGACAGAGACGAAACGATCAATCACATAATAAGCGAATGCATCAAATTAGCACAGAAGGAGTACAAGGCGAGACACGACTGGGTCGGCAAGGTGATCCACTGGGAAATGCGCAGGAAATTTTAATTCGAACATACCAACAAATGGTATATGCACAACCCGGCACCTGTCCTAGAAAATGACTCGCATAAACTCCTATGGGACTTTAACATACAAACGGATCACTTAATTCCGGAGGAGACTTGCTGTCACTCAAAGTCCTCGGAGAAACCATCAACTAACGCTGGTATAAAAAAAACTCTCTAAGGAGTAAAATAATGATAATTGTAATATAAATAATAATATATATAAATAAATCTCCCCAGTTCCTTATCATTTTTTACTCTCAAAGGAAACAATAATAATAATAATAATAATGACACGCATAGACTCCTATGGGACTTTTACACAAACGGATCACCTAATCCCGGCCAGAAGACTAGACCTCATAATAATCAACAACAAAAAAAGAGAATTTGTAAAATTGTCGACTTTGCTGTCGCGGCGGACCACAGAATAAATCTGAAGCAAAGTGAAAAGAAAGATAAGTACTGCGACCTTGCTAGAGAATTGAAAAAGCTGTGGAACATTAAAGTAACGATTGAGCCAATTGTGATTGGTGCGTTAGGCACAATAACTAAAGGATTATTAAAAGGCCTGGAAGACTTGGAAATTAGCGGACGGGAAGAGACTATCCAAATGACAGCATTGCTAAGAACGGCCAGAATCCTGAGACGAGTCCTGGAGACTTGAGGAGACTTGCTGTCACTCAGACTCCAGTCAAAAACCATCAGTTAACTATGATGTGAAAAACTCTAAAGGAATAAAATATTAATAATATTTGGAAGTTGGCAGCCGAGTGGAGACCATCCAAACAACAGCATTATTGAAAACGGCCATAATACTGAGAAGAGTCCTGGAGAGTTGAGGAGACTTGCTGTCACTCAATCTCCAGTGAAAGACCATCAGCTTACGCTGATGTGAAAAACTCAAATGAGTAATAATAATAATAATAATTGTAATTGGTGCTTTTGGTACTGTAAGTAAAGGATTATTAAAGGGCCTGGAGGACTTGGAAGTTGGCGGACGTGTGGATACCATCGAAACGACAGCATTATTGAGAACGGCCAAGAATACTGAGAAGAATCCTGGAGTCTTGAGGAGACTTGCTGTCACTCAAACTCCAGTGGAAGACCACCAGGAGGCGCTGATGTGGAAATCTCTAAAGGAGTAATTAATAATAATAATAATAATAATTGCAAAATAGTCGACTTTGCTGTCTCGGCTGACCACAGAATAAAACTGAAAGAATGTGAATAGAAGGATAAGTACCTCTACCTTACTAGGGAATTGAAAAAACTGTGGAACATGCAGGTGGCAGTTATACCAATTGTAATTGGTGCGTTTGGAACAGTAACTAAAGGATTACTAAAGGGACTGGAGGACTTGGAAGTTGGCGGACGAGTGGAGATCATCCAAATGACAGCATTATTGAGAACGGCCAGAATACTAAGCAGAGTACTGGAGACTTGAGGGGATATGCTGTCACTCAGACTCCATGGAAAAACCATGCTGATAGGAAAAGCTCTTAGTGAATAATAATAATTCAATCTCCCCAGTTCACTAATATTATTTTTACTCTCAAAAAAGTTAACAACAACAATTATAATAACTATAATAATAATAATAATAATAATAATAATAATTCGTCTACCCAGTTCCTTATAATTATTTTTACTCTCAAATGGGTGAGGAGACTTCCTGTCACTCAAACACCAGTGAGAAACCATCAGCTAATACTGATGTGTAAAACCCTAATAATAATAATAATAACAGCAGCAGCAATAAACTGGGCAGATTTCACACGAGATGCAATGGACATCGCTAATAATGCATTCTCATATGCAGATTCATGCAGAATGAATCACAACGACACAATAATTAAACAGACGAGCGAGGACTTCTTTAACAAAATATGTACCTCTCACTTTACTGTAAGGGTTCGAAAAGGGTTACTCAGGGTTTGCGTGTGAGAGGGAGTTGGAGAGATCGAGCAGAACGGCAATATTTTGACCCCCACTCTTATGGCCGTCAACGTTGTGTCTTTCTCGTTCTCCAGGGCTGATCAACCGAAGGCCTAGGGCCCACTCTGCTGGCTTTCTCTTCTACATCTTATCAGCAGCTTCTCTGGACCTCAACTCATCAGGGGGCCGCGAGGGCCCCTTCGGCCTAGTGTGGCTTTCCCTACCATATTTCGTCTTTATAACTCCAACTCCAACTGTCTGACTTCTGTCTTGACTGAGTTATATAATAGTTCACGCCCACTCAATCGCCCACTCAGTCTTTGGGATGGCATGGTTGATTGTCATGCAGTTCACAGGTCACTCTCTTCTGGTGCATCACTCTGAAGTGGGACCTTCACCTTGTCCCATATTATCAACCGAGCTCACCTGCGCGATTTCCTCTCATAACTGCCATTGGAATGTGTCATTTCCTTCCGGTGCATCATTTAGAATGGCATTTTTGGCTGGGTTGAAGGTCAAAATACTACAGCTAAGAAAGGGAAACATCTTCAGAGAAACTGAATCTGTTTTAATTGCAACTCAAAATAATGTTATCTTGAGTCTTTATATCAAAGCTAAAATTGATAATACGCATCAGAACTGCAAGTTTAGGATTTATTATAAATAACTCTTTTGAGAGTGGGGGTGTCCTCGTGGCGTAATGGTTAAAGCGACGGACTGCGGAATCGTAGTAAGCGAGTTTGTACTCCAGTCGCGCTATTACGTTCACTTTCGGGCAAATACCCTTGGGAAAGGTATGAACCCCGTTATCCTTCCAGCTATGGGTTAAATAGTACCACTACTGTTCTTCTTGGAGAATAGTTTTGGCATTAAATAACCTACAAAGGTTGATATGCCATTAAACAAAGAAACCAAACCAAACCTCTTTTGAGAGTAAAAAATGATATTAATGAACTAGGGAGGTTGAATGGTGGAAGCAGAGATAAACGATGAATTGTATGAGTAAATTAGAAAAGAAAATAATCAGTCTTCCTGCGTATTTGGCTGCACCCAGCAGGTCACAGAATAATTGTGAAAAAAGGGAAAAGATGCAGACAAATATTTGGATCGTATCAGAGATTTGAAAAAAAACAACAACAAATTATGGAGCGTGAAGGGGACGGTGATACCAATCGCTGTGACTCGAGATCAGAAGAATTGAGAGCGTCCAAATCACAGCACTTGTGACAAAGTGGTCATGTGACTGAGCAGACCAAGTGGTCATGTGACTTGGACATTCCTCATTGGCCTTTACGGAGCTGAACAGATGGTCAAAGAGGCCCAATTAGATCAGATCAATCGACTAGTCCTAATACTGACATGGCTGTCTTGATCATATTCTTTAAATTTCTCCTGCAATAAGCAAGTCATCATCATCATCATGTCGTGTCACGGGCACAGATATCGCTGACCCTCTCTGGCCACTTCTCCCTATCGTTCATCACCTCTAGCAGGTCTTCAGGGCTACATCCCGTATCCTCACATAGCTGCTGAATGTATGTTCATGCTGGTCGTCAAGCTTTTGCCCGGCCATATGTGGGGGTCCATTGGAGTACATCACTTATGAGCTCGTCCCTGCTTCTCCAGCAGTGTCCTGCATTTCTGGTTCGTCTAACTTGGATAATTTTTTGTGATAAGAAGCAGGTGGCCGTATAGTTGGTGTCTTGTGGCGTGTTGCCGCCAGGATTGTTCAATATTGCTCGCAGCATTCTTGTGTAATTGCTGTCTAGCTTCTTCTCTTGCCGTTTTGTTAACGTCCATACAGTGCATCCATACAGCAGTATCGATACGACAGCTGCCTGGAAGAAACTGCGTTTCATTTTTTTTTATCGGTTAGGTTTGTTTCCATATGATCGATAGCCTATTGATAGCTGTCCATGCCTTCGTTAGCCGCGTGTCGATGTCCTTTTCGGTTGATGAGACACTGCTTCCTAGTTAAGTGAATTTGTCTACAAGTTTAAGAGGGGGTTCCGTCAAGTGTGGAGATATCATCTGTTTGATTATAGCACATTTGCACTCATTTATAAAGACTCAAGAATTGTAACATAATTGATGGATGCCTGCTGTTACTGACGAGTTAGTTATTCTAATTAAGTCCTGAGCTTTTAAGCGCGAAGAGACACACAACATTGTTAATCAATTTGAAATAATCTTATTGAACTTGAAGTCAATCTCTCATTGGATGTTTTAGTCAGGTGACTAAAACTAAATATTTTAAGTCCTGAGCTTTTAAGCGCGTAGAGACACACAGCATTGTTAATCAAAATGAAAGACTGTTATTAAACTCGAATTCAATCTCTCATTGGTTGTTTTTAGTCAGGTGACTAAAACTAAATATTTTAAATCCTGAGCTTTTAAGCGCGTATCGACACATAGCATTGTTAATCAAATTCAAAAACTGTTATTAAACTCGAATTCAATTTCTCATTGGTTATTTTTAGTCAGGTGACTAAAACGGTTCTAAAATTAGACATAAACAGTAAGAAACGTTCAACTCGAATGGATATATGTTTCATCTTACTGATTCTCAGTCGGCAGCATTATTTCGATGAAAGAAAAAACTTTCATCGACCGCTGCTGCCGTTCAGAAGTAAAAAGAATCTGTGAATATCAAAATGTGGTCGCTGACTAGACGTATAGAGAAAAAGCTTGACGGTAATTGCACAAGTATGCTACGAGCTATATCAAACAATTCCTGGAAGCAACATCCCCCTAAACAGCAGCTGTATGGCCACTTACCACTCATCTCGAAGACTATCCAAATTAGAACAAGACATGCGGGACACTGCTGGAGGAGTAAGGACGAACTCATTAGAGACATTCTCCAATTGAACCCTTTCACACACTGACGTGCAAGTGTCGGACGACTAGCTAGAACTTATCTACAACAGCTCTGTTTGGACACAGGATGTAGCTTGGAAGACCTGCCGGAAGCGATGGCAGATAGAGACGGACGGCAAGAGAGAGTTAGGAAAATCCGAGCAAGCAGCTTTACATGATATGCATATATATATATATATATATATATATATATATATATATATATATTGTAATGAAATCTTACGCCGTTGTTAACCGTAGAAATTTACTTGCTGAAAAAAATCTGTTTCATATTTTTAACGACATATCAACTTTCGTAGGTTATTTAATACCAAAGACATCCTTGTTGCAGAACAGTAGTGGTACTATTCAACCTATTGCTGGCGGGTGGATATGGGGTGGTCATACCTTTCCCAAGAGTATTAGTCCGAAAGTATACGCAATAGTGATTATCTCCAAAGAGGACTCCAAATTATCTCCAAAGAAGGACTCCAAATTTATCCGGAAAAAGTAAAAGCCATCATTGATCTACACCAAGCACAGAACATTTGTGAAATACCACGCTTACGGGGCGTGGATTGATTTAGATTATCGTATATATATATATATATATATATATATATATATATATATATAACAGCAGCAACTCATCCCAACAGAGAGGATAATAAACAAGACGAAATATGGCCATACCAGAGTGACACAGGCGACTGAAGAATTAAGAGAAGTGAAGAGATGAGAACTGGACGATCGTCTAAGTAAGGGCCGTAGAAAACAGATATAACTCTCATGCAATCGTATCCCGATGTAATTCTACACAGGTATATTGTTTCTAATTATCAAAGTTAATGCTGATTATTTTCGAATAGATGTATCACCAATAGATGGGAATGTAACCGTTAGTATGAATCCGTGTAAGAGTGGATCTGAACGTAATGAGAATGAAGGCGGACTCCACACTCTTCAAAACTCTAGAAGTAGAGTATATTGACCAGTGTTACTTACTGTAATTGGACCTTCATTTGACGTTGTTCTCGAATCAGTATTCAGGATTTTTTTTTGGTAGTTGCTTATGTTGTGGTTAAAGAAAGTATATGATCATGGCTGTGTCTTTTCTTGAATGTCGTCGGTGAGCAAGAATCATTTGTTTGTTTATTTTATTTCAAATCCATGGGGAATCTGACATTATACCTGTTTTTTCTCTTGCAAAAATCCGACCCTTTACGTGACTTTTGCTATAACATCATTATTCCTATTTTTTGTTTTTGCTTTTGTTATTTTTTCCCGTTTTTTTTTGTTTTTGTTTTGTTTTTTTTTGTAATTATTATCTTTTCTTTCATTTTTTGCCATGCATTCTGACGTTTACTATTAGTTAGTTTTCGGCCCTTTCTTTGTTTAAATCATTTTCTTAGCTCTTGTTATTATTACTCTTCTCTTTGCTACAGTAGCATCTTTATTCCTGATTACGTGTTCGGAAACCGGTTGCTTTTCAAACTGCCTATTACGAGTAAGCAACAACATCTTAAAGAAAATAAACAACAACAAAAAAAGTAACTATGTAAGCAAAATAATTCTGCTCAGCAAGTGCACTTTGCTACCGTGTTGCAGCAACTGCACTTATCGCAAAGGATACAACGCTCGGTACTGTAATGAGCAGTGATTGTGTTGCACAAAGGACAGCCTCGTTCGACCAGACTGATGTAAACAAAAAAACATTGGGACAAAATTCCCGCCATTTTTCCCTTCAAACGCATAACCGCAGGTTACCTTTCTATTCATTTTATTTTAGTTTTTTTTAGTTTTTTTTTTTTTTTTGTGTGCTCGGGACTGCATTTGCAACTGTTAACAGTAAGATTCAGTTCAGCTTTTCTGAGATAAACTTGCATAAATTCTTTGTGTGTGAATTATCCAAACTATAAGAATAAATGGATATTGATCACCTTATATTTAAACGCAATAGCACTTTTGAGTAGTGTGCAGTGTAGGTTCGATTCACCAAATATGAACACACACACACACACACATATATATATATATATAATCTCATTCGCCGACTGACTGTTACACAACTCTGCAGTTAGTCCAGCTAGACACACGTGAGGCTTCAAGCATCGAAAGCCGGCAGGCTTTACATCAGGTTGGATTTCTAATCTCGGAGTCATCGCAATTTTCTGTGTTAGTGAATGGATTTTTTACGTATATTTCTTTTTTACATATAAGTTATGGCTACCGGGAGTGTTCGATTTTTAAGAAGGGTTATTGCGCTTCAGCTTATTTTTAGCCGTCAATTTACCCACAGAAGTGCTCAAGCCACGGGAGGGGCATATATATTCTCATCCACATCTACATCCACACACACACACACACATATATATATATATATATATATATATAAATATATATCACTGTTGATTCTATATTATATAGGAAGTCCTGGCGGCACAGTTGTAAGCGAGTTCGAACACCATTCGCGCTATAAATGTCACTTTCTGACTAATACCTTTCAGAAAGGCATACATCCTCTAATTCCAAATTATGACTTAAATATTACCCCTACAGTTGACAAGGATGGCTTTTGCATTAAGTAACACACAAATGTTAATATGCCATTAAACAAAGATACCAAATCAGACGCAAGTTACTCAGGCTCATTACCATCATCAAGACGCTCTGACAGCACACTCGCCCAGTCGGCTGGGGCTTTAGAATACATCAACTGCACCTCTGCACAGGGGTATACTCCCCCCACCCAACGAGTGTCCTAGATATGACACTAAGCAATCTGACGTTGAGGTTCCAGCAGTGCTGGAGTTTTAGGGAATACAGAGTACCCCTTCATTGCCGTCGCTCCCAGGTACACTCTGGCCCGGAGTGGTAGCACCTGATAGGGCCCTATCTATGGGTTAAATAGAACTAACAACATACTTATGCTAAACTGAATTGTTTGAGTAAACTGAATAGCTTGAAATAGAAATGTTTTTCACAATTAAACCGTACTTACATTTAAACTGCCTGTTTATGCTTAACTGAATTATTTGAAATAGAACTCTTTTTCGACATTAAAACTGTATTTACACTTAACTGAATTATTACATATAACTGCTTGAATAGTTTAAAATCAAAATATTTCTGACAATTAAACTGTGTACTTATGCTAAACTGAATTGTTTTAAATAGAACAAATTATTTACATAAAAATGGATTTGGCCTTAAATAATCAACAAAGGTTGTATGCCATAAACCCAACAACCAACCAACCATCTGACAGCACACATTTCCTAGACTCTCTCTCTCTCTCTGTGATCCATTGCTCCTGGCATGTCTTCCAAACTGCATCCTGTGTCCGCTCAGAACTGATGTAAATAAGTTCTTGTTGATCAGCCAACACTTGCACATCTATGTGAAGGGGTCCTTAAAAAAATATAAATTATTGGTTTTTCCCTGCTTCTCCAGCAGTGTCCCCCATGTCTTGCTTATCTTACTTGGACGTTTTTGTTGTTTGTTTTTTATATGGGAGATAGATGTCCGCACAACTCTTGGGTCTTGGAGTGTTACTTCCAGGAATTTTTCAAAAGAGCTCAGAGCATTCTTATGTAGTTCAAATCTAGCATTTTCGATATGCGTTTTGTTAAAATCCATGTGGTTCAACTCCTATTTTGAAAGAGTACCTAGAGATTACAGAATCGTCACGGGAATGACACATCTAAAGTTAGAAATAAACAGCCAAAACTACACGGTACGACTGGTCTTCACTTACTAACAGACATTCGCAATAAATATGCGGTAATTGTAAGAAAAAAATCGATAGTCTTAAAAGAATATTCGAAATATAACATATATTCAGGCACATATTTTAGCCTAATTTACAATATGCATATATTTTCTCATATTCATCGGAGACATTTAGACATAACCAGCTGGTATGTCGACCCTGATTGTCCAAAGTTGAAGGAAACGTGTTCGAATCCCACTAAGTTTTTATTCTTGTCTCTGATCCCCCTGTTCTTTGCATTCGAATAATTGGTATCACTTTCAAGTAGCCCAATCGGTTTGGGCGGTCTATCACACCAACTGGATCTCAGTGGAGGGGTAAAACTCCCTCAATGAGTGTCCTGAATATGACATAAAGCAATCTGATGGTGAGTATCCAGTAATGCTGGAGGTTTGAGGAATACGTAGTACCCCTTCATTGCCATTGCTCCCAGGTCCACTCTGGCCAGGGGTAGTACTATCTACCAGGGTACTATCGATGGGTCAAATAGAACTGTCTTAGCATGATGGTTAGAGTGTTCACCAATGGCCCGGGTGACCGGGGTTCAATCTCAGGTCGAGTCATACCAAAGACTCAAAAAAATGATACTTGATGTCTCCTCGCTTAACACCTAGCATTATAAGGTACGGGTCAAGGGTAAAGTAGGACAATACAGGGAAAGGAGTAACGCCCTCCCCTACATCTTGGTGTAGTAGCTATCGAAAAGAAAGCCTTCGAGTCACCCTCGACTAAGGTCGCCAACTTTACTACAACTTACTTTTGATCAACGGAATAGACTGAAATTGAACTCTTTGACTATTTAATTGTATTTTACTTGAGTTGTTATTGATTCAAAGCAATACTCGAACACATAAAACTGTATGTAAACAAATGATAAGTAGCGAATAAAATTATTCGTATTTGAGAGAAATAAGTGAAAACTTTTAATTGTGTAAAATAAATGAGCTCAGCCCTGTTTAAAAAGTAATCTACAAAATGTGTGTCGAAATCATATACATATCATATATACAAATCATATATATATCATATATACATTTTTTAAAAATTAGCTTTAAATACCTATATTGGCTGAAACGAAACGAAACCAAATCCTGAGTTCATTGTGATTATAAAGTATGGAAACTAAGAAGGATGATTCTAACAGAAATTGATGATAACCATTTTCCCCTGCCATACTTCAGAGGTTAACGAGATATCTTGTGAGACATTTCTTTTTTTATAACGGCTGCAGAATTATCCCCAAATAATCTACTTTTCTTGGCGGTACTGAGGTGATATGAAACGCTTTTTTTTTGTTAATGAAGAAACTGAAGTGATTCCTTTCTTGTCTCAAGAGTTGCTGACATATCTCGCTAAAACTTATCGGTATTATTTGAAGAGCCGAACATATTATTTCATTATTTTTCTCTTAAAGGGCTGACATTGTGTAACGCTAGATAATCTTTGTTCCTAGTCACTGCTGGCATGATATAAAGTTCTTAAAACATAAATACACTGTTCTTAGAACAGTTAACAGGAGAAATTCGTATTTTTATTAAAGCGACAGATACAATACTTAAAAAATATTTTGGGGGCAACTAACGGGATACATTGCAACATATTTCTTTGTTTCTGAATGGGCTGATATGACATTTCGCAAGATTGTTTTTAGCTCGAGTGAGCGGTTAACAAAATATCTCGCGGGATTTTATCATTGGATATTTTAACCAATGACCAATGATAAAATTCCGTGAATAAAACACTTTGATATGCTCGGGGGTCACGGTTATCATCGTAGGACATGATTTATTCAAGTTCAAATCCTGTACAAGTCTATTTGAATTTTACTCTATTTCCAGCAATGGGTAAATAGTAGGGCAGACTAGACATTTAAGCCTTGCTACAGCAATCGGTCTAGAAGAATTAAAACTCTGAATGCAAACCAATGGTAGACATAAAGAGGAAAAGGGTTCTGAAATATCATTCCAGTTCAAGACTTGCAACATGACAAGGACCACCATGGAAAAAAAACAGTGAGAGAGTTTTATTTTAAAGACATGGTGTTGCATATAGTCCTTTGTCAGAGCCGGATTTTCCAGCTGTGTAAACATAGTGATTGCAGGTCGCACCGTGTAAATAAGCGGAAGTACATCATATGAGCGACAACCGGAATACTTGAGCGTTGGGAAATTATAAATACGTGGCCTACAGCAGATACGGGGAGTCTTGTAGGGGCCAGTCTTCAATATGATTTTGGGTCTAGATTCGGTCATTCATGGAGACTACCTGTCAGGCGCTCGGTGAGGCAACAGCCTGCTGTGGCCTCTGGCCAGGAAGCAGAAGAGGCAATGAGATAAGACCCTGAAGATAACACAGCATGGTATGATCCAGAGAAGAAGTTATGGGTCAATATGGCAGTCTTTCTCCCTTTACATATCCCTGTCTCTTTCACTCATATACCAACTATGACCTCTTTCGAGAAATAAAGTGTAAGAGTTACATTTTTATAAAGAAAAGTGTTAAAGTCATTCTTCCTCCATGACTATTCCTCATTTATATCTTCATTATACTGGTATGGTATACAGCGATGCACCATTGCCCAGTCGGCTGGGGCTGCAGAATACACCGTGTGCACATCTGCAAACGAGTAAGACCCCACCAAAGAGTATCCTGTATATAACACTAAACAATCTCATGGTGAGGTTCTAGTGATGCTGGGGCTTTGGGGGATGCAGAGCACCCCTTCATTGCCATTGCTCCCTGGTACTCCTGATAGAGCCATATCTATGGGCTGAATAGAACTAACGACATAGTTATATTAAACTGAATTGTTTGATTGAACTGAATAGGTTGAAATAAATGTTTTTGAAAATTAAACTGTACTTACATATATACTGCGTGCTTGTGCTAAACTGAATTATTTGAAATTGAACTGTTTTTTGACAATGAAACTGTACTTTCACTAAACTGATTTGTTTAATATTGAAGTGTTTTGACATTTAACTGTGTGTAAAGAAAAATCTGTTCTTATAATAAACTGAATTAGCTGAATTCGAACTGCTTGACTGCTGTACTTACTTTTAAACTGCGTACATATCCTAAACTGAATTGTTTGAAATAGAACAATTTTCATAAAAATGGATTTGGCCTAAAATAACCTACAATTGTTGATATGCCATGAAACCCAAACAACCAACCAACAATGGATCATGATGCCACGATCTCCCAGGGGTAAAGAGAAGCAAATCAAAATCACTGGAAAGGAAGTCCTCTGGAAAGGAAGCAACCCTAAGAAACGTTTCGATTTACAACCACATCATTTGTAAAGTTGATTCCAAATAGATCATTGAAGTTAAGGAAGGATAAACCTGCTCATTTCTCAGATGAACAGATTATTGTTTACTCACCGTTAAATGTCAACATAGGTCTATATTAAACAATTCAGTTTAGTGAAAGTACAGTTTCAAAGCCTAAAAACGGTCCCATTTAAAATAATTCAGTTTAGCTTAAGCACGCAGCTTAAATGTAAGTACACAGTTTATATTTTAGTCAAACAGTTCTAATTCAGATGATTCAGTTAAGTATAAGTACAGGTTTTGTTTGTACACAGTTACATGACAAAACAGTTCTATATTAAACAAATCAGTTTAGTATAAGTACAGTTTCAATGTCAAAAACAGTTACATTCCAAACAGTTACGTTTAGCATAAGCACACAGTTTAAATGTAAATACAGTTTAATTGTCAAAAACATTTCTATTTCAAGCTATTCAGCTTAGTCAAACAATTCAGTTTGGCAGAAGTATGCCGTTAGTTCTATTTAACCCATAGATTGGTCCCTATCAGGTGCTACCATGCTGGTCCAAAATGGATCTGGGAGCAATGGCAATGAAAGGGTGCTGCACATTCTCCAAAGCCCCAGCATCATTGGAACTTCATCATCAGATCGTTTAGTGTTATATCCAGTGTTATATCCAGGACACTCATGGGGGGCTTTAGCCCTCTGCAGAGGTGCTCTTGGTATATTCTGAAGCCCCAGCCGACTGGGCAAGGCACTGCTGGAGAAGTAAGGACGAACAAATAAGTGATATATTCATGTGGACCCCATTCACAAGGACGACCATGCTACAAGCTATAAGCTATCTACAAGAGCTCTGTGTCGATACTGGATGTGGCCTGTAGAACCTCTCTGTGGTGATGAAGGATAGAGACGGGTGGACAGAGAAGGTCAGGGAAATCCGTGCTTGCAGTGTGACATGATGACGATGATGATTAGGATGATGATGATGATACTTATCTATATGAGTAAAATTTGCCGTAATTACCCTTATAACATACGGGTTATAAGATGATATCTTTAAGAATAAAAGTCATTGGGTCACTTTTACTAAACATTATAACTTTTCCTATTTAAATGAGTCAAATTAGCACAACTTATAAATATTGCATATGGGTCCTCAGATCAAAATGAGTAAAAATGAAGGATGTTAATTTTATTAAAATTTAGGGTAATTATTCATATTTAGAGGAGTCAAACTATGTGTAATTACTAATATATAACTTCGTTAGTTTTTTGTTGGCTGAGTTTTATGGCATATGAACCATTGTTGGTTATTTAATAGCAAATTCTCTTCATACACACACACGCACACACACACACACACACACATATATATATATATATATATATATATATATATATATTATTTGGCCCCGTTAAACCGTAGTTGGGAGTAATTCCATCAGGACAAGAAAAATATTCAAGAGTGAACATTTAAATTTTCCTGGTAAAGAGCTCAATGTAACAGAATAAGTAATTGGTAATCAGTGACACACATATATATATATATATATATATATATATATATATATATTAACACATTTTGTTGATAACACTTTTAAACTAGTCTGAAATGATTTATTTGCACAAAGTTAGATATGTAGAAATATTTCTGCTTTATATGAATCCTATTTACTTAATTATTTCTTTGTGCACAGTTAATTGGCTGGTTTCTTTGCTTAATGACATATTAACTTTTGTTAGTTATTTAATGCCAGGGTCATCCTTCTAGAAGAACATTATTGATACTATTTAACCCTTAGCTAGGTGAATAACGAGGTGCCCGTGATGTAATGGTTATCGTCGTAGGAAATGGACACGGCGACACGAGTTCAAATCCTGGACGAGACTGATTGCATTTCACATAACACTAATACCCTTGGGAAAGGTATAAATCCAATTATTCTCCCTCATGGTATTGGTAAATAGGAGAGACTGGGTTCTTTAGCCTTGGTGAAGCAACTAGTCTCGGAGAAGAAATACTCTGAATTCAAACCTGTTAAACTCCACTTAACACCACCAACAGTTTAATGTTTTCAAGAATCGCTATGTAACAGTCACAATATAATATCAGTCATTTGTTTCCATACATTTAAATGGACATACATATAGGATTTGTAAATAACTAGTTTTTATGGAGATGCTCGTGGTACGATGGTTATCGTTGTTGTGGACACCGTGACACGAGTTCAAATCCTGGAGGAGGCTGATTGCATTTCACATAGCACTAATACCCTTGGGGAATAGGAGAAGGAAAACGCTGAATTTAAATCTGTTAAACTCCGCTTAAAAATTGATCTTGTGTCATATCCTGCCCGAGCGGAAGGGTTGGTAAATAGGGTAAATGACTAGTTTTTAGGCAATTTCATTTTTAAATGAGAACTAATTTGTTTATTCACTAGTATTGCTATTGTTTCCGCGCAGTTCGATGGTTTTAATATTTGCAATCTAACGCTAATATGTATATCCAATATTAATCATCTGTGTGCACACTGAAGTGGTTACAAGTATTGGTATTTAAAATTAATTATTCTATTTAACAGTATCCATGTATTTGCACACACTTAAATGATTCCAATTATTGCAATATATCAGTAGCAATTTAATTAAACGTCAGTGATTTGTTTACACATATTTAAATTATCAAACAGTTCGATTTCGAACAGTTTAATTTAGCTTAAGTCATTTGCTTGTTCATAGTTAAAATTTCAAACAGTTCTATTTGACCCATAGATAGGAGCCTATCAGGTGTTATCACTCCGGGCCATAGTGGACCTAGAAGCAATAGCAATGAAAGGGTACTCCGCATTCCCCAAAGTTGCAAGATTGGAGTCTAACAATCAGATTGTTTAGTGCCACATACCCGTCGTTTGTTTGTGTGACTGTTAATCATAAACTTCATGCAAGAGAATCAGTATTGGTGAATCTTAGCTTGCAAACTACTTTCACTACTAAAGAATAGTTTTAATCATGACTTCACTCAAAGTTCCCGGATGTTGAAAAAACTTACAATATACCATTGACTACATTTATGAAAACACCAAGATAAATGGTTGTCTAAATTTCTGAGACAAAGCTTTTTGATTTTTATCTTTAAGGTTTTTCGAACTATTGTCTTCATCTTTATTGTTAATTCCACAACGTTTCGACCGATATGTCCTCCGGCCTTCTCCAGGTGTTTGTCGAACTCGCGAACTTTTACGGTACTTTGAACTACGTCCTTTATTGAAACCACGACAAATACCTGAAGAAGGTCGGAGGACATATCGGCCGAAACGTTGTGGAAATAACAATAAAGATGAAGACAATAGTTCGAAAAACGTTAAAGATAAAAACGGAGATAAATTCAGGAATTTATTTATTTGAAAAGAATCACTTGATAACTGCAACACGTATCGAATTTTCACAAAACGAGATACCATATCAGTCAACGTATTTTAATGGGCTGCCACTGGCTTCATTTAAACAAGCGTCCATACGTGTCTGTCTGTTCGTCTTTTAGTCTTTAAATTGGAATTGAGGCAGAGAACATTGAGAAAACAATACCAAAAACACCACAAAAAACTAAGCAGATGAATATAGATTAAAATCTTAATATCGTCGAAAAAAAAAACGCCGTTTTCTGAAAAAATAATTAAGAAAATATCTAGTTCTTTTTTTTTATTTTTGTTCAAGGGATGACTGAAAAAAAGTTGAGTATTGATTAAAGGAGAAAATATAATGTTAAATGAAAAAATAAAAGATAAAAAAAAGAACCAAAATGAAACAACGAAGAAAACTGAAAAAAAAGAAAAAGAAGAGGAAAACATGATTTTAAATATGAGAAGAATGAAAGAAAGAAAGAGAAAGGAAAGTGAAAGAAAGTAAAACAGGGGAAAAAAGAAAGAAAGAAAGAAAGAAAGAAAAAGAAAGAAAGAACGGTCGGGAAATTTTGTTTTAATATAAAGAAAAGAAAATGAAAGAAATTAAGATTTTTTTAAAAAGTTTTTCAAAGAAATGGAAATAAAAGAAAACAAGAAAACAAACAAAAATAAGGGTGAGGAGAAAGAAAGAAAGAAAGAGACAAAGAAAGAAAGAAGAGCAAAATAGACAAAAGAATGAAATGGCAGTATTCTGTTAAAAAGAAAGAATTAGAAAGTTCTCAAAAAAAAAGAAACAAGAAAGAAAGAAAAAAACATATACGAAATAAAGACAATAAAAAAAAATAAAGAGTATAACGTAAAAGAAAAGTCCAACTGAAAGAAAGAAAGAAAGAAAGAAAGAAAGAAAGAAAGAAAGAAAGAAATCTGGAAAAGGAAAGCTGAAGAAAACACAAGGTAAAATGAAAAAGTGTTAAAAAGAAAGCAACAAAACAATAACATGATTAAAGAAAGAAAAGGAAGAGAAAGTGATTGACACATATAAAAAGGAAAAAAAGGAAAATATAGACAAAAAGAGACAAATAAAGAAAAAGAAAAATGGTGAGACGGTGTAGAAAATGATTGATCCTGATTGTAGCGTCGCTTGAAGTAGATAAACAGCTTGCTGTGGTTTTGAAACTGCAAAATGTTATTTAATAGTGGATTTGTTTAAATTAATCCTTTATAAAATAGTAAAAAAAAAGGATTGAAATACAAGTGTGTAGGTAAAATCGAAAGTCAAAGTATAAGAAAGAAAGAAAGAAAGAAAGAAAGAAAGAAAACTGCTTTTAAAATCCGAATATATATGAATCTACGAAACAAGAAAAAGGAACAAAAACGAAGCAATAAAGAAACAAAGAAACATACGCTGCTTTAAAAACATCGAAAAAAGAAGAGTACAAAGAAAGAAAGAAAGAAAGAAAGAAAGCTATATGAAATAGAGAAAATGAAAACAAATAATTAAAAAAAGGGAAGAATGAGAAAAAAATCAAAATAGTAAAATAGAAAAAAGAGAGAAAGAAAAATCGTAAAGGGAAAATGAAAAAAGAAATCATGAAAGAAAAAAAGACGAAAATACGTTTTTAAAAAATTGCATGAAGTAAGGAAGGAAAAAAACAAAACAAAACAAAACAAAAAAAAAGAAAAAGAAAGAAAGTGATCAAGAAAGCAAAATATAAGAAACAAAAATACGAACAGAAAAAGTAAAAAGAAAAAAAAAAAAGATGACACAAGGTATAAGATAGTTAAAACTGAATTTCGAAAAAAGAAAGACAAACAAACAAACAAAAAAAAAAAAAAAAACTAAGACAAACAGAAATGAATCTGATAGAATGAAAAAAGAACGAAGGAACGCAAAAGAAAGAAAATTATACGATACTATAATTAATGAATAAAAAAGAATACCAAGAAATTTAAAACATTCTGAAAGAGAACAAAATGGAAGAAACTAGCGTAAAAACATGAGAAATGAATTGAAAAAAAAAATAAAAACAGCGTAAAAATAGTGTGAAAATAGGTTTATTTTTATTATTCATTTTTATTTGATATTATGCATTTATTTTTTCGTACAAACATCCTTTAGTCTCTGTCATTTATGTTTTTTTATTTTAATAAAAACTAATACAGCAATGTCTTCATCTTTTGCTATTCTCATTTCCCTACATTTTCTTTTATTCTTTTTTGCCACCACCCACAAATCAAATTTTTTCCCCATTCTTTGTTTTCTGTCATTTCAATGGAACAGACGATCCCCGGGATTATCTCCCTTTAAATAAGAAGCTTTCATCCCAACAAAAAAGTACTGCTTTCTTCCACCAATTTCTTTACAATTTGTCGTCCTCACCTCTCTCTCTCTCTCTCTCTCTCTCTCTGCTAAAATGAGTCCTATTTTTTTTTACTTTAAGCCCCTCTGATATTCACCCTCGTCTTCCTTTGTAAAATGGATTGTAGACTACGAAGGACAACAAAAGGAAAAAATAAATCGATTGCACAAAAAAGAAAAAAAAAGAATAAAAAAAAGAATATTTATTTAATTTTTCGCGCTTTTTAAAAAAATCTAATTTGTTGATCGTTAGAAGTTAGGCTGTTTCGTTTAATGCCTTTCTTTAGCGATAGAATAGAAGGCAATCACATAATAAAAAAAAAATTTAAAATAGACCCCCCCCTACAAAAATGAATATTTGCGCACGACGTAGAAGTAATAGAATATACCATACACAATACATATGTATATTTTCTTTAATGTATATTGACACCGGAAATAATCTGTAAGGTTTCAGTCTTCTTTACAGCGTTGTATTATATTATATTATATTTTTTTTACAGAAACGGAATATTTTAATAATAAAAAATAGAGAGTGATCACAAAAACGCACTTCTCTGTGTCAATTAGGCCTATGTTCCAAATATGTTTATGAATACGGTGACATCACAGACATTAACTCAAAACATTTTTCTCCCTGACAGAATCTCTATGCACCCATTCCTCAGCTAAAAAGCATTGAAATTCAATATGGCGTGTGTTGGAATTTGGTGAAACAGTGTTGTCAACGTGTTTTCAGACGAGAATTTCATGTGGATCCGCCTCCTGACTTGTTCATTCTGATTGGTTGGGTTTAATTTGTTTGGGTTTTGTCTTATAGCATATCAACCATTGCAGGATAATTAATGCCAAATCTATTTTTATACATATAAACCGTTCTGTGTCAAACAATTCATTTTAGCATAAGAAAGGAGTTTAAATGTCAAAATAGTTCTATTTCAAACAATCCAGTTTAGCATAAGTACAGTTTTTGTTTACAGGTTGGTAAATGCAAAAAAAAAAAACACTTCTATTTCAAGGAACTCAGTTTAGAATAAGTATACTGCTTAGTTCTATTTAACCCATAGATAGGACTATATCGGAGTCTCCCACTGCGGGCCAGATTGAACCAGGGAGCTATAGCAATAAAGGAGTACTCCACATTCCCCGAAGCTCCAGCATTACTAGAGCCACAACATCAAATTATTGAGTGTCAAAGGCAGGACACTCGCTGGAGGGTCTTACCTCTCTGCAGATATGCAGTCTGTATATTTCATAAGGAAAAAATGTGAATGAGATCTGAGAAAGAGACATTTAGGCCAACCAAGGATTGTTTTTATGCACACCCTGTATTATTAAGAATGGAAAGAATTATACGATTATTTGATATGGTTCTTGTTAATAGAAAACTCAGTGAAACATTCGATCTATGATTAGAGTCAAGTATGCATCCATCTCTCTCATTCCTGTTCTCACCTTTAGGAAGGCAAGGAAAATAAACGAAGCAACCCTTGTTCTACATATTGACTAACATCATTCTCGGTTGCTCTCGAGAAGGTTAATCGTAGTAGACTACAGACCCGAACAAATGTCCTGAATACAATATGGTGGATGTAGACAAACGCACGGACACACACACACACACACACACGCATATATATATATATATATATATATATATATATATATATATATATGCAAATTTCATTAAACATAATAGACATTCAACGGCAAAGACGCCCTTACACAGTTGTAATATGCTAAAACAAAAGTTACATCACTTTTGTAGTAGATCCTCCCCTGATGATGGCCCAAAGTCGGGCAGAAAGTACTAGGGATACATGCAACTATGGACAATACATAAATCAATTCCCCCAGAATACAATAAAAGTAATACGGGAATTCGAACGGATCCAAAAGAAAATATGTAGACATAAAATGTCTATTATGTTTAATGAAATTTGCATTAACGAAGAAATGCTGCCTAAATACACACACACACACACATATATATATATATATATAATATATATATATATATATATATATATATATATACGCATGGGGGTTGAGCACTCTGGCGAAGAAATTTTCGGCTGCCGCAGAATGCAAAGCTCTTCGAACGAATTGAGCACTCTGGTATCCGGTAAGGTATAAAATGTAAACAAACGAACATTGCTGCTGCTGTTGCGACATAATACCTTATAAATCCCCAAGTCTAACGTAAAGTTGGGCGGGTTTCGATCCCAGTTTCAAGCGTCCAACTTGTTAAGCCACACCGGAGAGTTGTGATACAACGAAACAGTTTGGCTGTGGATGGCAATGTTGAGAGCAATATTGAACAAGTCCTGGCTGCAACACCCCATAAGACACCAGCTGTACGGCCACTTGCCTCCCATCACGAAAACTATACAAGTTATAGGAGCCAGACATGCAGGACACTGCTGGAGAAGCAAGGACGAACTCATCAGTGATGTACTCCTATGGACCCCTGCATATGACCAAGCAAAAGCAGGACGACCAGCTCGAACATACATACAGCAGCTATGTGAGGATTCAGGATGTAGCCCTGAAGACCAGCCAAAAGCTATGGATGATGGGGAGAAGTGGCGAGAGAGAGTCAGCGATATCTGTGCTAGTGGCACGACATGATGATATATATATATATATATATATAGAGAGAGAGAGAGCGAGGGAGAACAATTGAAAAACCAAGTGATACAAAAGTGATGAATTCATTTTGGATTACTCTGCTTTTCAATTTTTCTCCATACTGCTGGATTCCTTTCCATTATTTAATTCCATATATTAAGTTGTGGTACATTTATGATAACTAATTCATTTGGGATTGCTTGTGTACGATATGAATCATTGGGTCAGTGGTAGAGTTTTAGGCTTTTCATTCTGGCTCGCTCTCTAGTAGAGGATATCACGGTATACACATCTGATTAAATCTAATATGGTCGAAATAGCTGTCTGGTGGTTCTGTATAAAACAAGCAATATTTCTGTCATTTTCTTGTCATGGTAATTATATCTATAATATGTATAAGTATTATCCAACAACTCCGTCAAAAGTAGGATACCACTCAAATTTGATTTTTTCTAACAGGTGAAAGTTGGAGTTCCCCTTCTTTTATCCTGGTTGCCTTAACATGGTTAAAAAGCCCAACCTGGTCTAAGATTTACCCATAGCTTGTGGAGAGACAGAGCATTATCGCTGCGGAAAATGCGATCAATCTAATCCGGTAGTTGTATTCCAATTTCTACAACAATAACAGTCACCCACCTCTATTTTTATGTACTCCTTCTCACTCTATCTCCCTCTCTCCATCTCCTACTCTCAATCTTTCTCTTACTCTCTTATTCTCTCTACTTCTATCTCCCTTCTCTCACTCTCTATTACTCTCTCTCTCTCTCTCTCTCTCTTAGAATACCTCCGACTCTCTCACTCAATCTCACTATCTCACTTTCCCCCCCTCTCTCTCTCTCTCTCTCTCTCTCTCTCTCACGGCCTCTCTTTCTGTCTATCTCTCTATCTAACCATCTCACTGGAAATTCAACTGATGTTCTTACAGAAAAAAGCGGGGGGGAGGGAATTTCTGTACAAACAAAAAGGCTTGAGAGACAATAACGTTTATAATTCTTTTTTCACAAACCGATCGGCGCTTTCGCGCGAGTTTTAGAATTTCGAGATACATTGCAGACTACAATATTTGATTTGCCGCGAAAAAATTGGAGTATTAAATCTAATAATTATTTAAGAAATCTTTTCATTCTAAAATATTAAAAAAATAATTTCTTCACCTTGTAAGCTGATAGATAAATCATAAACTTTTAAGCAAGTTCCATGCCTACTTGGATTCAATTATTAAGCGTAGAATTAAATATTTCTACAGTAAGTATGGATTTTTTATACTTACTCAACTACCTGTAAGTATAGAATTATGAATTTTCAAATACCGTTGAATTTATTTCCTTTGACCGAAAAATATACATTTTTATCTTTACAGAACGCATTTAATTTCAGCTCGTTAGTTTACATTTATATAAGAATTAAAAAAATTGTCTGTCTTCTGCTGATGTTAGAAGCAGTTCACTTATACGTTAAATGATAAATACTCTCTCTCTCGCTCTCTTTCTATGTCTCTCACTATCTCTATCTCTCTCTCACATAGTTACAAAGAATTTTATACAAAAAATATATCCCTTTATATTAACCTATCAATTACTGCTATATTTCATTGCTCGAATCTTAACCATATCAACTAAAAATATCTACGCTCTGGCTAAAGGAGACAAACCTCTCTGGACAATGAGGTGCAAAGATTCATTGAGACTTACCTAATTCACTTCGCCGGATTTACCTCTATGATTTAGAGCATGACCTTGGAATCCACGTTTTTAAGCTTACTTCATCATCATCATCATATCGTGCTGGCAGCACGGATATCCCTGACCCTCTCTCGCCACTCCTCCCTATCGTTCATCGCCCTAGGCAGGTCTTCAGGACAACATCCTGTATCCTCACACAGCTGCTGAATGTACGTTCGAGCTGGTCGTCCTGCCCTTGCGCGGCCGTGTGTGGGGATCCATAAGAGTACATCTCTTATGAGTTCATCTCTGCTTCTCCAGCAATGTCCAGCATGTCTGGCTCGCCTAACTTGAATAGATTTCGTGATAGGGGGCAGGTGGCCGTACAGTTGGTGTCTCGTGGGGTGCCGCTGCCAGGACTTGTTGAGGATTGCACGCAGCATTCTTGTGTAATTGCCATCTAGTTTCTTCTCGAGCCGTTTTGTTAGCGTCCATGTGACCTGCCCAAATCGTCGAGGATTTCGTAACCCATGAGAAATTTATTGAATAATTTAGTTATTTTTCTTTGATCAACTTCGCTTAATGCAAGGCATTATCGCCCAATTCAAACACATGAAACATAAGTTCCTAAATTAGACAACATTCCACGTTTATCTGCACGGCTTTCAAATCCCAGTCGGAGTAAAGCAATTCACAATGCCTTGCGCGCTAACTACCCTGATACTACCAAGCACAGAGAGTATCTTCCATGGCTAGAAATGCTTCGGTCCCGAGATACACGTGCAATAATGTAGCATGTACCAAAATATAAAATGAAACCGTTGACTCACCTTTTTAGAGATAAAATCAACTCCCCAATATTATCTTCAGACAAGGGCTTTGAGTTCAAAATCTATTTCAGGACTAGAATTCCATTCTACTGGTGCGTGAAAAGAATCGGCTCCTCACCAACCAGTATCAGTGCGATGGAATCCTGATTGTTGCATGACGACACCTAAAGTTCAATGGTGAACCTGAACAATGTTTAAATCAATTGAGAAAATGTTTATTGTGTCTTGAAATAACTAAAACTTAAATTGTTTAAACTCTATAAAAATAAACTGTATCATTCTAAAAATACCTGGAGACACAATTGAAAACATTTGAAACGGTTGAATTCTTTGGACAATTTGAACAATCATTCAATCTTGATGGACATTGTTTTGTAAACATGAATAAAAGACTCATATATATTTTCTAGCCTCCTTAAACTAATATATATATATATATATATATAACGAGAATGAGAGAGAGGGAGAGAGGGGAAGGGAAAGAGAGAGATATGTACATATTTCGAGTTAATTTGTAGCGCTGTTTATCAGCGTAATTCTATCTCTGTCTTTCCGTCTCTCTCTCTCTCTCTCTCTCTTTATATATATATATATATATGTCATGGTACCTACCTTACGGACAATAATAAACTCTTCCTGGGCACCTTTGGTGGTGTAATGGTTAGCAAACTAGACTAGTAAACCTACACGAGTGAGTTCGAGTCTCATTGGGTGCCCCATTCATTTGGCCTTGTGCTACATCGAAGCAAAGAGCTTCGTAAATTACCACCTCTGGTAGTGTAACGGTTAGCAAGCTAGACTAGCAAACCTACACGGGTGTATTCGAGTCTCATTGGGTGCCCCATTCATTCGGCCTTGTGCCACATCGAAGCAAAGAGCTTTGTAAATTACTATAATAACCTCTTCCTATTACAATGAATACCGGGAGAATATTAATCTCGGTGTTGAATTCTCCCCAGCCTCGGTCAGCCTTGTTTTACTCAGGGCTCTGATCTGGTCGAGTGCTGGCTGGTTGACTCACCATTTCCTTCGGCCTCAGGGGACCATGCCCGCCAGGCTTTTACCACTTAGGGGGTGTGTTTTATTGCCTGGCGCATGAGGCGCCTCTAATAAGGGGAATGCCGACGGGGCCGAAGGTATTTTTGGCATAGCCGGACGCGTGTGGGCTTCGGCCCTACGTACGGACCGACCTTAAAAACTGCCTTGTGCCATACTTATCCGGCCATAGGACGGAAAACAAATACCTAACTTCCCTCCAGCCTAACACTTTGGCAGTCAGACTGACGTTCAACACTCTTTTACCTATGTGGTATTTATACTTTCGTTCTATATACTTGTTTCACGTAATCCCGAGTTCGTTTCTTTCTTCCGAACCTTTTACTGGTCCACAACAATATATATATATATATATATATATATATATATATATCCCTACACATATACACTCGCATATAGTGAAAGAGATTGATTTAGAAAGAGAGGCAGATCTGGAAATAGAGGTGCCCGTCGTATAGTGGTTATCATCACAGGATATGGACACGGCGATACGAGTTCAATTCCTGGACGAGACTGATTGCATTTCACATAGCACTAATACCCCTAGGAAAGATATGAATCCAATTATTCTCCCTCCAGCTATGGGTAAATAATAGGACAGACTAGGTTCTTCAGCCTTGGTGAGCCAATTAGTCTAGGAGAAGGAAAACTCTGAATTCAAACCTGCTAAACTCCGATTAAAAAATGACCTTGTGTCATATCCTGCCGGAACGGAGGGGTCGGGTAAATAGGAAATAGATGTTGGGGAGGGAGAGGGAGAGATAGAGAAAGATGGTGCGATATATAATTTTATACATTCTACTATATGTCGACACACCCATATATATATATATATATATATATATATATATATATATATATATATATATATATATATATATATATATATATATATATATATATATATATATATATATATATATATATATATATATATATATATATATATATATACTATCACAAACGCGCACACTCACACGCACACAGACATAAATTTATACACCCTAAGATATTTCTACATACTTAATACTCAGCATTATAATGTATGTATCGAGGGTAAAGAGGAGCAATCCAGGCAGAGAAGTTGCACCCTCCCCTAAACGCTTTCTCTTTCCTCCTTGGTACTGTGTTAGTTGGTCTCTGTGTGTGTGTCTCTCTCGCTCGTTGGGGGAGGAAATAGAGAAGAAGATTGCAAGGGCAAGAGATAGAGACAGAGTGAGAGAGAAAGATAGATAGAGAGGAAGAGAGAGAAAGAGTAAGAGAATTGCATGTAAAAACGAATTACATCATATCTCTCGAAGTATCCTCTCTCTCTCTCACACACTTTCACCCTCTCTTATATATATATATATATATTAGAAATGAAGATTGTAAGCGGGAGAGAGAGAGACAGAGCGAGAGACAGAGACAGATGCATGGAAAAACAAATTACATCATATCTCTCGAAGTATCCTCTCTCTCTCTCTCTCACTCACTTTCTCCCTCTCTTATATATATATTGTCATCCACAGAAAGATCTGTTTCGTTCTATCAGAACTCATCAGTGTGGCTAGACAGTATCTCCCCGTAGCTGGGATCGAAACCCGGTTGAATGAAACACCAAGCCAACCTTCTAACCATTTAGCTACAAGGAGAAATTAGCTACGAAGTGCATTTTTAAACGGTTATGAATCACAATTAGTATTGTTTACATACATCCGTTCAAACGGCCGCCGAGATCTCAATTCAAATACGAAGAGACTTGCAAAGGCGCTAATGGCAACACGAATACTTCTTCGCTAGAGAACTCAACCCTACGGGGGTAGGGGAGTATATATATATATATATATATATATATATATATATATATATATATATATTAGAAATGAAGGTTGTAAGCGAGAGAGAGCGAGAGCGAGAGACAGAGACAGATGCATGGAAAAACAAATTAGTTCTGAATATGTACATGATATCTTTCCATGTATCCTTTCTCTTTCTCTTTCTCTTTCTTTCTTTCAGCTTCTTATATATATATATATATATATATATATATATATATATATATATATATATTAGAAATGAAGATTGTAAGCGAGAGAGAAAGAGAGAGAGAGAGCGAGAGACAGAGACAGATGCATGGAAAAACAAATTACATCATATCTCTCGAAGTATCTTCTCTCTCTTTCTCTCTCTCTCTCTCTCTCTCTCTCTCACCCACACACTTTCTCCCTCTCTTATATATATATATATATATATATATATATATATAATTGTCTCGGAGTTGTTTGTATCTTGGCTTTTTTCTTTTCTCTCATACTTTAATCTAACTGAACTTTTTCTACATGTCTGGTTCTTTTTCTCTTTGAAAAAAGAAAATTTAGTTTCGCGCGGAAATTAATTTTAATGCATGCTTTGACATTTTACTTATTAGTATCTATTGATGTTGTTGCAACATTCGCTCCTTTTTTTAATGTATATTTGCACACATCCTTCAGTTTCTTTTGAAGTAATGACTATAAAATAACCCGCATCTACTCATGTATAGATCGACTTCTGCGAATAATTCCACTATCGTTGTTAGCCGATACGTAAGAAATCGATATTGTTTTAATGTATTTTGTTGGCCTTTTTGACATAAGGAGGAGTTTATAGTAAATAGAGTGAGCGATAAAAGTTCAAATCCTGCACAGGACTTATTCCATTTTAATTTACGGTAATGTTCTGGGGAAAAACATCAATCTATCAATTCTTCCCCAAGGTATGAGAATATAAATGAACTGATTGGGGTTTTAGATCTGGTAGGGTTGCGTTGTGTTGCGTTGGGTTGGGTTGTTGTTTTTTTTTTCATGACATATCAAACATTGTTTCTTATTTAATACCAAAACCTGATTTTACAAATATACTGAATATATAATTTAAAAACACATTTTGTAGACACACACAGAGAAATGATACAACAATTCTATTTCAAACAATTAAATTTAACATAAGTCAATAAATTTAAATGGTTCCAAGTACTGCTACGTATCACACAATTTATTTAAATATCAGTTATATGTTTAAACATAGTTTAATGATCAAACAGTTTTATTTCTCGCAATTCAATTTAACATAAGTCAATAAATTTAAATGGTTCCAAGTACTGCTACGTATCACACAATTTATTCAAATATCAGTTATATGTTTAAACAGAGTTTGATGATCAAACAGTTTTATTTCTCACAATTCAATTTAACATAAGTCAATAAATTTAAATGGTTCCAAGTACTGCTACGTATCACACAATTTATTTAAATATCAGTTATATGTTTAAACATAGTTTAATGATCAAACAGTTTTATTTCTCGCAATTCAATTTAACATAAGTCAATAAATTTAAATGGTTCCAAGTACTGCTACGTATCACACAATTTATTTAAATATCAGTTATATGTTTAAACATAGTTTAATGATCAAACAGTTTTATTTCTCGCAATTCAATTTAACATAAGTCAATAAATTTAAATGGTTCCAAGTACTGCTACGTATCACACAATTTATTTAAATATCAGTTATATGTTTAAACATAGTTTAATGATCAAACAGTTTTATTTCTCGCAATTCAATTTAACATAAGTCAATAAATTTAAATGGTTCCAAGTACTGCTACGTATCACACAATTTATTTAAATATCAGTTATATGTTTAAACATAGTTTAATGATCAAACAGTTTTATTTCTCGCAATTCAATTTAACATAAGTCAATAAATTTAAATGGTTCCAAGTACTGCTACGTATCACACAATTTATTTAAATATCAGTTATATGTTTAAACATAGTTTAATGATCAAACAGTTTTATTTCTCGCAATTCAATTTAACATAAGTCAATAAATTTAAATGGTTCCAAGTACTGCTACGTATCACACAATTTATTTAAATATCAGTTATATGTTTAAACATAGTTTAATGATCAAACAGTTTTATTTCTCGCAATTCAATTTAACATAAGTCAATAAATTTAACTGGTTCCAAGTACTGCTACGTATCACACAATTTATTTAAATATCAGTTATATGTTTAAACATAGTTTGATGATCAAACAGTTTTATTTCTCACAATTCAATTTAACATAAGTCAATAAATTTAAATGGTTCCAAGTACTGCTACGTATCACACAATTTATTTAAATATCAGTTATATGTTTAAACATAGTTTGATGATCAAACAGTTTTATTTCTCACAATTCAATTTAACATAAGTCAATAAATTTAAATGGTTCCAAGTACTGCTACGTATCACACAATTTATTTAAATATCAGTTATATGTTTAAACATAGTTTAATGATCAAAGAGTTTTATTTCTCGCAATTCAATTTAACATAAGTCATTTGTTTGCTCTCAGTTCAAATGACAAACAGTTCTATTTGACCCATAGATGGAATCGTACCGGATGCTACCACTCCAGGTCATAGTGGACTTGGGAGTAACGGCAATGAATAATGTATTCCGCGTTCCTCAAAGCTCCAGTATTACTAGAGCCTCACACTCAGATTTTTTAGTATCATATCCAGGACACTCAAGAGGGGATTTTACCCCTCTGCAGTGATACTGTCGGTGTATTCTACAGCATCAGGTGACTTGACTACAACTTGTTTGGGCATTTACCCTAGTAGTAGGAAAACCCCACATATAACCATCTTAAGTGGTCGGGTAGGTATCTAGCTCAACTCGATAAGGGGTCTGGTGACTTCAGGTTTGCAGCCCACTCTCGCCAAAAAATACAAACCAGAAAATCAGACGTCTAAGCAAATACATCTTTGTTTCTCTAGATAGGTGATAGCAACATACAGTTTCTGCAGTTTACAGAAAAAGTTACAGCAGAATTACCTCCATTTTTTTTTCTTTATGTCTATTTTGTTAACGACGAATGTTGATATGCCATTAAACAAAAAAAAGCAATCAATCAATGAATCAATCTGACCCTGATGCAAAGAAATTAGTGAGAAAGCTTGAAAAAACAAAAACAATAAGGACATGCCAAGGAGAGTTCCGTCGTCTTTACCCAAATTTGTCAATATATATATATATATATATAAGGAGAGAGAGAGATAGAGAGAGAGAGAGAGAGAGATTGGAGACCTAGTAGTATAAGGGTTACCGTCGTAGAAAATGAACTGGACAATTTGAACCCAAAACCTCGGCGTGCTATTTCCATTTCCTATAGGGCTAATACCCTAACGTAAGTTATCAATTCATCTGTTCTCCAAACAGGTCAAGGTTTCTTTGTCTAATGGCATATCAACCTTCGTAGGTTATTTAATGCCAAAGGCATCCTTCAAGAAGATCAGCCGTGATGCTATTTCACCTATAGCTGGGAGAATAAGGGGGTCTCTAACTTTCCCAAGGGTGTTTGTCCGAAAGTGAACGTAAGAGCACGACTCTATTTTAAACTCGCTTTAACAATTACACCACGATGAAACCCTCTCCAAACAGCCATGAGTAAAATAGGAGGACATACTGCGTTCTCTAACCTTGGCATGGTAACAGATCTAGATGAAGGAAAACTCTGAATCCAAATTTGTTAAATTTCACACGAAAAATTTACTTTCTGTCCCGTATCCCTCTTGCGCAGAGTTATACACACACACGTGCATATATATATATATGGAAGTAAATAAGGAAAATAAATCTGACAGTATAAAGAAAAGTAGAAAAAACAAATTATTCAAAATCTGATGAATTTATTATAAAAATCGACGTTTAACTTTTCGGTTATAAAAACCTTCTTTAAGACTTTGAATTCATGAAAGAGTTAAAATAGCGATGGATGTTTGATGAATTTCCACTAGAAAATAAACTATGAATAAACAGAAAGATTCATAACAATATATTTAGCGTTCTTACTTTTGAAGATATTACGTCGTAGGCACATGGAATGATGCTTGAAATTTGTTCGGTTTCTTAAATATATATAAATATATATATATATATATAGCGAGAGTTATTCACTCTCCTCGACATGTAGTCATGATGTTTTGTTCCATAGCTATAGTCCCCTACACATACAGAAATAAAATAATGTAACGAAATATTAAGGTACGCTTACTCACGCGCTGCATTTGTAGCCTGGCTAGGCCTCATAAAAACACGCATCCATACGTAACTATAACACATACACGCATACGCACACACACACATGCACTCACACATTTACAACCACACGTAAACTTTCATACGATTTCTCAACGGTTTTTTGTCTGTATTTTTTCGTATTTTTTTCGATTTCGGATTTTCGATTCAGTCCATTTTCTTAACTGTTGTTAGCAAAAAACTCCATGAAACCCAGGGTCGTCGTCTATATTCCATGAATTAAATATATACATCTAAAGCATATTTATCTATTATATATATATATATATATATATATAGGGTGTCCCAAAAAATGTATACACATTCAAAATAATTGTAAACCTAGAGTTTAATTAGAATTTTATTATTACTGTCTGGATCAGAATGGACGTCAGTTTCTGAACAGGCAGAGAAAAAACAATAAAATGATACTTTTTTACAAATATTTTTACACTTTTGAAATAATAACATTCTTATTAAACACTACGTTTACAATTATTTTTAATGCGTATACATTTTTTGGAATGCCCGGTATATATAAGCAAAGGGGCACAGTGGGAAATTTGTAAATACGAATGACTATCTTTCTTTTTGTAATTATTTCAATATTATCTGCACATGTGAATATTACTTTTACTAAATATATCAAAACTCCTTTCAATAATCTTAAAACTTTTTTCACTTCTTATCTTTTTCTTTTGTAAGTGACTTCACAACTAATTACATCCAGTCATTTTTTTGTCTTTAACCCTTTCATATTCCAACATTCAGTTCTTGGTGAGACTAAAACCCATAGGCTTCAAAGAGAAAAGGAATTATAAGTTTATCTTAATGAATTAGCATACCGTTTATTTTTCTCATTTATCTAACTGTAATTCATCACATTCGTTGCACGTTCTTTTTTTCTACAACAACATCGAAATGGCAGCTTCTCATTTCACTGCTTATAGAAAGTTAGTTTTCATGTATAAGAACACATGCGTATGCGCAGGGTTGTTTCTGTTTCGGTTTGTTGAGTTTTATGGCATATCAACCTTTGTAGGGTATTTAACGCCAAATACATTTTTATGTAAATAATCTGTTCTATCAAAAACAATTCAGTTTAGCATAAGTACACAGTTTAATTCTCAAAAATATTTCCATTTCAAACTATTCAAGCAGTTATATGTAACAATTAAGTTAAATCTAAATACAGTTTTAATGTCGACAAATAGTTCTATTTCAAATAATTCAGTTAAGCATAAGCACGCACTTTAAATGTAAGTACGGTTTAATTGTCAAAAACATTTCTATTTCAAGCTATTCAGTTTACTCAAACAATTCAGTTTAGCATAAGTATGCTGTTAGTTGTATTTAACCCATAGATAGGGCCCTATCAGATGCTAAAATGTCGGGCCAGAGTGAACCTGGGAGCGATGTCAATGAAAGGGTACTCCGCATTCCCCAAAGCTCCAGCATTGCTTGAACCTCGCCATCAGATTTTTAGTCTAATATCCAGGACACTCGTTGCGGGGGGGTATCTCACCCCTATGCAGAGGTGCAGTCAGTGTATTCTACAGCCCAAGCCGACCGGGCAATACACAGAGTTAAATGTCAAACAGTTTTGTTTTAGATAATTCAGTTCAGCATAAGTACACAGTTTAGACGTCAAAAACAGTTCTATTTCGAGCAATTCAGTTCAGCACTAGTACGCAGTTCCAAAGTCAAAACAGTTCCATTTTAAACAATTCAGTTTAGCATAAATACGCAGTTTAAATGCAAAAATCAGTATAGTGAAAGAAGTACGGTTTAGTTCTATTTAACCCATAGATAGGACCCTTATCAGGTGCTACCATTCCGGGCCAGAGTGGACCTGGGAGCGATGGCAATAAAGGGGTACTCTTCATTCCCCAAATCTCCAGCATTGCTCGAACCTCACCATCAGGTTGTTTAGTGTCAAATCTAGGACACTCGTATTCCACAGCCCCAGCTGACTGGGAAAGCGTAGGGTTGTATGTGTCTTTGTATGAGGGAAAACGTGCTTAAGTCTCTGCTCATAGCGGCATGTGGTGTGCATACTCGTGTTACACTGAGCATGTACAATATTTCCTATAAAGGTAAAGAGACGTGTGGTGTAGGTGGAGGCACTCCTGGTCAGATGGCTATTGTCAAAGCAAATGGATACAGTAACTTAAGTTTAACTCCTGGACAAGGCTTTTTGTATATCTCATTGCAGTTATACATTTGGAAAAGGCATGACTCCATCTATTCTCTCTCCTGCTAAATAGGAGGACCGACTGTGCTCCCTAAGATTGGTATGGTAACCAGTATAGGAGAAGAAAAACTCTAGATTTTAACTCTACTTAAAAATATCCTTGTGTAACCTCTTGTACGTCCGGAGGAGTTAAGTACATACAAAAACTGATAATAACTGACTGCCTCACTGAAACATTTTCTTTTAAAAGTAAAGTGAATTTCTTCTAAACAAACGATTTCAATATTTTTATTTATTTCTTGGAAACATTATTCAGTCTAAAACGGTTATTATTAGGGGTTAATATTTCCAATTTCTACTGGATTAAATCACTGTACACAGAAATAAAAACAGCAACAATTATTTTAATTGTCTCGGTTTTCTTAATGTAGAAAATACCTTACTGATTATCGTCACTATAATAAACCCGTGCTATTACAGGCTAATTGGCCAAGTGGGTAGTGGGTTTGCCTATGATCCTGGAGACCTGGGTTCAATCCCAGGTCGAGTCATACTAAATACTTTTAAGATAGTACTTGAGACCGCTGGGCTTAACACTCAGCAATATAATGTACGCATCAAGGGTAAAGTTGAGAATTCCAGAGAAAGGAGCAGCGCCCTCCCCTACACCTCGGTGTTTTAGCTATTGAAAAGGGAGCCTTCTGGTAGCCCTCGACTACGGTGGCCAACTTTACAACTTATCAAGGGGATGCTTGAATCTCTTTCTCGCTCTCTCTCTCTCTCTCTCTCTCACCTATCCGTATAGGCCAACACTCCTGACAGGCCCGCTATCCGATGACCCGCACCCGATGACCCATATTCGGTGACCGCATTGAAATTGCGTATGTAAGTCTTGGTCAGCCATCACTGGTGTCCCTCTGCATAAAAGTCCATCCGAGAACGTCACTTATGACTTCGTCATTACTTCCTCAGTCGTGTCCTGCATATCTAGTTCGTCTTAAATTGATTCACATTGAAGGGCTTCGTCCTTTGTTACAGGGGAATCGACTAATCTCCTATTTGGGAAGCCCGTTCTGTCTTAGTCCTCGTTACGTTTCTCTCGCTCGACTTTCCATGGTCACATAAGTCCATGACCTAAAAATGAGTTTCATTTATGAAGATTCTCAACTTTCGTCTCTATAGTCGATATGTGCCCCAGACTCTCGGGGAAATGTAGATTACAGTGAGAGCTTTTGATCATTTTGGAAACCCTGTGTTTATTATTTTATCAAGTACAGCGTATATGATATTAATAAAAATATTATCACACTTAGGTTTGTCTAATGGTTTTTAATATCAATTGGCATCGTGAAACGATTTCATTTTAAAGGCCAGCACTTCCGTATCATAAGTTTACTGTATTACTCATAAAGCTATGGTGTGTCAAGGCTTC
Organism: Sepioteuthis lessoniana; assembly: GCA_963585895.1. Taxonomy (NCBI): domain Eukaryota; kingdom Metazoa; phylum Mollusca; class Cephalopoda; order Myopsida; family Loliginidae; genus Sepioteuthis; species Sepioteuthis lessoniana. The sequence goes on from OY757931.1 coordinate 25,331,842, forward strand.
TCCAACATTGATTCCAAAAGAAGGAAGTTTTCCTTCAAGACTGAGAGTCAGTAGACCTATCATTCTCTCTACCTAATTCTAGAGACTAACTGCATGGACGATACATGTGAAAGAAATCCCTAGCATTTTTTCACAAGAAACTCACGCGTGTAGTCCATAATCCACCTGCTATACTACTACCAGTGGCGTTTTGACTAAAATGCTGGTCTCTGACCTCAATTTAAGCGGTTTCGATCCCCAGTCTCGCTATTAGGTTCATTTTAAGACTGATACCATTGAAAAAGACATGAATCCCATTAACCTGCTCCCAGTTATGAGATACGAGGATCATTACATAAGTTCCCATACTTTTTTCGTATGAGCACTTTTATTGATAGTACACGCATGAAACTCTAGTCCCCTTTTGAACTTATCTCCTCCGGCTGCAATGCACTTGTTGTAACGTTTCAACAAATTCTGGAAGGCCCCATGTAAGTCCTCTTGTGTGAGCGTGTCAATGACCTTCGTCACAAAATCTTTAATTTCCTCAATTGTCGCATAACGACAGCCTCTGAGCATAGGGAATAATCAAAAGTCACAGGGAGCAAGTTCTGGACTATAGGGAGGGTGGGGAACTGTCTTGATGCCCATCTTGGTCAAATAGTGTATGACAAGGATGGAGTTGTGGATTGGTGCATAGTCCTGGTGGAAATTCCACTGACACGATTTGAAGATTGCTGGACACTTCCGACGGAATCTCTTCCTGAACCCCCTTAAAACCTCAACATAGTAACCCTTACCCTAACCCTTTGGCCAATCAACTCTGGTCTATTGACTTCCTTACTCCTTCCACACCGCTCATCATCCCTCACAGACTCCGTGCCTTCCTTGAATCTCTTATGCCCCTTAAAAACTGATGTTCGATTCATGCAAGATGGTCGAAAAGCAGTCTGAAGCATTCCATACGTTTCTGTGACATTTTTCCGAGTTTAAAATAGAATTTTATTGCATATCATTCTTCTAAAGTGTCCGGACGTCCAGATTGTATTTTTGAAATTCACCAGCTGTGACAATCAGGCTTTAGTAGGGTGTATTTCAATTGCTGCTGTAGCAGTTCATTTGAACCTGAAATCATAAAAATTGGTCAGTCATCTCATAAGATGGATAACAATAACTTGGTGAATTTTCAAGTGTCTACGACAATTTTAAATGCCTGTAAAAAAAGTCTTCAAACTTATTGAATGCACCACGTATATAGTATCTCTGCTGTTATTCAGCGATGCTATCTTTAGGATTAAATAACGCAAAAAGTTTGATATGTTCTTAAAAGCACCGAGAGTACGGCAATTACACAAGAATGTTGCGAGCAATATTGAACAAGTCCTGGCAGCAACACTCCATGAGGCACCAACTATACGGCCACCTGCCTCCTATCACGAAAACTATCCAGGTTAGACGAACCAGACATGCAGGACACCGCTGGAGAGGCAGAGACGAGCCAACAAGTGATGTACTCCAATGGACCCCCCAGATATGGCCGAGCAAAAGCAGGACGGCCAGCTCGAACATACATTCAGCAGCTATGTGATGATATGGGATGTAGCCCTGAAGACCTGCCAGAGGTCATGAACGATAGGGAGAAGTAGCGAGAGAGGTCCAGGGATAACCATGCTAACGGCACGACATGGTGATGATGATGATGATGTACAACTTTGCTGATCTCTTGGCCCAATCGTCTGGGGCTGTAGAAACGACCGCTTCTCAGCAGGGAAGTAAGACCCACCCACAACTAATATCCTAGATATGACACTAAACAATCTCATATTAAGGTTCCAGTCTTGCTGGAGCTTTGGGGAATGAAGAGTACATCTTCATTGCCATCGCTCCTACGTCCACTCTGGCCCGAAGTGTTAGTACCTGATAGTGTCCTATGTATGAGTCAAATAGAAAAGAACTGCGTAGTTTTGCTAAACTGAATTGTTTGAAATAAAACTGTTTTAGACATTAAAACTGCGTATATATGCTAAATAGAACTGTTTGAAATCGAACTGTTTTTAAATAGAACTAAACTGTGTACTTATAGTAAATTGAATTGTTTGAAATAGAACTGTTTTGGGATTTAACTGTTTGTAAATAAAAACTATATACTAAACTGAATTGTTTGAAATTTAATTGGGCGTTAAATGACCCGAAAAGGGTTGATACACCGTAAAACATATCAAACAACCAACCAACCAAACCTTTGCTGATCTCCAATACTTCCTTTCCACTAAATATTCTTTCGTACATTTTATCTTTGCCACTTATGCATCTCATTCTCTTGCACAGTTTCTAGTGAATGTCTAAACCATCAGGTTGTATTGTTGAACTGTCAACTTTTTCGTTCTTTTTACTATTACACAGTAAGCTTACTCTCATAACTATATATGGAGCCGTGCTAAGTGTAACGGTTATCATATTAGAAAATTGAATAGGTGCTCCAAGTTCAAATCTCAAACTCAGCAACTTGCGTTTTACTTTGAACTAAAGACTTTTTGCCTGTTCTCACTTCAGCTAAGTTTAAGAAGTAGGGCAGACTGGAGTCTTTAATCTTGGTTTTATAACCCGTCTATGCAAAGAAACATTCTGATTTCAAACCTGCTTAAAAATTGACTTCGTGTCACATACTTCAAAGGCGGAAGAATTAAGTAAATACACGTTTTCATTCAGAGACATTATCTATTATCCCATTCAACTAACTACAACCAGAACTTTTGTCAAATATGTAAGTCTCTCTCAAACTTTTCATATATATCATTACTATTTACAATCTTTCTGCATAAAAACATTTCTATATCTTCCATCTTATTTTCTTACGAATCTTATTTCTTGTTTAATTTCTTGTTTGATTGTTCTAGCAATAAGAGTAGTTGAGTTAAACAAATTGTTTTTGTCCAAACGGCTGGGGCTGTAGAATACACCGACTGATTCTCTGCAAAACGGTAAAAAACCCAAACAAGTCTCCTGCATATGACACTCACCAATCAGATTGTGAAGTCCCCGTAATGCTTGAGCATTGGAAAATGCAGAGTACTTTTTCATTTCTATCGCTTCCAGGTCCACTCTGACCTGGAGTGGTAGTACCTGATAGAGTCCTATCTTCGGGTCAAAGAGAACTGAACGGTGAAATTATGCTAAACTGAATTATTTGAAATAGGACTGTTTTGCCATTTAAACTGCGAACTTATGCTTGACTGAATTGTTTGAAATGGAACTATTTTTGTATGCTAAACTGATTTATTTGAAATATAATCGTTTTTAAGTAGAATTTGTGTCTACGCTAAACTGAATTATTTGAAATAGAACTGTTTTGAGCTTTAACTCTGTAAACAAAAATTATACTTATACTAAACTGAATTGTTTGAAATAAAACTGTTTGACTAAATTGAATAGCTTGAAATAGAGATGTTTTTGACTATTAAACTGTACTTATGCTAAACCGAATTTTTTGAAATGGAACTGTTTATTTATACATTTGACATTAAATAACATACTAAGGTGGATCTGTCATAAAACCCGAAGAAATAGATTGTTTTTTATATTCCTCTCACTTATTAGACAATCACAATTACCAACATAGCAATCATCGGTGACTGTTTATATTACAGCTATGAAAGAAAATGATATCCCCGACGTTAGTGCACGGAGAAGACAAATCCATGCAACTGGTAATTTTGATTCTTTGAAATATAGATGACGAAGCTTGCTGATAGTTTTCATCTTTCTGATGCCCGTCCATTACGATATAACTGAATTAATGTGCAGAATTGTTATCTATTTGACAAAGTCTTTGTATGTTAATAGCTATCAAGCATTTGACAATTTCAACCAAATTATGATGTCAATAATTATATCACTGACCACTTTTGTTATATATAGCTTAGACGTAATGCTCATGGCTTACAAATAATATTTATAAATTCAATAACACTAAGCACATTTCAAGAAGACTTTTTATACAACCGAATACAAGTCAAAGATTTTTCAGTAGCTGCCTTAAACGGTATCACGTGGCAAGGCGATTTACTTATCAATCAACCGGATTATATGATAGATTCTTATAAATGCAATCTAATATTAGATATACAGTTGAATCACATCCAAAATGGCTGCACTAAAACGAATTATGTATCGTATTCAGTCACTATATCTGTACTGTATATCTGCGGTGACAAATGTCCGCGTGTCTTTTCGAGAGAGGAGATGGTTTGATTTCTTTGTTTTAATGGCATATCAACCTTTGTAGGTTATTTAATGCCAGAACCATTCTCTTAGAAGAACAGTAGTGGTACTATTTAACCCATAGTTGGGAGGATAAGAGGGTTCATACCTTTCCCAAGGGTATTTGCCCGAAAGTGAACGTGATAGCGCGACTGGAGTACGAACTCGCGTACTACGATTCCGCAGTCCATCGCTTTAACCACGAAGACACCCCTCGAGAGAGGAGAGTTTGATGGATAGCTACTTTGAACTATAACTGAATGAAAGTGTTGCATAAAGTAGTGAGTTGCCCAGTCGCCTGGGGCTGTAGAATACACCAACTGCACCTCTGCAGAGGAGTAAGACCCCTTCAACGAGAGTCCTGGATATGATACTAAACAATAAAATGGTCAGGTTGCAGTAATGCTGGAGCTTTCGGGAATGCAGAGTACCCCTTTATTGCCATCGCTCCCAGGTCCACTCTATCTATGGGTTAAATAGAACTAAAGGCATACTTATGCTAAACTGAATTGTTTGATTAAACTGAATAACTTAAAATAGAAATGTTTTTGACAATTAAACCATACTTACATTTAAACTGCGTGCTTATGCTAAACTGAATTATTTGAAATAGAACTATTTTCATAAAATGGATTTGGCGTTAAAAAACCTACAAAGGTTGATCTGACATAAAATCCAACCAACCAAACCTAAAGTAGTCAGTGTGTCATAAAAAGCAGATTTCGGCTCTTTATCAATCTTTTCTGTGAAGGGTGGTCGAATTCTATATCGTTCCTTCATGACACGAGAAACACACAGATTCCTGACTTCTTTCTGGATAAGATGTATTTCTCTTTCCTCGTTAATTTCAACGCCCCAAGTTTCACGGTTTTTCTCATCATTTTTCACCAAAATGGCTGTCAATATACGATTGATTTTTAAAAGACAATAGTTAGTTATTTCTTGTGGCTCGATTCTGATATCAACTAGACTCTTCGATGAAGGAGATCAAAACAGTCTGTTTTCCGGTTTGATGATCAGTTACACACTTCTTCGTACAAACATACGTTATACTGGTAAGGTGCCCTCTCTGACGGTCTAATATCCTCTGAACTATCTTACAGGATATATCTCCTTACCACTCAAAATTCTTCGCATGTATATTTTCAGGCCGTCTATCATGACCGCTACGCTTAACGTTTGTGTGTGTGTGTGTGTGTGTGTGTGTGTGTGTGTATCGGCTGACTGATGATTCAATTCTTTTTTTTTTTTTTTTTATAAATCTATCTCTGACTTTAATTTGATTAAGCTTGACTGAGTAATTCTTAAGTTTATTCCTTTATCTAAAACAAGTTTAAACTCTAGCTGTACCATCTTCCCCACAACATAATGTAACGTTGTAACTGCCAGTACGTGGTAAGACCATTTACTTATCAATAAAAATTAATACAAGACTTTATGCTTAGAAATGCAAAGACATATTAAATATACAGATTAATTACAACGGAGTTACATATCTAACAAAATGACGTATACACATTTCATTGCAACAGATAGTAAAATATAAAGTCATAATGACACGTCTGCTACAACCAGCAAATTTTAATTAACTCGATATTTTTCTTTCTTTTCTTCTTTTTTCTCATTTTCTTCGGTTATTATTATTATTCCTTTCTTCTTTTTTTTATCTTTCTCCTTTTCTTTGTATCATTAGGAATCTTGCACTTCTTGCAATACCATGTTCAATAAAATGCAATTTCAGTGTCTCGTTTCGTCTGCCGGCCAGTCTGAGTGTTTACATTTCTTTCAATCAGATTCGGACCACGTGCCTCACACACTCACACACACACACATGTGTTAGCCCTTCTGCAAATCCACGTTTTTGTACGTCCACACACCGAGGAACAAAAAGCCTATAAGAAAACGTTTTTACCGTCTCAAGTTGTGACCAAGACAATGAAGAAAATGGTTTATTTCCAAACCATCTATATTCCATTGCCATTTCTATCCTTTTTATTTACTTTCAACAGAGTATATTAATATACGATTAATGCATCGAACGATTCCTAAATACCAATGTACAATATATATATATATATATATATATATATATTGGTCAAGTGGGTAGAGTGTTCGCCAATGGTACAGGAGACCTCGGTTGAATCCCAGGTCACGTCATAACACAAACTTTAAAAATGGTTCTTGATACTCCCTTGCTTAACACTCAGCAATATAAGACACATATCAAGGGTAAAGTGGAACAATCCAGGGAAAGGAGTAGCACCCTGCCCTACATCTCGGTGTAGCAACTATTGAAAAGGGAGCCTTCTGTTCACCCTCGCCAAAAGGTTGCCAACTTTACTTTTTCTATATATATATCAGTCCTATATAAAATGTTCGTCAAACAATGAGTCTAGAAGTTACTCCAAGTAAATCAATTTTACTCATTACTTAACAGAAATGATGTTAACGGATACACACCCACATGCAAGTATCAGAAAATATATACTCAGTGTATAATCTTACTAATGTTACTAATGAGGTCTTAATAATAATACTAATAATAATGACAATAATCAAAAAACAAAAATGGGAAGAAAAACATCTCTGTGGGCGTTTTAAACGACTAATAAACATCTTACATAACAAAACCTGAACATGGCCAAGAAAAAGAAAATTTAGGAGAGAAACAAAATCACTTCTAATAGCAGTATAAAATAGTGCCATAAGAACCAATCATATCAAAGCAAGCATAGATAAGACTCAACAAAATAGCAAATAGAGGCTATGCGGTAACAGAGATGAAACCATCAATAACATAAGAAGTGAATGCAGCAAATTAGCACAAAAGGAATATAAGACTAGACACGACTGGGTGGACAAGGTAATCCATTGGGAAATTTGCAAGAAATTTAAATTTGACCATACCAAGAAATGGTATCTGCCCAACCCTGCACCTGTCCCAGAAAATAACACGCATAAACTCCGATGGGACTTTAACATACACACGGATCACCTAATATCGGCCAGAAAACCAGGCCTAATAATAATCAACAAAAAAAAGAGAATATGCAAAATTGTCGTCTTTGCTGTCACGGCTGACCACATAATAAAACGGAAAGAATATGAAAAAAAGGATAAGTACCTCGACCTTGCTAGAGAATTGAAAAAACTATGGAACATGAAGGTGACAATTATACTAATTGTAATTGCTGTGTTGGGAACAGTAACTAAAGGATTACTAAAGAGACTGGTGGCTTGGAGGTTGGCGGACGAGTAGAGACCATCCAAACTACTACATTATTGAGAACGGCCAGAATACTGAGAAGAGTCCTGGAGACTTGTGGAGACTAGTGGAGACTTGCTGTCACTCAAACTGCAGTGAAAGACCATCAGCTGACGCTGATAGGAAAATCTCTAATAATAAAAATAATAATAACAATTAGCTAACGATTGTGTAAAAAGAATTTCAAAGGAGTAAATAATAAAAGCAGTAATTTCAACAAAGTGATAAATAAAAAAAATCCTTAGTAATACCCACTGTCAGATATTCTGTACCCTTCTGAAATTAAACTAAGGAAGAACACAAACAACTTGACCAGAAGATAGGAAAGTTGATGCCGATATTGAAGGCTTTATATCCGAGAAATGGCATAAATAGATATGAGTCAAGGAAAAAAAAAAGGAAGATGACACACCGTTATTCAAGATTGTTTCGATACATCAACATGAAGACTTGAAGACTACATAAAGAAGAGAAAAGGAAGACTGATTATGGTGACAAAAACAACAGCAAAGGCAAGATAAAGATCAATAGAACAACAATAACAAGATAACAGAGGTTGGAAGAAAAACAACTGTATGGCTATTTCAAGCGACAAATTGACGAAATCTCATTACACAAGTGATTGGTTATGGCCACGAAAAGGGAAATCTTAAGAGAGAAACTGAATCTCTTCTACTAGCAGCACAAAATGACACCGTAAGGACGATCTATAGTAAAGCGGAAATCGATAAGATTTAACAGATTAGCTCTTGTAGGTCATGTGGTAAAAGAGACGAAAAAATTGATCACATGCCAAATGAATGAAGCAAACTAGCACAAAACGCGTACGAGACTAGACATAACTGGGTGGTGAAGGTTATCCACTGGGAATTGTGCAATGAAGAGAAATTTGACGATACAACCAAATAATATAGTGTAATGGTTATAGTCGTAGGAAATGGACATGGCGACACGAGTTCAAATCCTGGAGCAGGCTAATTACATTTCACATAGCACTAATACCCTTGGGAAAGGTATGAATCCATTTATTTTCCTTCTAGCTATTGGTAAATAGTAGGGCAGACAAGGTTCTTCAGCCTTGGTGAGGCAACTAGTGTAGGAGAAGGAAAACTCTGAATTCAAACCTGTTAATCTCTGCTTTAAAAAATTGACCTTGTGTCATATACTGCCCGAGCGGAGGGGTTGGTAAATATGGATACTACCAAATAATACAGGAACCGGCCAGAATCCGTCCTGTGTAAAGAGATTCGCACATTTCTCTGGAATTTTGAGATACAGACGGAAGATTTTATACCAGAAAGAAGAGCAAACCAAGTGATAATTTAAAAAAAAAAAGAAATAAGACACTTGCCGTAGAGTAGACTACGCTGTCTAAGCACTCCTCAGAGTGAAAATCAATGAAAGCAAAAAAAAAAAAAAAAAGATTAAGTACATAGACCTTGCCAGAGAAATTAGAAAGCTGTGGAAAATGAGAGCTGCAGTGATACCAATTGTAATAGACACGGTCCTCAAAGACTTTTAAAGGGGACTTGAAGAGTCTGAAATTAGAAAACGAATCAAGACCATTCAAGCATGTTAGAGATCGGTCAGAATTCTTAGGAGAATCAACAAGACTTGAGGAGACTTGCTGTCACTCATAGTCCCGTGATAACCAACCAGCTGCAGTGAAAAAAATGCAACGAATACAGTAATGATATTCTGAAGGATAGCAAATGTAGATAATGTGGAGACATTAAACTGTTTATCACAAAATATGCAGATGCAGCAAATAAGCGAAAAATGAATAGAAGGCGAGGCTCAACGAAATGGGAAAGGTGATCTACAGGGAATTGTGTAAGAAACTAAAATCTGCCCATGATAACAAATGGTATAAGCACGAAAGCGTACAAGAAAACAAGACGATACAAATCTATGAAATTCAAAGATCGAAGCAGATTACAATATCCAGACTTGAAGTACAGGCCCAGCGTTATTTAACAAAAAGAAAAAAAAAGAGCTTGATCCCAAATAAATCTTCCTTCAAACCAGACCACCAATTGAAAATAAAAGACAGTGAAAAGATATACGAATATTTGGATTTTGCCAGAGAACTAAACAAATTGTGGAACATGAGGTAGATAGCAATGCCAAGTGTAGATGGTACGCTTCAAATAGTCACCAAAAGCTTGTAAAAAGGGACGAGGAATTGTTTTGGTTTTATTTGATTCCTTAGCTTAATGGCATATCAAACTTCATGTGTTATTTAATACCAAATCGATCCTTTAAAAAATGCAGTGATACTATTTAATCCTTAGCTTGGTAGGATAAGAGAGTTCATACCTTTCCTTCGTGTATTTGTTCGAAAGTGGTAGATGAATTATAGAGAAAGAATGGAGACAATCTTGACCACATTGTTGAGATTGGCTAGAATGCTAAGAAGATTTCTGGAGACCAGAGGGGACTTGCTTTGACTTAAAGGTGTGAAAAACGCGCAGGTGACAATCCAAATTGCATCATTGTTGAGACCGGCCAGAATACTGAGAAGAATTCTGGAATCTTGAAGAGATTTGCTGTCACTCAGCCTTCTGTGGAAAACCCTCTGCTTACGTTACGGTGAAGAACTCTCAAATGAGTTAAATCTCGGACAGAAAGACCAGACCTAATAATAATCAACAAAAAGAAGAGTACTTGTAAAATTGTCGACTTTGCTGTCCCGGTTGACCACAGAATAAAACTGAAAGAATGGGAAAAGAAGGATAAGTACTTCAACCTTGCTAAAGAAGAGAAAAAACTATGGAACGTATAGGTGACAATTATGTCAATTGTAATTGATGCGTATAGAACAGTAACTAAAGGATTACTAAAGTGACTGGAGGACTTGGAAGTTAGCGGACGAGTGGAGACCATCCAAATTACTACATTATTGAGAACGGCCGGAATACTGAGAAGAGTCCTGGAGGTTTGAGGAGACTTGCTGTCACTAAAACTCCAGTAAAAAACCATCAGCTAACGCTGATGTGAAAAACTCTAATGAAAACAAAAGCATTGCTAAGATTGGTCAGAATCCTGAGACGAGTCCTGGAGACTTGAGGAGACTTGCTGTCACTCAAACTCCAGTGAAAAACCATCAGCTAACACTGATGTAAAAAACTCTAAAGGCGTAAATAATAATAATAATAATAATAATAATAATAATAATAATAAGAAGAAGAAGAAGAAGAAGAAGAAGAAGAAGAAGAAGATAAGAAGAAGAAGGTGTAGAAGAAGTGGAGAAACTCTAGCAAAGAGGTGTCTATTGGGAGACTCAATCAATTTATCATAGAATTTATGCCACTGAATTATCAACTGTGAAAATACGAAGTAAGCTATATGGTTGAGATTTGATATTTTTCAAGAATGTAGAATAACTAGAAAACCTTATTTGAAATATTTGTATCTTCAGCCAAGATGTATTAATGTAACTATGGGTTTAGAATTGTGCCATACATGTGAGAAAAAAGAAACAAGAAAAAGAATAGAAATTCTATCTGAAAAGCATCAAAACACTGAGAGAAAATAAAAAGAACATTTACGAGGAAATGTTAGCAGCGGACATCATCAATGAAACGGAGACTAAAAAAAAAGTAAGAAAAGAGTAACTCAGAATGGGACATATTCTTAAAACTAAAATCTGCAGCAAAAATCTCACGATAAACACAACAAAACAGTTCAATTTGTAATCTACATCTGTCTATTCTTATAATTAACAAAGGACGACAGATGAAGAAAATTTATTACAATGCAATAAACCCCTTCTGTCTGAGTCTTTTTAGATGAGGCTTGATATATAATATTTTGTATGTAATTTTTCCTTGAGGTTAGAATAATCGATAGGGAAGAACATTGAAAAAGAAGACGTATCAAAGAAGTAGAACATATGTTCGACCATACTGACTTCTTGAGTAGATCAAGTATGGAAATGAACACAATCTAGGAATCAATAACTGGAAAATTAAATCAAATTGTTTTAAAGAAAATTACTTAAAAAATATTAAGAATAACTGATGCCATTTGATTTGAAGTTTCGAATTCATCTCATGGCGCTTCTCGTGAAACTTCTTGCGATTCTTCTCGGATTGATAGGTGGGAAATAAACAATGATGTTCCTATTTGAAGAAAATCCTTATATTTTTTGAACACCTTGTTTGATCAACGGTTAAAATTTAGAAATGATTTCACACGTTAAATCATTTCTAATCCCATATAAACGAGGGACACCTGAAGAAGGCCACAAAACTCAGCGGCAGAAACGTTTTGTAAAAACTAACAACAATAAAGATGAGGACAACTGTCCGAAAAATAACACACTAAATATTGCACCAGACTTTACATTCAAGGGATAACAAAGACCAAGAATGAATCGAGAAAAGGAGATCGAGGACTCACAAGACTTTCAACCTCGGCAGATTCTATGCATCTATATTGGGGTCGTTTTCTGTGTTTAATGGCATATCTATCTTTGTGGTTTATTTAATGCCAAAGCCATCTTTGTGTAGGTAGATCATGTGAATCACCGACCGGACCACGTGGGCGATGTGAAGTTACTGATACACAGCCCACAGCAGTAACGGTCTGTCTTCAAACTTGGAGTCACAGAGAAGCTCCCTGACGCTGATCTGTTAAGCACCTTTTGTCAAAGGACTGAAGAAGAGCTTAGTAAAGCCCGGAATAATAAAGCACAACTTGGTTATGAAGTAATGGGTCAATATAGCAGTCCTTTCTCTGCCTCCGTCTCGCTGTTACTGTCTCTCACACGTCTACAGAAGTTTCAACTCTTACTATAAATAAAAATTTGAGGAATATATTTTTACAAAAATAAATCTGTATCTCCAAGATCCCTTTTTTACCATCCGAAAATCTCTCATTCATCAAACACTTTAGATTCCGTAAAAATTGAATGGAACTTTCGAGAAGTCTATAGAAACTTCTATTGTGTTCTAGAGGATCCAAAAACATATATATATATATATATATATATATATATATATATATGAATCCGTACTAACAAGTCAGTTATCTCCCGAACCAACAGCTGAATACTGCTGAGGTCAACTCCGGTTGTATTTGATTCAAGAACAAAATGTCAAACGAAAAAATCTAAATCCGTACGGTACCCGAAGAGAAAAGATTATCAGTAAATACTTCACCTCTGTTTTGATATTATAGACAAAACTCTATTATTTTATATGAATGAATTAAACTATTTTTAAGAAGAAAATAATATAATTATAGTACGAGCGACAAAAAATCCATACGTCACCTCAATCTTAATTACAGTGGATTTCCTCCACCTCCTTTTCTAATAACACGTCAGTCAAACTAATTTCTGGGATCTCACAAGATTGTATAAATTTGTTAGAATTTTCCTAACTTGTATTGTTTTCAATCTCATCTCTACTTTTCTAAACTATATTGTATTTTATATAAAATAAACTTTGTATTTAGTCATTAGATGTAGTCTCAATTTCTTTAGCCTTAATTTCTACGATTCTGTTTTTTCTTTTTTTGGGTGACACCTAGATCTAATCATATCATATTTACCAACCCTTCCGCTCGGGCAGGATATGACACAAGGTCAATTTTTAAGCGGAGTTTAACAGGTTTGAATTCAGAGTTTTCCTTCTCCTAGACTAGTTGCCTAACCAAGGCTGAAGAACCTAGACTGTCCTACTATTTACCCATAGCTGGAGGGAGAATAATTGGATTCATACCTTTCCCCAGGGTATTAGTGCTATGTGAAATGCAATCAGCCAGGTCCAGGATTTGAACTCGTGTCGCCGTGTCCATATCTTGCGACGATAACCATTACACCACGGGCACCTCCCTTTTTTCCCAACCCCTCCGCTCGGGCAGGATAACACAGAAGCTCAATTTTTTAAGCGGAGTTTAACAGGTTTGAATTCAGAGTTTTCCTTCTCCTAGACTAGTTGCCTAACCAAGGCTGAAGAACCTAGACTGTCCTACTATTTACCCATAGCTGGAGGGAGAATAATTGGATTCATACCTTTCCCCAGGGTATTAGTGCTATGTGAAATGCAATCAGCCAGGTCCAGGATTTGAACTCGTGTCGCCGTGTCCAACTCCTGCGACGATAACCATTACACCACGGGCACCGAGATCTAATAAAACCCATCAACTCCAAGGTCGGTGGAATAAGTGTGTTCATAGCTTTTCAAAAGATACAAAATTATAGGTGAACTCATTAGAGAAACAAGAGTTCGAACTCGCTCACCACAATGTTATGTAAGGTTTAGAGATTTGGTTTAAAGATTTACCAATCCTTGATGGCTATGTCATGCCAAATCTTCTTTGATGTCGCAGTCCAGTACGTTTGTCTCTACGTCACAAGACCTTCCCACATCCGTATTTGGAAAGCCTAATTATGATGCGAAGAACCTTAAACTTCATGTCCCGCAGTTTTGTTTTGTTTTTCAAGGAAAATTTTCAGTATTATATTTATATTTTTTCCTTCCTTTTCACACTGTTACTCGCCGACATAACGTCTAATATCTGACAGAACTCCACACCTCAGTTTCTTCTTGTTGTTGTTGTTTTTTAATGACAAACAAATATGGTAAAGTGAAAGTGAAAACCTAAGCATTTAGTGGGGAGAGGGATTTTATCTTGAAAGATACTCCTGAACCCAATTACCTCTTTGCCCAGTCAGCTGGGGCTGTAGAATACATTGACTGCACCTCTACATAGGGGTAAGACCCCTCCCTAACGAGTGTCCTGGATATGACACTAAACAATCTGATGGTGAGGTTCCAGCTGTGCTGGAGCTTTGGGGAATGCAGAGTACCCCTTCATTGCCATCGCTCCCTGGTTCACTCTGGCTTGGAGTGTTAGCATCTGATAGGGCCCTATCTATGGGTTAAATAGAACTAACAGCATACTTATGCTAAACTGAATTGTTTGAGTAAACTGGAATAGCTTGAAATAGAAATGTTTTTGACAATTAAACCGTACTTACATTTAAACTGCGTGCTTATGCTAAACTGAATTATTTGAAATAGAACTATTTGTCGACATTAAAACTGTATTTAGATTTAACTGAATTGTTACATATAACTGCTTGAATAGTTTGAAATAGAAATATTTTCGAAAATTAGACTGTGTACTTATGCTAAACTGAATTGTTTTTAATAGAACAGATTATTTACATAAAAATGTATTTGGCGTTAAATACCCTACAAAGGTTGATATGCCATAAAACCCAACAAACCGAAACAGAAACAACCCTGCGCATGTGCATGTGTTCTTATACATGAAAACTAACTTTCTATAACCTACAAAGGTTGATATGCCATAAAACCACTAAACCAACCAACCAACCAATTACCTCTGAAACAAGATATATAAGAAACAAAAAATAAATTAAATAAAATAAATCCAAAGCAATAAATTTTAGGATGTAATTGAAGGTTTCTGAATTTTGACATTTAAGGTGAACCCCTAAACTTCAGCAGGAAGATTAAAAAGAGCAAATTAAAAATTAAAAAATAAGGATCATAAAAAAATATTTCAAATGAAACTCAATAAACTAGCTATAAGATCAGTGAGAAAAAAAGTATTAACTTTTTTGCATGAAGTAAGAGACCTGGCTTCAATCCCAGTTCGCATCATACAAAAGACTTTAAAAATGGTACTTGATACCTCCTTGCGTAACACTCAGCAATATGAGGTACGTATCAATGGTAAAGTGGAGCAATCCAGGGAAAGGAGTAGCGCCCTTCCCTACATTTCAGTGTAGTAGCTATCGAAAAGGGAGCCTTCTAGTCGCCCTCGACTAAGGTCGCCAACTTACTTACTTACTTACTAAGGAACATAATGATTGTTTATATTAATGATTCCTAAAATGATATTGATATTTTTTTACATATATAAGAAGATAAGTTGTATTCATTAATTTGGTTCTAGAAAAGGTTCAAGTTTTGTTCTCGTAGAAAAAGTCAGGAATTTCAGTGAGAATTCTTGTGTGGTTACTCAAATGACACCCTGCTATCAGGTCTTGGATATACTGACTATACCCTCTACAGAGGGTAATACCCCTTAAAACCAAGGCGGTTCAGAGTATCTGCATTTGGTGGTGAGGATGTAGTCCTGATGCTCTTGAAAGTGTGAAATCGCCCCTTAACTGCTATTACTCCCAGGTAGACTCTGAATTAGATTGGTTTGGTTTAGTTGGGTTTTATGGCATATCAACCATTGTAGGTCATTTAATCCTATTTACCAACCCCTCCACTCGGGCAGGTTATGACACAAGGTCAATTTACAAGCGGAGTTTAACAGGTTTGAATTCAGAGTTTTTCTTCTCCTAGACCAGTTGCCTCACCAAGGCTGAAGTACCTAGTCTGCCTTAGCTCTAGGGAGAAAAATTGGATTCATACCTTTCCTAAGGGTATTAGTGCTTTATGAAATGCAATTAGCCTGGTCCAGGATTTGACCTCGTGATTCCGTGTCCATTTCCTACGACGATAAACATTACACCTCGGGCACCTCCTAAAAAAAACCTTATTCCCCCTCCCAGCAATTAGTTGAATACTACTCCTACTACTACTGTTCTTTACATGTGTGGATTTGGCATTATATAACTCAAGAAGTTTTATATCCTTTCAAACAAAGTAACCAAACTGAACGAAAAAGGGTAGCTGGTTCTTCATCACAATAAATCCATCGTTCGTGTAAGTTATTTGCAGTAAAAGTAAAAAGTAAAGATGGCGACCGTAGTCGAGGGTGACCCGAAGGCTCCCTTTTGGATAGCTACTACACCAAGGTATAGGGTAGAGCGCGACTCCTTTCCCTGAATTGCTCCACTTTACCTTTAATCCGTACCTTATAATGCCGAGTATTAAGCAAGGCAGCATCAAGTACCATCAGAAATCATCCAGAGGTTGCATGTTCAATCCCAACAAGACTAACAAGAAATACTTACTATAACTTAACATTTGTACCCGGTCATGATTAACAGAATTGGAACAGTCTACCCCTGTGGTTCAAATAAACGATTCAGCTCGATATTCTGTGTGGACTCACGAGTTCGACATGAAACACCTGAAGAAGGCCGAAGAACATATCAGCCAAAACATTGTAATTATAACTATTGTTTGGGTAATATTCCGAATATTCTAAGTAATAATAACAGATTTTTTTCAATAAGATATTTTGCACAAACTAATCAAAAAATTTTCGTGACCACAAAATTAACTAGCTTTTTTCAAAAGAACTGAAATAAAACTTGAAAGATATTTTATTAACCAGAGTTTTAAACAAGGAGGCATTAAGTACCATTTTTTTTTAGTCTTTAGTATGACTCGACCTGGAGATCGAACCCAGGTCTCCTGGGCCATTGGCGAACACTCTAACCATCATGCCAATAAAATGACCTTGTGTCATACATAGCCTGCCCATGGCAGGGAGGTTAAGTGAATACATTATTTCTGATTTGTGCTATAAAAGTTGTTTTCGTGTTGAATCTCACTTGCCTGAATCTTTCTTTCTTTCTTCTCTAGTTTCCCTTTTTTTCCCCCAAAACTTATGGATTTGGTTCCCTTCTTCCCTTTTCATCTATCAAATTCCATTTTATTCGCTGGATAATTTTTAACTTGATCTTTTTTTTTCTATTCTTTTACTTGAATCACTGTTTCATTGTTTTCATTCTTACGGGTGATTTTAAAAGCTTTGTTTCAGATCAAATAGTTTAACTGTTTTCTTTCTTTTCTGTAAATATTCGGCATTGACTCATCAGTATATTTTTAATTCTCATTCTTTGCCCTTTCCTTGAGATTTTCAGCGTCCGCATTTAACCCTTTCATTGCTGCATTTTCCAATTTTTAGCAGCTCGTAGTGCCGCATTTTTTCCTGAGAAACAAACAAGCAAAAATAAAAGACTGTTTCTAAATGCGTTATTTTAAAACCTTTAAGAAACCATAATTTGCTTTAAAGAAACAATGTATACGTTATGAACTATTGATAGAACGATAGAAATACGAAGGGTTTTTTCAATACCGACTAACAAAATTAACATAAAGCTTCAGGAATACGAACATACTTTGGTTATTGGCATACCAACCTTTTTTGGTAATTAAATTCCAAAGCAGTATATATATAGGATTTTTGGAATTATTTAATCCAGAGTTGGGAATACGAAGATTGTCACACAGCATTTAAATGGTTAAAACTACTCTTTCGTTATTTTTAATTTTTTAAAATTTAATTAATTTTTTTTTGTTGTTTTTTTTTCCTTTATACCTGTATTTATTTAGCAGTCATAAAAGAAAATAATTCTCAACGATTTCATTCATTCGCACGTTTTTATTCTCGTTTCAGCTAATTAGACAGGAGCTGTAGAATACGCCGACTGCATCTCTCCATTGGGGTAAGATCTCCCCCAATGAGTGTCCCTAGTATGACACTAAATTATCAGATGACGTGGCTTCAGTCCAGGAGCTTTGCGGAATGAGGAGTACAAATTTATTTCCATTGCTCCCAACTTCACTCTGATTCGGAGTGGTTGTTCTTATCAGGGTCTCATTTATTGGTGAAGTAGAACTATTTAACCATTGAACTGAGAGTAAACAAATCACTGATGTTAAATTGTTATTGTTAGATAGCAGTACTTAAACCCATTATAACTTGTGCAACAAATGGGCTTTGGCTTGTTTAAAATATTACCGACAAAACGTTTGACTATGTGCAAACAAATGATTGATGATAATTTGAATTACTCTGGTCAACATGATAAAAAAATTGAAATAGTGACGAGGCACCATACATCTTTTTTAACTAATTTACGTGCGATGAATCTGAAAATCACCTTACTCTTTCTAGCTTACCTAGCGTTTTTTGCTACATGGAAAAGCCTCATTTTTGGAAAAAATAATTTTTCGTTTGTTTTTTTGTATATATAATATTGACCGACGGCAATAATTCTCAAAGTAAAATCGTAGAAACCTCTTGATTCGTGTTTAAACCAACAAGTATTGGTCTGCTTATTGAGAAATAATATTTTTACAATAACAATCAGACCCTCACAACCAACATCACCATGTCATGTCACCAGCACGGATATCCTTGACTCTCTCTCGCCACTTCTCCCTATCGTTGTTCGCCTCTGGCTGGTCCTCAGGGCTACATCCCGTATCCTCACATAGCTGCTGTATGTATGTTCGAGCAGGCCGTCCTGCTTTTGCTCAGTCATATGTGGGGGTCCATAAAAGTACATCACTCATGAGCTCGTCCCTGCTTCTCCAGCAGTGTCCTGCATGTCTGGTTCGTCTAGCTTGGATAGTTTTCGTGATGGGAGGCAGGTGGCCGTATAGTTGGTGCTTTGTGGGGTGTTGCCTCCAGCACTTGTTCAATATTGCTGGCAGCATTATTGTGTAATAGCCGTCTAGCTTTTTCTCCAGCGGTTTTGTTAGTGTCCAAGTCGTGCTTCCATATAGCAGTAACGATAATACCGCTGCTTGGAAGAAACTGCGTTTTATTTTATCAGTCAGGTCTGACTTCTATATCATCGATAGCTTATCGATAGTTGTCCATGCCTTTGTTAGCCGCGTGTCGATGTCTTTTTCGGTTGATGACACACTGCTTCCTAGGTAGGTGTACTTGTCTATCAGTTTCAGAGAGGTTCCGTCTAGTTTGGAAATGTCACCTGTTTGATTACACCACATATATATAGTATTGTCGCCTGTAGGATTTTTGCCCGTTCGCCTTCAAGGATTCTACAGATGGTCAAAATTTATGAGGTCGTGGATCTATTTCTTCGGAACCCATTTTAGTTTTTCCTAAGGTTTTCAAATTTGGGTTCTATGCTGTTTCGCAGTTGGGCATTGTAAATTTTAGATGCTATGGATGTAAGTGTTATACCTCGGTAGTTCTTGGCTAATCCGAGGTTACCCTTTTTAGGGAAGGGGAGGATGCATCCCTTCATCCATCTTTCAATCGGATTTTGATTATAGACTGCGTTACAATGTCGGAGCAGTATGTCGTCGAATTGTCTGGTCTTCCATACTTCTGGGGGAATATCGTCAAACCCTGCGGCTTTCCTATATTTAATTTTTCAAAGAACTGAGTCGAGTTCTTTTGGGGGGAACAGTCTTAATTTAATCTCCATTTGCAAACTATTAAATCTGGTGATTGGTTGATGTGTAACTTTCTGTGGGTTTCCTAGTAGATTTTCGAAATGCTGTTTCCAGCGTTTTATTCTTTCTTGTTGATTAGTAGCTTTCAATTAAGGTTGGTTGTGCTCTTCTTTCTACTCACTTTGTTTATCGATTGCCAGACTATCCTAGGTTGCCACATAGTCTCTAATCTTATATATCTGATTTTGTATGTATTCTGTCTGTTCTTTTAAATATATGCTTGTTAATTCATTTCGTTTTTTTTTTTAGTTTTAGGGCATTTGTGTTTGTTGGGTTCTTCCAATAGCATTTGGAGGCAGTTTCCACGTTTGCACGTTTTTCTCTAACCGCTAACGTTTCCCATGGGATTCTATATTTAGTTCTTGGTTTTGTTGCAATACAATTCGCTGCTGTTTCGAGGTGTGCGTTGACAAAATTCTCATATTTGTCATTTGGCGTACCTTTTTCTGTCTTCTCATGTAGTGTCTCGAATCTGTTTCTCAATTCCACTACATATTTATCTCTAATATCTCTGTTGTTAAGAAGGGCTCAGTCATAGTGTTTGGTGGTCGCTGTTCATGTGGTGTTTTTTCGTAGGCTTAGTCTAATTTTTGCCGTAACAAATCGGTGATTGGAGGTCACACTCTCGAAAGAGGAGTATATTTTTCCATTTCTTGTTTATAAAGATGTAGTCTATCTGTGCTTCATTATTGTAGGCCCATAATTTTCCCTCCCTCTTTTGAAAGTTTGTATTGAGGCATGTTAATCTATTTTCTATCATGAAATCTGCCAGATGTTGTCCATTCCTATTTGACGTGTTTTGTAGGCTGTATTTGTTGTTTCCGTTTTTCCCGATTCGGGCATTCATATCTCCGCAAATGACTGGCGCGTTGTGTTCCGGAATGCTACGCACTAGAGAGGATTGCTCATCGTTGAAGGCGACTAGTTCAGTTTCTGCACTAACATTGGTAGGGTTGTAGCAGGAGATGATTGTTGCTCTGGGGTTGCCATTAAACGTAGCTGCCATCAACCCTGGTTGTTTTCTCTCTATGCTATTAAGTGATTTTAACGCTCTTGGTCCTATAAGTATTCCTACACCTACCTTGGAAATGACAGTGATTTTCTATGCTGATACAGTGGCTAGTGTCCATCCATTGCCAATATCATGATGTTTGATATCCTCGGTGTGCGTGTATCAGTGTTCTTGCATGCATATTATGTCTATCTTATGTTCCACGGCCGATGCAGTCAGCTCCGGTAGTTGACCTATTTTATTTAAGGTTCTAACGTTAAATATCACTATTTGTATTGTTTGTTTGCATTTTATTAGTTTTTGTTGTTTGAGCTCTGTAGCTGATTTTTCAAACACTGGGGCCGGGGCTCCAAACTCAGCAGGACGGGGCCCTTTTTTAACCACGCGAAGAGCGAGGTGGTTTATGTATGTGGTTTGAGTGTGGGTCATAGTTATCTTTCGATGGCTGCTTTTATTCTCATCTATCGAAGCCACTCTTATAGATGAGCAGCAGTAGTTTCCCGATCGAACTGACGATCCTAATCGTTGTGCCGCGAGACTAATTCGTCCAGGACAAGGTTAGACATTGCGTTTGGCCGTCATAGGGTTTATTCGCATACCTTTACGTCCATCATGCTGCTTCCCATGTGTAAGTAAAGAACAAAAGGCCTTTCTTCTCCAGTAAGTTTTAACTTAGTTAAAGTCCAAGACTAATGTATATTTATAAGATTTTTTTTGTATATTTTCCCCAGTCTTCCGATATTTACCCTAACATGTTATGCTTTGTTTTTGTTTTTTTGGTATTGGCGACTTTCTTTACTTTGTTGTTTTTTTTCTAAACTACTATGGCGAGGTTTGTGGAAATTCTAAACTTTTAGAAAAGATTCTTCCATGTATTGAGCGTGCTAGCACCTTTGACCAGGGTCATATATTTTATTTGGATTTACGGTAAAATTTCTTTACATTTAAAACACACTGTACAAGCGACATTTTACAAAGAAAACAGGAAACAATTTTGTAAATTTTTTTTGGAATTTTAAATTATTAGGGCTTAAAGACAATATACTGAGCAGTTTTGGACTCTTGGCTTCTGGTGGCACATGGTTAGTTCACCATCGCTGGCGTTGTCCGTTACCGTGTAGTCATTATTGGATTTAAATAAAATTTGGGTAGGTCTACTACTTGGGGAGGGGGACAATAATCATTTCATTATTTTTTTAGTTTTTTTGTGGCATTGGAGACTTTTTTTTACTTAGGCTGTTTTTTTTTGTTTGTTTGTTCTAAACTACTAGGTGGGTGTCTGTGAGGATTCTAAGCTTTGAGAAAAGACTCTTCCATGTACCGAGCGTGCTAGCACCTTCAACCAGGGTCATATATTAAATTTGGATTTACGGTAAAATAATCTTTACATTTAAAACACACTGTACAAGCGGTATTTTACAAACAAAACAGCATACACTTTTGTAAATGTTTTTGGCATTTTAACACGATTAGATATACCAAGACCAACAAATATTTTCATCAAACCATTTAATATACCAGGAGCAGAAAAAAAACCTTCGTGAACATAAGATCTTTTGTAAATTTTTGTGTCTTGATCTTCTGTCATGTTAAATGTTATTTAAGTCCCTTTTGATACTTCAGCTGTAGTCAGTCATTATTTGTTTGTCTCACTGTCCCTAGTAGTGTTCTTCCCTTGTTTTGAGGTCCCGATGGAATCGTTCTCTTAGCTCATTTCTCATATTACCGCAATCATCCCGAAGATTATCTAGATGTCTATGTAAAATGTGAACCCTAATACGTACATTAGTGCCTACGTCTTGTTGACTTTTCAACATTTTTCTACGACCTTGTATATTTCGGCTCGGCGATTTTTAAAGAAGTTTTTCACAACCTCAACAAACGATGTTCAAGTGTGTAATTCCAAGTCATTTATTGAATTAACACATTCCTCATCCATCATGAGTTTTCTGATATTATTGTGAAACCATTTTCATAAGGTCCATCATGTATAATCGAATAGGTACATTCAATTGGGATGACTTTAGTTCGACTTTTTCTTTCCAGCTGTGAAAACAAAAGCTCTCATTGTGCTTGGTTTCCTAACGTAAGAGCTGGAAGAGAAGTGATGGGATAAATCTATGAATATCAAACAGAAGGTTTAGGTTTAATTTTTTTTATATAACCTTAATTATCAGGTTAAATAAAATGAATTACAACTAAAGTTAATTCGAATTGTGGCGATAAATGAGAAATATTCGATACTTCTAGTTAGATTATTTTTACTAAAAAAACATTTTTTTTCTCATAAGAGAAGTTTATTTCTGGTGGCTGACATAAATCGATGGGTTTCAATGAGATTTATTTTATAGACTTTGCGATCAGCCAAGATCATAGGAAGATTTTTTCCCAAAAATTAACAATTACAGCACAGCAGAAACGGTTGCTAACCATAAACACCAAGGCCATTTTTGGAATCATCACCATCAAATAATCTAAAAGACATGTTTTATTTCATGGCATAAAAAATTGTGTTGACCAGTCTCATGTGTTTTACATAGCAATACTTGATTTATTTCTTTGTTTAATGGCATATCAACCTTTTTGAGTTATTTAATGCAAAAGTCATTCTCCTAGAAGAACGGTAGTGTTATTATTTAACCTATAGCTGGGAGGATAAAAAAGTTTATACCTTTCCCAAGGGTATTTACCAGAAAGTGAATGTAAAGTCCAACTGGAGTACGAACTCACAGTTCATCGTTGTAACCATTACACCAGGAGGACGCCCCCAGCCACACTTGAAATCGTTTAACTGTGTAAAAATAAATGAATAATATTGAATAGAATGATTGGTGTTAAATCGCTAAAACTAAAACCGTGTAATTGTGTCCAAACAAAACCATTATTGAAAGCAATACTTAAAGACACTTACTTTGAGCAAACAAACAATTAATATTAAATAGAATTATTGCCATTGTATTGTAATACTCAAAACAATTTCAATGGGTGTTAAGAATAAATACCAATAAACAAAACACTTTATGTGTAAACAAACTAGCTCTAACTGATTGTGTAATATAATAGCCGAGGGATTTCGGTTCATGCCTTTGAGTTTAGTTAGGCTGAGAAACTTTCTGCTCAGCACATGGGTTAGTTAGGTGCAACCTTGATGCAGGTGGTAACGAGTGAGCGCGCACAGAGCGGACATGTCGCACAGAGATGTCACAATAGTCTGAGACGAAACGGGTGACAGGTTGCGGTTGATGTCACGCAGCAGAAGTGCACGGATGTTTGAGTGAGAATTTGAAGAAAGTTACAGAGTTGAGTACTAGACGCCAAACGAGAAGGATCGACTTTTGGAGCTCGCAGACGCGAGGCGAACTTGCGCCCTATGGGGTGCCGCTCGAGATGGGGACCAAATGCATAAGACAGCATAGAAGACTGTGTCTCTCCTCCTTACGTCGAAACCTTTAACTCAAAGTTAATAAAAAGGTTTCGTACCTGAACAAGAAGTCGTTACGTGTTTTTGAATTTCGAGATTCCTATGTTCTATCGTTATGAACATTATATGTCCATTTCGCACATAGCGTTAATTGTGAATATGATACAATTGAAAAATGAAATTAACTACAAACTATTCACTTAAAAATTATATATATATATATATATATATATATATATATATATATAACAAGATTGGGTGTAGAATAACCATCAAGTGTTGATATGCTATTAAACTAATTATCCTAGCCTTTCTTGTTTATAAAAAGGTGTTTTTTATGTTTTGATCTCTTCCGTTTCGTTGCAAAAATAAACGGGTTTTATCAATTTTAGAAAAAATATCTTGTCATTTCGGGTATCTTTTTTTGTTAGTTATGTTACCAATAAAAATATCGATAAAAATATTCGGGGTTTAATTAGAATTTTTTTTATATATTTCATTGTTGTGGGTAGCGCCCCACTAAGTATACGGGCTAAGGTACTGCACTACCGTCTCGTTTTAAGCGAGTTCGAACTCCAGTCCCGCAATAACGTTTACTTTTGGAGTTATACTCTTGAAAATGTTTGACCAACTTTATCCCACCAACCTTCAATGATGGATTTGAAATTATATAATCTAAGGAAATTGATATACCCTGAAAGAAAAATATTACTTACATCATTGTGATGCATCGTGGGTTTGCTATTGATCACAGAAGTTCAAATAAAATTTTCAGTGTGGAGAATGTACTCTTGCACCTTTTTAATCTCTTGATATATGTATTGGAAAAAATGAGAAACAAATTAATCCAAAGTGAAGAATTCAATATGAAAGAAAATCAATGCTATAACGTTTCGGTTTTAATGAATCACCATCATCAGAACGTAGAAAAGAAATTATCGGGTATCGTTAAATCACCGATAGATGGGTAATGAAATACAAATTAAGGAAGAAGATTATATATACGGAGAAAGGGGTGCTAACGATTTAATCAATATACAAGCGTTAATATCTAAAAAAAAATCATGTGACAGTATAAGACAACGATGTAAAACAAAACAGAAACGAAAAAGTCTCGACTTTCTTTCATATTGAATTTTTCACTTTGGATTACTTCGTTTTTCCCTTTTTCTTCGCATTTTCGGATTTTTCCCGTTATTTACTTCCATATATATATATATATATATATATATATATATATATATATATATTGAAAACATCTTTCCGAAAAGTAACGGGAGTGAGTTCGTTGTGGGTTCAGTTTGCTTTGGTTTTATGGCACATCAACCATTGTAGGTTTTTAATGCCAAATTCATTTTATACAAATAAACATATCTATTTCAAACAATTCAGTTTAGTATAAGTATACATGTTTTGTTTACACACAGTTAATTTTCATATCTGTTCTATTTCAAACAATTCGCTTTAGCATAAGTACAGTTTCAATGTAAAAAAACAGTTCTATTTCAAACGATTCATTTTAGCGCAAAAAAAAAGGTTGATTTCAAACAATTTTGGTTTAGCGTAAGGACACTGTTTCAATGTCAAAACAGTTCTATTTCAAGAAAATCAGTTCAGTATAATACATATTTTAGTTCTATTTCACCCGTAGATAGTACCCTATCAGGTGCAACCATTCCAAGCCAGAGTTGAACAGAGAGCAATGGCAATAAAGGGATACTCTGAATTCCCCAAGGCTCCAGCATTACTGGGACCACACCATCTGATTGTTTAGAGTCATTTCCAGGCCACGCGTTGTGAGGGGCCTTCCCCGCTGCAAAGGAGCAGTCAGTGTAGTCTACTGCCACGGCCTATTGGGAAAGCTTTTTGGGTGCTAAAAAGGATAAGCTAATCATGTCATCATCTAAAATAATATAATGAGATTATATGAATGTAATCTTAGTCTTCTGCAACTATTGCATTCATTCTTAAATACTTTTGTTTACACTAGTTTCTTTTTTAATTCAACCAATAATGTTGCGTAGTCACAACCATGATACATATACATATACCGGGTTATATCATTGTTTGACGCCACCTACTTCCTGTGAGCGTCGCATCTGCACCCAATTCAACCCGTCCACAGTCAAGGTTATACCCTGATATCTTCGACCGGATATATGTTATATAGTCATCTGCTGATTCATGCAGAAATATACATATATATGCTGGATACATACCGATGCAATAATAATTAAGACGCTCGATGATAAAGTCGCAAGAACAAACGACGCACGCAAGGAAGACGCAGGAAGACTTCTTTATAAAATATTTTACCTCACATCTTTATTTGTAAGTTTCGAAAGGGTTGTTCCAAGTTTGCGTGTGAGAGGGAGCTGGGGACTGAACATTACTGAAATATTTTGGTCCCCGATTTTATGGCCGTCAGCGTTGTGTCTTTCTCGTTCTCCATGGTTGCTCAACCGGAGCACTGGCTTTCCTTACTACTTCTCGTCTACCTCCTCAACTCTACTCGCCTGTCTCCACTGGCTCGTTGAACCCAACTGACCGGAACTCAACTGTCCTCTGTTCAAATCGTCGGCCTTATATTACCTTCAAACTCCCACGCGGTGATATGCACACGCCTCCGCAACTCCTTCCGATATCTGGGGACCGGGATGTGTCACTTCCGCTTTCTTTGGAATGGCCTGTGTGATCGTCATCGAGCGGAAATAACTGTCATCCAGTTCAGAGGTCACTCTCTTCCGGTGCGTCAGTCTATGAGAGTATAATGGGATTCTTTTTACCTCGTCCCATTTCATCTGCCAATTTCCGCCCACGCGATTTCCTCTCATAACTGCCATCGGAATGTGTCACTTCCTTCCGGTGCATTACCTTGAATGGCATTTTTGGCTGGGTCAACAGGTCAAAACATAACATGTACCTGTTCCTTGATTGACGGTTGGGTCGAAGGTCAATATGGTACAATAAACTAGAAGTGTTTGTTAAAACTAGTTTGGAAAAACTCCGTAATATACACTTGAAATTTTCCTGCAAGTGTATAGAGATAATACCATCATACACACACACACACATACTTGCTTTTGAGTGACACAAGAGGTTCACGAAGATGTGAAAGATGACCTCAGGAGCGGGAGGCCTCCAACAAGAAGAGCGTTGAGCGGTCATGGCAGTAAGTATGCAACGATTTGTGGTTGACTGTTCCAACGATCACAATAGCGCAAGACATAAAAATACAGTGTCTGAAAGATTATCACTGGTTATTTTGGTATGTCCAAAAAGTTAGGCGACTAGGTGTGTAGAGCATCCGGCAATTCCACGTTAAGAAGAAGAGCATCGCCGTACTAGATCAAACTCTCTATTCTCCTGTTCTTGATCTGTTAGAGATTTTTGACCAAGCTCAAGAAGGTTCATTTTGAAGTCATTGAGGCCACCACGAGGACTGTAAAGAGCGAACTGAAAGGCGTCATAGAAGAATATTTCCTGTTGTGTATAGAAACATGCCAAAGAAAAATGTGAAAGTGGAGGACACATGAAGCGTTTTACTCTGAAGATTAAACCATGTAGTGTAATATATGGATTTGAAATAACTTGTTTGTAACACCAATCCTCTTATTTTTCAAGCTCATCTCGTATAATATATATATATATATATATGGGGATTGTGTCTCTGTGTGTCCGTAAGATAGATAGATGAGTGTGATTTGAGTGTGTGTGTGTGTGTGTGTGTGTGTGTGTGTGTGTGTGTTTGTGTGTGTGTGTGTGTGTGTGTTATTTTATTAGCTTATATAAATCCGGAACAAGAATATAGCATTACGTTACGAAACGAGTACTATTCGACTTTCGAATGTCTTGCAATAATAATCATTTTTGCTTGTAACTCAGATACACAACCGCATTCATTCCCGTACACATACAAAATGAACCCCCCCCCATATATATATATATATATATATATATATATACGGAGAAAGACAGAAAGACAGACAGATTGAGAGTCAAAGCAGGAATGATAGTGAAATTTTAATTCCTAACCGACTGACATCAAACTCTCTTTCAGTGGAACCCGCAAAGACCAACCCCTAAACACACCAGTGCGCGCGCGCGAGCACACACACACACACACACACACACATATATATATATATATATATATATATATATAAAGAGAGAGAAACACAGACAGACAGAAAAAGCGAATATTTAATTTATGCCCGACAGGCTTTCCAAATTTCACTCTTTCAATCACAACTACCTTTGTATATATATATATATAGTTTTAAACAACTATCAGCGATACCTTCATTCGTTTATTATATAAATCCACCCCACGACCCCCACACAGATATTGAGACAGACCAAACCTTTTGTACATAACTAACTGTTCATCATTTATCACAATGTGGTCCCTCCCACTTGAAACCAACCTCCCCACCAAAATCCGGACTCTTTCTACTATTCCTTTTCTCTCACCACGTATCCGTTCTCTCCACGCGACTTCACCCTTGCAATTTTGTATCTTATCAAGTAGTGTGGGGATTTTGACATGTAATTACATGTATTTCTCGGGGCTAAACGAAAGGCACACAACAACTAAGGGAAGGGACGGCAAAGTCTGAAATTTCGAGGTGACGATTTGTGTAGAACTGGTGGAAAAGAGGAAAGAGTCTTTCACACTAAAGCGGCATGAGAGATGCCCTGAGCAAGAGTACAGAGTCTATGTGATTAAAATGGCATAGAGCGCCGGGGTAAGAGAAGAAAAATGATGAAGAGAAAGAAGGGTGAAGAAAGAAAGAAGTTTGAAAAGATAGAAAAGCGAAAGATGTTGGGCAGAAGACATTTAGAGTAAAATTTGTGTGGAAAGTGGAAGTATATTTGAGATAATGAGACACGGGAAAGAGAAGGCAAAAAAGTTATATGAAGAATAAGGGGAAGATAACGTATAAGTTTTAGATTCTTATATAAAGAAGAGAGTGCAAGAATGGCAAAACAAAGACAATTTCTGACAATAAGGGATTCAAAAAAGAAAACTATTTAGCGAAGGAAAGATTTTTTAAAAATCATAAGAAATTGGAGGAAAACATAATGAAAAAGAATAAAAAAAAAACGTAATGAAGGAGAAGAAAAATCTTAATGAAAAAAAGGGAAAACGTATTGAGGAAAAATGGAAAACATAACGATGAAGAAAATATAACGAAGAAGAAGAAAATAATGAAGAAGCATGAAAATAGAGACGATAACAACATATTGAAGGAAAATGAAAAATGTAATAATGGACAAAGATATAATGAAGAAAAACAAAAAAAAAGAATGAAGAAGAAAGAAACATGATGAACAAGAACAGAAAACGTAATAAAGAAGAAAGAAAGAACATGTAGATACATGGAAAATCGTAAGGAAAAAACACAAGTGTTGTGTTCTGGTTAAAGAACATAAGTAGTAGTAATAATAAGACAAACCACGATATGTGAGGAAAATAGTTATATTTACAGGAAAGAGTATTTACAAGAGAGAGACTGTTAGTAATAAGAACATACGATTAGTGATAGAGTAATGATATACTTCAACAATAGGAACGGCTTTTCTGGTCTGACTCGTAGGCTTATATCCCAGACTGATCTCTGCTACTGCCATATATGGCAGATGGAACAGCTCATTATGCTGAAAAGGTAGGTGATACCCAACAATAAGGAAGGAGAAAGAAAATTCATATTTTATATAAATAGAAAACAATGAAAAAAGAAAAAAATGAAAAATAAAAATATGTTTTAGATAGTTGGAAAGCATAAAGAAAGAAAAAACATAATGAAAAAGAAAAAATCTTTGTAAATATACTGAGAATATAATGAAAAAAGAAAAACATAATAAAAAAGAAAAAAAGATGCTGTGGAAAAAATGAAAGTGTAAAGAAGGAAAAAACATAATGAAAAAGAAAAAAAACAACATTGTAGATATATTGAGAATAAAATGAAAAAAGAAAAAACGTAAAATAAAGAAAAAGATGCAGTCGATAAAATGAAATCATAAAGAAGGAAAAAATATCATGAAGAAGAAAGAAAAACATGTAGATAAATAGAATAAAGGGAAACAAATTATAGATAAATGAAAAACATAATGAAAAAAAAAAAGCTGAATAAAAAAGAAAAACATGTTGTAGGTAAATGGAAAAGAAAACGAAGGAAAAAAGCATAATGCAAAAGAAAGAAAAGCATAAAGTCAATAAATGAAGAAATAAAAAAGGAAAAATAAACATAATGAAAAAGTAAGAAAAATATGTAGATAAATGGAAAACATAAAATAAAAAAAAAATGAAAAAAAAGAAAAGCATATTGTTGATAAATGGAGAACAAAGAAGGAAAGAATGAAGGAGAAAGAAAAATGCTGTGGATAAATGAAAGGTATGAAGACTAAAAAAAAAAACATTAGGAAAAGAAAGAAAAACATGTAGATAAATAGAAAACTTGAAAAAGGGAAAAAAGATATGAATAAGAAAAAACATTTTGTAGATAAATGGAAAACATAAAGAAGGAAAAAAAGAAAATCAAGACGAAAGAAAAACATAAAAAAATGGACTAACAAAAAACACAGTGAAGAGGCGAAAGGTACATATTGAAAAAAAAAATGAAAAATATTATGAGAGATACGCATATGATGAAAAAAAATGAAGAAGAAAGAAACATAATAAAAAAGAAGAAAAAAGAATGAAGAAAAAAGAAAAACTGTTGAAAGTAAATGGAAAACATAAGGAAAGAAAGCAAAACGAAAAAGAATGGAAACATGTAAATAAATGGAAAACATAAAGAAGAAAAAGCATCATGAAAAAAGAATGAAAAGAATGTTTTAGATAAATGAAAAACATTATCAAGGAGAAAAACATTATAAAAAAGAAATAAAACATGTTGTAAATAAATGGAAAACATAAGAAAAAAAAAACAAATCGATAAAGAAAGAAAAAAATGTAGATAAAGGGAAAACATTAAGAAAGAAAGAACATAATAAAGAAGAAAGAAAAACATGTTTTATATAAATGAAAAAAATTAAGAAGGAACAAACCATACTGAAGAAAGAAAAACATATTTTAAGTAAATGGAAAACATTAAGTTGGAAAAATATAATGAAGAAGAAAGAAAAACATGGGAATGAATGAAAAATATAAAGAAGGAAAAAACAGAGAAAAAGAAAGAAAAACTTGTTGTAGATAAATGAAAAACATAAAGAAGAAAAAAACATAATGAAAAAGAAAGAAGAGCTTAAAAAAGGACATAACACATAACGTAGAATGAAAAGCATTATAAAGAAAAAGAACGTAACTATGGTAAGCAAGAAGAAGAAGAAGAAGAAGAAGAAGAAGAAGAAGAAGAAGAAGAAGAAGAAGAAGAAGAAACTGAACGAAATAGATTGAAAACATGTTGAAGAAAGAAAACAAAAGAAATAAGAAAATCATTATGAAAAAGAAAATGATTTGAAAAAAAATGGAAAATATATTGACAAAAAAAAACAATGAAAAATAATGATTAATAAAAAAAAAATAATGAAGAAGAAAAAATAATGAAGAAAATAATTTGACGAAGAAAAAATGAAGAAGTAAAAATTAATGAAGTAGAAATAAATGTATGAAGAAGGAAGAATGAAAAAGAAGGGAGAACGTAATAAGGAAGAAAGAAAACTGTAATGAAGATAAAGGCCAAATAAACTGAAAAAGAATAAAAATATAACAAAACAGAAAAGCATAATGAAGAGAAAGTAAAAAAAGTAACAGAAATATGAAAAATAAAATGGGAAAAATGAATTACAAATCAAAGAAAATGTAAGGATTGGTTTGGTTTTATGGTTTATCAACCATTGTAGATTATTTTATGCCAAATCTGGTTTATACATACATATCAAATATATAACATCATCATCATCATCATCATGTCGTGCCGCTAGCACCGATATCTCTTACCCTCTCTCGCCACTTCTCCCTATCATTCATCGCTTCTGGCAGGTCTTCTGGGCTACATCCTGTATCCTTACATAGCTGCTGCATGTATGTTCGAGCTGGTCGTCCCGATTTTGCTTGGCCATATGCGGGGGTCCATAGGAGTACATCACTTATGAGTTCGATCTTGCTTCTCCAGCAGTGTTCTGCGTGTCTGGTTCCAGAAACAATTCAACATTAGTAATTTGTTTACACACAGTTAAATGATCAAACAGTTCAATTTCAAATAATTCATTTTCGGATAAGTCATTTGTTTGTACAGAGTTTAAATGTCAAACAATTCTATTTGAGCCACAGTTAGGACCCTATCAATTGCTGCAACTCTGGGTCAGAGTGGACCTGGGAGCGATGAAAGAGTAATCTGCATTCCCCAAAGCTCCAGCTACACTCAAGCCTCACTCTCAGATAGTTTAATGTCATATCAGGACACTCGTTATGGAGGTGGTCTTACAGATGAAGTCGGTGTATTCAACTGCCATAAGCGAACTGCGCTAAAGAAAATAAAATGAAAGAATGAGAAAAACAAAAAGAGTATTTAAATCAAAGGAATATCAAAGAAAATGTATGGATTTAAAGGAATTTTTTTTTTTTAAATCCGAAAGAAAAGGGGAGAAAAAGATCATGAACATGGCATATAGTGAAAAGGAAGAGGATAAAATGATTGCTTGAAAACAAAAGACGGAGGAATTAGAAAGGAGAATGGCTGATTGATTGATTTTAACGGCATATCAAAATGTCTAAAGATATTTTATTTTAGGTGAGAGAATCGCACCGATCGTACATTCAAATTCATTGTTTTGTGTTGTTATTGCTTAAGATCTTTTTTTTTTTTGCACGTGCTTCTATCAAATACGTATAATTTTCAAACAGATCTATTACAACAATTCTGGACCAGAGTCGATCTGGTAGTAATGGCAATGAAGAAGTACTCCACACTCTTTACACCAAGATAACTGGGGGCTGAACATCAGAGGTAATTTCGTGCCACAATGAGGACAGTTCCTTCTTCCTTTTTGATGGGAGATTTACTTTTCAACAGGAGATTGCAGTTAGTGAATTCAAATCCCTGCGTAAAGGACGTGTAATAATAATAACAATGGATTTATATAAGAAGAATGAAGGAAAATTAATTATTGCTATCTTTGCGAGTTTTTCAAGCCATTGTTACCTGGTGGTCTTTAAATGGAATCTGAATGACACCAAGTCTTCCCACGTCTCTCTTCCGAGTATGCTCAACAATTTTATTGTCTGTATGGTATCGACTCTTGCTCTGTTCCAATTTCTAGATTCTTTCTGAGGGAGTGCTTTAGACCGTTTCAAGTGCACTAATAAGAATTGGTATCACTGCCACCCGCTTGTTAAAATTTTCATTTTTAATTTGGGTTTCTTATAATCCTTCATCGGGTCGTTACCCTACGTCAAGGTTTAAAATCGTAGAGATTAAATGTATGTATTTATGTTTTCGCTGCCTTTTAGGGGTTATCTTTCAGAAGAACTTATGGTTCACCCCTAAGGAAATGCGTGCCCCTAAGGATATGGTCCTTGCTTCGGCGTTCAGGCTGACGGCATTGATTTGCAGCTGGCTTTGACCCTAGCGAGCATTGTCCAACAAAGGCAGACTTGTGGCCGTATGACCCCCGGCTTTGGCTGGGCCACATTCGGTGGGTGAGCTGCATCATTGACGCCTTTTTTACCCTTGTATAGCACTGGACCTTCCTGTCCAGTTTAACCTATAATCAGGCACACGTGCCTGGACCCAGATTTGGGTCCAAGTCCAGGTAGTCTCATCAGGCCCACATTGCAGTAAGTGGGCTGATGACCAGCATAGGCTCGCAGGGCTCAATCCTCGGCTTGTGTCAGACTTTCCCCTTCCCTAAATCCCCTCTATAATCAAACTTCGAATCATTGACCTTGTGTCAAGTCCTGTATAGTAGGAGGCAGAGACAAATATACCTAAGGAGATGAACAGTTCCACAGAGTGCATTTTTTTTTTTGATTTTACATATGCTTTAACTGCCAGGTATTTTCATTCTATGTTTATCTGTCCCCTTTTTCATCATACCCAGAGCACCCATTATTTCTTACAGGTTGCTTGTGTTAAAGAGTTATTATCATTAAACTCCTTGCAAGTTTTTCAGTACAATGTTATATGATTGTCTTTCACTGGAGACTGAGAGACAACAGGTCACCTCAGGTGTCCAGAACTCTGCTAAATATTCTGGCAAATTTCAGCAATGCTGCGGTTTAGATGGTTTCGATTCCTCTTCCGATACCTAACATTTCAAGACCCTTTCCAAGACTTTCGGGACTAATCCGAGCGTGCCAAAGACAACTACTATCATAGTCAGCTTCATGTTAAACAGCTGTATTTGTTCTCTAGCAAGGTTTAAGTATTTGGATTTCTTTTCATTTTTTTTATTTTCATTTTCACACTGTGGTCCACTGAGATGGTCAAGTCTATTATAGGGGGAGCTATCTTTTTTGTTCTTTTGTTGTTCTTTTGTTTTGATTATGACTACGTGGTCTTCTGACAGGAAATAGGTAATCTTTTTATAAAGATAAGGCCTTACACTCAGTAGATGACACAGATTAAAAAATAGCAGAGGATAAGAATTATTATTATTTTACTCCTTAGAGGGTTTTTCACTAGAGCTTGAGTGAAAACGAGTCTCCTCAAGTCTCCAGGAATATTCTCAGTATTCTGGCTGATCCTAATAAAGCTAAAGTTTGGATGGTGTTCTATTGTCCTCACATTTCCAAGTTTTGAAGCCCCTATATCAATCGTTTGACATTGCTACAAGCGGTTCATTTTCAATTGGTATCATTGTCACTTTCAGATTCCTTAGATTGATTATTCTTTTTAGTTCTCTTGCAAGGTCTAAGTACTGATGTCTCTTTTTGCTTTCTTTGAAATTTACTCAGTTGTTGAGCCGGAATAACAATCCCACTATTCGACAAGTTCTCCATTTTTTATGTGAGTAGACTATCATTGTTCTGGTGGTCTGGCCGAGACAAAGTAATCTATTTGTATTTCAAAATCCCAAAGAAGTTTGTACGTCTCATTCTCCAGGTCAGATTCTGGATTGTGCATATAACTTTGTCGTGCGTTCTAATTCAAACTTATTGCAATATTCCTATTGCATCACCTTGCCCACCGAGTCATATCTAGTCTTGTTCTGGTTTTGTGCAAATTGACTGCATTCGCATATTACGTTCTGAATTGTTCCGTCTCTATCACCGCCTAATCCACATGTGTTATTCTGTCGAGACTTGTCTGTTCTTGCTTTGACATAGATAGAACTTATAGTGTTGTTTTGTGCTGCTATCAGAAGAGTCCTGGAGACTTAGGGAGACCTACTGGTTCTAAGATTCCGCTGAAAATCTCCAGCCTAATCCTATTGGGAAAAACTAAAAAAAAAAAAAAAACACTGGATTTTCTATGACTTGTAAAATCTGTTGGTGAATTTTTGTTATATTTTAATCTAAGAATCTTGATTTTTCTAATAAGCTAAATATGTTACCAGCTGAAATATCTCGAGCCAACTTAATAATTGTTTGAATATACCGCGCCAAACTTAGAAATTTAGCATAAATTACTATAGAATCTTTTGCCGAGCTGTTCAAAGACTCCTAGTTATCTCAAATTAATTCCACCCCCACACCCCGCCAAAATAAAAAAAAACCGCCCAAACCAAACGCCAAAGAAATCTTGGGAATGGAATAATCTAGAATCAGGTGGCATTATAAATCTTAGGAAAGATATAAAATCTTCATAAATATCTGGATATATACAAAAACTAAACAATTATTAGGAAATGCTCGTTGGGTAGAGGTTAGTGCAATTTTCTTCTTTTATTTTTTAAATAATACTGGATTTTGTATGACTTGTAAAATCTATTGGTGAATTTTTGTTATATTTTAATCTAAGAATCTTGATTTTTCTAATCAGTTAAATGTTTTTACCTGCTGAAATATCGCGAGCCAACTTAATAATTGTTTGAATTTACTTTGTTCCCCTCCATATTGACGACTTTTCTAATTGATAGGTTTTGTATACCCGTATTTTTCCGTAAAAACTTTAGAAATATCAACTGAAATTTATCACCACAATTTAAATGTATAAGTATTAGATATTTCCATCAACCTGGAAAAAGTTCTTCAGGCAGTCCCATCTAGTTGGTTGACAAAAAACAAAAAGTAGATCAACGGACTTTAACTAAGTTAAAACTTAGGTGCTGATTTTCTTCCAGAATTTTCCTTTTTTTTTTGTGGTCCACTGCTTATGAACAGTCTCTGATTGTTTGTGGTCACAACTGTGTCAGGTGCGCAGATCTTAAACAACCACTGGTCCTGGTATAGCCACATTATACCACCCATGAAAAAAATGTCAAATCACAATATTACACAACGTGGGACCCAGGCAACAGGCCTGGGTATCATGATTGGCAGGTGCTCTCCTGATAGCCAACATGGGAGAGCCGTTCGTCATCCTACGAATGTTGGCTGCCCTTTTTTCAGATACATAAACGACGACGTAACAAACCCTAACGAACAGAGACCTAAACGCAGAACATGGACTAGGGAAGAGAATCAACTTGTGCTAGAATGCTATTTCAGGAGCAACCCCTCCCAAAGAGGCTACAGGAAAAGAATGATTGAGATCTGGCAAGAATGTTCGACATTTCTGACA
Source organism: Sepioteuthis lessoniana (assembly GCA_963585895.1). Lineage (NCBI taxonomy): Eukaryota > Metazoa > Mollusca > Cephalopoda > Myopsida > Loliginidae > Sepioteuthis > Sepioteuthis lessoniana. The sequence continues at coordinate 25,368,611 of OY757931.1, forward strand.
ACTAGCCAAAAGTTAGTGGATCAGGTTAGGACAATAACGAAGAAGGGTTGGTTTTCTGACCTAGAATTACTAGAAATCCATAAAAAAAACACTGAAACAAAACTATAACACAGTGCCAGACACACCAAGTGGTGCCAAACAAAAACAATCCAACGCAAAAGAACTGCAAAGCTCGGCAAATGAAAACACCACACTCCCAAACGATACACTATCAAACAACCAGGAAGAAACACTATCGCAAGAACAAAAGGCAAATCTAGAAAATGTAAAGAGAATCAGGAATAGTGAAAAGACTATTCTACCTTCATTAAGAAACGTAGAATGGAAAACACTTAAGATAGAAACGAATAAAATAAATCACACACTAGTTTACATACCAACGAGTTAAATGAATTAATATATGCTGGAGCGAAATTAGTTTGTGAGAATATTGGGATCCCCTCAAAAAGCACGAAGAAACAGCAAAAACCGGGATGGGAAATTTGACTGGAATCGCAAATAAGAAAACTAGGAAAACAAGCCCGAATGATGAAGAGAGGCCCTGAAATAAGCGGGGGAGGGGAGAAGGAACAGGCAACATGGGGGAAAATAACAGTACAACTTGAGGAAATAAACCAGAAAATACTGGCCAAAGAAGGAAGATTAAAGAGATATCGACAAAGGGTAAACCAATACAGACAAAACAGGACATTCCAAAACAACGAAAGGCAATTCTATCAACAATTGGGAGGGAGTGACACGAAAACATACCAACCGAGCGATTTTGGGCTAAAATATGGGAACCAAAGAAACATATCGAAAATGCTGAATGGATAAACAACATTACAAGAGAGCTAGACGGACTTGTAGAAGGCTCCAAAATGGAAATACACGTCGACTTACTAAAAAAAAACACTAAAAAGAATATCAAACTGGAAAGCGCCAGGTCATGATGGAATACATGGCTTCTGGTTCAAGAAATTTACCTCCATTCACGGAAGACTAGCACTAGAGATGAACAGATGCTTACAAGACGCGCACGTACCTGAATGGATGACCAAAGGAAAGACTACATTAATCCAAAAGGACCCTAGTAAAGGACTGCCCCAAACAATTACAGAACCATAACCTGCCTAGCAATGATGTGGAAAATACTAACAGCACAAATAAGGGAAAAAATCTACTATTTGCTAACAAGCCGCGGATTGTTTCCAGACCAACAGAAAGGATACCGCAAAAGATCCAGACACACAGCAGAATTACTCTTCCTAGATCAACACATCCTAAATAAGAGCAAGACAAGACGGAAAAATCTAGCTATGGCCTAGATTGACTACAAGAAGGCATATGATATGCTCCCACAAAGCTGGATATTACACTGTCTCAAAATATCACATGAAGTCATAAACTTCATTGAACAGACCATGAAGACCTGGAGAGTGGAGCTGACAGCAGGAGGAAGAAGCCTACCTGAAACAAAGATCCAAAGAGGCATCTTCCAAGGAGATGCACTATCACCCTTACTATTCATAATAGCCATGATGCCACTGAACCACATACTGAGAAAGTGCACTGCCGAATACAAACTCAGTAGATCACAAGAGAAGATCAACCACCTAATGTACATGGATGACATTTAATTATTTGCAAAAAATGAAAAAGAACTGGAAACTCTCATACACGCCGTTAGAATATACAGTCAGGATATAGGAATGGAATTTGGCATAGAAAAGTGTGCCAGGCTCGTCATGAAAAGTGGCAAACGACATATGACTGACGGAATGGAACTACCAAATCACGACAGAATTAGGATGCTTGAAGAAAATGAAACCTACAAATACCTTGGTATCTTGGAGGTTGAAACCATCAAACAAGTGCAAATGAAAGATATGATCCGAAAAGAATATCTCAGGAGAACGCGAAAACTACTTGAGACTAAACTCTCCAGCAGAAACCTCATCAAAGGAATAAATACTTGGGTTGTGCCACTAGCCAGATACTCGAGACCCTTTCCCAAGTGGACCAGAGAGGAACTTAAACAAATGGACCAAAGGACAAGAAAACTAATGACCATGCATAAGGCATTACACCCCAGAGACGACGTTGACAGACTATATGTATCTAGAAAAGCGGGAGGAAGAGGACTTACCAGCATCGAAGACATCGTTGACGCATCCATACAACGGCTCGAAGACTACATAGAAAAATACGAACGAGGACTAATTACAACTATCAGAAATCAGGGTCGATACGGACAACATGATAAACGAAAGAATGACAACAACTAAGAAAAAAATTGGGAAGGAAAACAACTCTATATCCGCTTTAAGCGTCTAATAAACAACATCTCACTCCAGAAAACCTGGACCTGGCTAAGAAAAGAAAACCTTAAGAGAGAAACGGAATCACTCCAAATAGCAGCACAGGACAATGCCATAAGAACCAATCATATCAAAGCAAGAATAGATAAGACGCAACAAAACAGTAAATGTAGGCTATGCAGTGACAGAGACGAAACGATCAATCACATAATAAGCGAATGCAGTAAATTAGCACGGAAGGAGTATAAGGCGATACACGACTGGGTCGGCAAGGTGATCAACTGGGAAATGTGCTGGAAATTTCAATTCGACCATACAAACAAATGGTATATGCACAACCCAGCACCTGTCCTAGAAAATGACTCGCATAAACTCCTATGGGACTTTAACATACAAAGGGATCACTTAATCCCGGCCAGATGACCATACCTTTAAATAATCAACCAAAAAAAAAGGGGGGGGGGAATTTGCAAACTTGTCGACTTTGTCGTCGTTTGCAGACCACAGAAAAAATCTGAAAGAATGTGAAAAGAAGGATAAGTACCTCGACCTTGCTAGAGAATTGAAAAAGCTATGGAACATGAAAGTACAATTGTGCCAATTGTGATTCGTGCTTTATGCAGAATAACTAAAGGATTATTAAAAGCCCTGGAGGATTTGGAAGTTGGCGGACGGGTAGAGACTATCGAAATTACAGCATTGCTGAAAACGGCCAGAATCCTGAGACGAGTCCTGGAGACCTGAGGAGACTTGATGTCACCAAACACTGACGTGAAAAAAAGAGAATCTGTAAAATTGTCGACTTTGCTGTCCCGGCTGATCACAGAATAAATCTGAAGGAAAGTGAAACGAAGGATAAGTACCTCGACCTTGCTAGAGAATTAAAAAAAAACTGTGGAACATGAAAGTAACGATTGTGCCAATTGTGATTGGTGCGTTAGGCACAATAACTAAAGGATTATTAAAAGGCCTGGAGGACTTGGAAGTTGGCGGACGGGTAGAGACTATCCAAGCCACAGCACTGCAAAGAACTGCCAGAATCCTGAGACGAGTCCTGGAGACCTGAGGAGACTTGCTGTCAGCTAACACGGATGTGAAAAACTCTCAATGTGAAAAGAAGGATAAATACCTCGACCTTGCTAGGGAAGTGAACAAACTGTGGAACATGCAGGTGACAATTATACCAATTGTAATAGGGGCGTTTGGAACAGTAACTAAGGGATTATTAAAGGGACGAGAGGACTTGGAGGTTGGCAGACGAGTGGAGACCATCCAAACGACAGCATTTTGAGAACTGACAGAATACTAAGTAGAGTCATGGAGACTTGAGGAGACTTGCTGTCACTCAGACTTCAGTGAAAAACCATCGGCTATCGCTGATGTGTAAAGCTCTAATGAGTGAATAATAATAATAATAATAATAATAATAATAAGAAGAAGAAGAAGAAGAAGAAGAAGAAGAAGAAGAAGAAGAGACTGAAGGAATAGATCTACGAAATCACGAAAGTATGAGAAAAATGGGGAAAGAAAATAAGTATCTGATAATATTGTTGGAGGACACCATTATACCAAACAGTAAAAAAAGCGTACCTCAGAATAACAAGAAAACGTTGAGAAATTAAACTCTTCAACTGAAATCTCATCAAAGAAATAAAACCCTGGGCTACCTCACTTTAAGATACTCTGGAACATTCTTCAAAAGGACAAGGGAAGAATTCAGAGAAATGAACCAAATGAAAAAGAAGTTGATGACGATTCACAAGCCCTTTCACTCGAGAGATGACAGATTCTATGGGTCCAAAAAAGAAGAATGTTCAGTTTGAGTTCTGTACTGATTCAACAATACAAGGACTGGGAGAAAACAGAAAATAACACGAAGAAAGCTTACATACAGCAGCCAATAACAGCAATATCACTTGAAATAACGTAAGGTCAAATATGTAGAATGTTAAAAAGGGGAGAAAAATGTATGGATACTCCAAGTGACAAACAAAGAGTATTGCTGAAAGGATGACTTAGACATTGTTATGAAGTTTGTTTGTTTGATTGGGTTTTATGGCATATCCACCTTTGTAGGTTATTTAATACCAAATCCATTTTATACAAGAAACAGTTATTTCAAACAATTCAGTTTAGCACGAGTACACAGTTTAATTGTTAAAAGCATTTCTATTTCAAGCAATTCATTTATATGAAATAGTTTTATTTCAAACAATTTAGTTCAGTATAAGTATAGTTTTCGTCAACACAGTTAAATGTCAAAATTATTCTATTTCAATCAATTCAGTTTAGCATAAGTGCAGTTCCAATATAAAAACAGTTCTATTTTAAACAATTCGGTTTATCTTACAAAACAGTTCCATTTCAAACTATTCAGTTTAGTATAAGTACGCAGTTTAAATATCAAAATATTTCTATTTTAAGCAATTCCGTTTAGCATAAATACACAGTTTAGTTCTCTTTGACCCATAAATAGCATCCTATCAGGTGCTACCGATCTAGGGACCTGGGAGCTATGGTAATGAAGGGGTACTCCACATTCCTCAAAGCTCCAACATTACTAGGACTTCACTAACATATTTTTAGTGTCGTATCCAAGTCACTCGTTAGCATTGTCTTAGCCACCTGCAAAGTACAAATCGGTGTATTCAAAAGCCCCAGCCGACTGGGCAATGTTCGAAGAGGAAAATTTAAACAATACGGAATATAGTCAGAAGTAGAATTTTTTTCAATAATTGAATATAGGCAGAAGAGTGACAAGTGTAGACTATGTGTTGGCAGAAATGACACAATAGTTGTCTAAATTTCTGAGACGAAGGTTGATGATTTTTATCATTAAGAGTTTTCGGACTATTGTCTTCATCTTTATAGTTATTACCAGTACGTTTCGGTCGATATGTCCTCCGGCCTTCTTCAGGTATTTATCGAATTCAGGAACCTTCACAGAATGTCGAACTACGGCCTTTATTGAATCCATGGGGTCGCCTGTTCTGATTCCGTTAGCCATAACCGGACACAAGTGTTAAGTATTCCTGTATTGTTACTCGAGATGTTACTGCAACCTCGAGATGATTGTCTCCTTAGAAACTTAGGGAACTAACGCCTGTAACCTATTACGCTATGTGTCCTGCTTCCCGACTTCGACAAACACCTGAAGAAGGCCGGAGGACATATCTGCCGAAACGTTGTGGAAATGACAATAAAGATGAAGACAATAATCCGAAAACCTTTAATGAAGTCTATCAAGTGTTGTCAAACGATAAAGATACAACATATAGATGCAACTGGGTCTGGTGACATTTTAGAAAGGCTCACTAGTTGTTGGCGATCGTAGTCGAGGGCGACCAGAAGGCTGCGTTTTCAATAGCTACTACACAGAGGTGTAGGGGAGGGCGCTACTCCTTTCGCTGGACTGCTTCACTTTACCCTTGATACGTACCTGAGTGTTAAGCAAGGAGGTATTAAGTACCATTTTTAAAGTCTTTGGTATGACGCGACCTGGGATTGAACTCAGGTCTCCCTGACCATTGGCGAACGCTCTACCCACTAGGCCAATGAGCCGGTACACTAGTAAAGTCTCAAAATATCATATTATATATAAATAGAAATATCTGAGCTTTTACATATTTTGGAATTAATAAAGCAATTTCTATTAATCATATTAAAAAAGGAAAAATGATTTTATAGGTAAATAAGAGCCACGTTAAGAACATAAGTAAATGCTAAAGAAGTTATAGCAATTAACACTCTGAGTTTTAGTATTATACACTGAACGTTGGCGGAGTATTAAAAAAAGATGAATATAAGAGATATGAAACTAATAAAACATCCCACAATGCATCACCCAAGAGCAGATTTAGAACGTCTCTAAGTCAAGAGGGAAAATGATGAAAGAGGCTTAATCGTATTAGAATCCGTCGGGAACTCTACCTGTATATGATAAAAGAAACAGTCCAATACGAAAGATTGGATGCACAAATTTATAAAGGCATTAGAAAAGCAAAAGAAAACTATTCCATAAGTAAAGAAAGCTATGGATTTGCTACCCAACTTAACCACACATTTTGTCCGGTCGGTTTGTGCTGTCGAATACACCGACTGCACCTCTGCAGAGGGATAAGACCCCCCCCCCAACGAGTGTCCTGGATATGACACTAAACAATCTAATGGTGAGGTTCCAGTAATGCTGGAGCTTTGGGCAATAACGACTACCCCATTATTGTCATTGCTCCCAGGTCTATTATGGCCCGAAGTGGTAGCACCACTATTAGGTAACACCTAATAAGGGTCTTGCCTATGGGTTAAATAAAACTAACGGCATACTTATGCTGAACTGAATTGTTTGAATAAACTGAATAGCTTGAAATAGAAATGTTTTTGACAATTAAACCGTACTTACATTTAAACTGCATGCTTATGCTAAACTGAATTATTTGAAATAGAACTGTTTTTTGACATTGGAACTGTACTTACACTAACCTGAATTGTTTAACATAGAACTGTTTTGACATTTAACAGTGTGTAACCTAAATCTATACTTATACTTATCTGAATTAGAACTGCTTGACTAAACGGAATTGTTTGAAATAGAAATGGTTATTCTCATAAAAATAGATTTGGCGTTAAATGACCCGCAAAGGTTGACATGCCATAAAACCCAACCAACCAACCAATCAACAAACAACACATTGAAAGAAATAGCCCTAAAATATAATGCAATAGATGCTGCATAAAACACAAAGAAAGACTCAAAAACACAAGGACTGATTGAATTAAAAAATACCTTAGAAAAAAATTACTTCTTGAATTAGAAATTCCGAAATATATACATATTTACCCAACCCGTCCTACCGGGCAGGATATGACACGAAGTCAATTTTTAAGCGGAGTTTAACAGGTTTCAATTCAGAGTTTTCCTTCCCCTAGACTAGTTGCCCCACCAAGGCTGAAGAACCTAGTCTGTCCTACTATTTACCCATCACTGGAGGGAGAATAATTGGATTCATACCTTTCCCAAGGGTATTAATGCTATGTGAAATGTCATCAGCCTCGTCCAGGATTTGAACTCGTGTTGCCGTGTCCATTTCTTATACCGATATAGATATAGCAAACAAACGATGGCTGAAAAGAACTAGACTGAAAACGGAAACAAAGGCGTTAATAATAGCGCCACAGGACCATAATCTACCAACTAGAAACTATTGGGAAAAACATCAAAAACAGATCAAACGTAGTATGTGTTATGTAGATAGATCTTCTGGTTGGGTTAGCTATTTTCTTTTTCGGTACCAGCGTTGTTTCATCTTTTTCATCGGACGCTTTTTTCTCTTCGCAGTGATGAATAAAAAATGTTGTTTTTTTTAATCTGTAAACATATCATTCACTAGGTCATAAGCACGTGACCACAGATGAAGAATTACGTCCTATCATTTCGACAGGTCTCGGCAAACAAACTTACAGTTGAAGTCTAACTTTGAATTTCTGTGAATTTAGTCATCTGACTTTACAACCCCTCAATGATAGCCATGTTTTCAATTACCTCTGAAGGTCAGTATCTATCAATTAAACAGAGTTGCCTACAGGTATTTTTCCAACATTTCTAGTGGTTATAACTTGATTTGAATGCTATACTACTTGTCAAGAATCGGTTTCACTCGTCTATTACGTAACATACGTAGTCTTAGCGAACAAAAAATTGAATCAATTGACTCCTCTGTGTTCGGTTTCCTATCCTACAGAATACAAAGAAAAACATGATTGTGACGTTACCCTCTTGGCCCACAGTTACATCAACCTCTTCTAACCATTCCACTTCTTTACGGCTGGTGATCAACTAGTGGTTCCGATAGGGGTAACGCACATTTCTTTACCGCTATATCAAATACAATCGAGGGAACAGGAAAATAAAAAGAACAAATGAACAAAACGAACAATATGCCTGGGGTTAACTCAAGTGCAGAAGGAGAGTTATGTATCATTGTGCATGTACAGACTAACACTAGTGCGGACTCTAGCGAAACTTCCACAAAGCTACTGGAATGCCGACTCGATCTTCTTTCACTGGTCTGGACCATCTCTCATGCTGACTCGTCTCTATGCTGTCCTGTGTCGACTGCCACTGTCCGTTGTCCCTCGCCAACTGCCCACTTCTCAGTCCCTTTTTCTAACTCTCTAACTGGCGTCCCCTCACCACTTCCGGCAACGTCGAGATCGCAGGTCCAAAACCCTTTGTCTGGTTTCGCGCCAAAACAGACAAAGGAATTGTCTGCTTGGCGGACCACCTACATAGTGTTACATGATAAATAGAACATTATATTCATAGGGGAAAATGTGAACACTATGTAATACCAAGATCAGTAAGATTGTATAAAGACCTACAAGAAACAACACAAGTAATTAAAGAAGTTCCAATGTTCAGGAACCTTGCTACGAAAACGAACAGACAAATAAAAAGCAATCGACCAGATACAGTGGTTTAGGACTGAAGAAAAGCATGCATTCTATGTAATATGTCAGTGCCAATAAAAAAAAGCATATTATTCAATGAATAAGCAAATGCAAATTACTGGAAATAGATATTTAAAATATGCAGCACCTTAAATCTATCTTCATGCGAGTAACAGAGGGGGCTCTGTATATGATTAACAAAGACATTGGTAATTGCATCAAAAAGATGCCAGGCACCCCTAACCAATATGAAATATAAAACAACACGCTTTGTGGAACTGTTCATTTGCTGAGGTGAGTACTATCAATGTGAATGACAAATAATTATTTTCACTTTGCATTCAGTTTTTGGTTCGTTCTTGTGTATTCTTCACCAACCTTTTGGTGAAATTTACTTTCGTTATTTTTTGAATTCTCTGTTTTTTTTTTTATTGCCTGACCTCGTCTTCGTATCTTTTAAGTCTCCAATCTTTAGATAAAACTTCTGATTTATTTTTTCAGGTCATTTTTCATACTTGTGTTTTTCTTTCCCTGGTAGTTTTGCTTGTCGTCGCACTTTCTTTATTTGTCCTTCTAGCCTAATTTCCGACGAAAGTTTGCTATTCGGGTTCCTGAGGGGTATACCAATTTTATCACTGACTAGTTTTGCAGCTGCATAAATTTGTTCGTTTAAATCAGTGATGTATGTTGGATATTTTCTAATAATTTATTCATCTTATCCATTTCTACCACTTTGCATTTCTTTTTTTTTTTTAGTCTTGATTCCTCAGGGATAGTAAAATATTTTTCTTTTCAGAATTTATATTTTTTCTTCACTGAATTTATATTTTTCTTCACTGAATTTATATTTTTTCTTCACTGAATTTATATTTTTCTTCATTGAATTTATATTTTTCTTCACTGAATTTATATTTTTTCCCGTTTTCTTTATGTCGTTCTGCATTTTGTGATAATTTATTTTTCAGTATTTTCTGTCAATTCATGTAAGAGGGAACTCTTTGAGCATATTCTTCACAACATACCTGTTCACAAACTTTGAGTATCTCAAGATCAAAAAGCTTATCTTTTAAAAAAAAATTATTCTAGCACGGTCAGCAAAGTTTAGGCGTGTATTAAATCCTGTTGTTTCTTCCTAAATTCTAATCATTCTTTTTCTCTTGCTTTTTTTACGGATTTCTCTCGAAATAACAGTAGATTACTTCTTTGTTGACTTCTCTAATCGACTTTTCTCTGATTTTAGTATTGACTTAGTTCTTTGTGTATCTGAAATTAAAGCAGCCAACATTTGCAGGATGTTGAATCAGGTCCACTATATCGGCTCTGAAAAGAGAAACTGTCAATCATGACAGTCTGATTTGTAATCAGAGTCCTACCTTCGTTTGGATTTGTCAGTTTTCATTAGTAGAATAATGTGACTAATCCATTTCAAGGGTTTTATTATTACTTCTCTAACTGGTGTGGCTTGGTATTCTCCGAAGCTAAAAATAACCATTAGCTAGCTAGTCCCAAAAAAATTTCAAAATTACTATGCCTTTGAAATTCGTAAAGTTTAAGTTTGTGAACATCATACATGTATTTTATTCTACTAAGGTAAGACTGACGAAAAAATATGAATATTCAACGATACTTAGGGCATCAGTTAATCTAATCAAATATAAATGAATCAAAGAAGAGACTAGGTTTACCACCATCCGATTGATTTATTCACCTCTCCTTCATGAATTTCAGGAATCACCGGGTAAATTCTTCAGCGTTAGAAGAATTGAGACCACCAAGACCACAACATTGTTAAGATCGGCTGGAAAATTTGGCAGTTTTCTAGAGACTTGAGTAGACTTGCAGCCTCTCAGACTCCAGTGAAATACTTCCAGATAACGGATGTGTGAAAAATTCGCGTGTAATGAAATAGTAATATAATTAATATCGTACGTTATTCTCGTTATTGCTTAAGAACAACGAAAAGTCGTGAAAATAATTTAAAACATCGTGTATAAATTGAATTTTTTCATATTTAAACACAGCAAAAATTGTAAAGGAAGTAACCAAAAACTCATTATGTGTTTATATCACCTAAACTTTGATGTCACAAGATACATTTTATAAAATCATCCGGAAATCAATAGCTAGATATCAAAACAATCAATGCACTAATAGGATAAGACAGTTATACATCGTTTGAAATAATCTAATATATATATATATATATATATGAAGACAGATAAATTGTAAAAGATATGCAAACAGGGAGAATTGTCAAAGAACATTGAATTTATTTCATTCAATATTCCTAAACGCTCTCTTACAGCCTTTTTGAAAAATTCCTCACAGTATCAATAATAAAGTTGGCGACCGTAGTCGACGGTGACCCGAAGGTTTCACTTTCAGTAGCTACTACACCGAGGAGTATGAGAGGGTGCTACTCCTTCCCCTGGATTTCTCCACTTTACCCTCGATACGTACCTTATAATGTTGTGCGTTAAGCAATGAGGTATCAAGTACCATTTTTGAGTCTTTGGTATGACCCGACCTGGGATTCAAACCTGATCTCCATGACCATTGGGGAACTCTTAGCTCACTAAGCCAATGCCTATAATCAAAGGATTGTTTCACTTATGAAGACCTTCCCTATTTCTAGTATGATTGTAATATCAGTTCTTGTTACAAATATTGGCAACAGTGTAATTTCAGTATATAATAAACGAAATATATCCTTTTTTTTATTTTAAGAAAACGAATTTAGTGAAACAACATTGGTCTATTGATAACTCATAGTTGAACCGGAACAGCACATTTTTAAAGAACTGATCAGTAGAGTTTTAGTTATTTTCTGTATATTTCTGAAAATATATCAATAATATTAAAGGGTGCCAATGATGATGACCAGGTCTATAAAGTGAAGTTGACAGAAGTATTTCCTTTTATTAACTGTTTAGTTCAGTCGACTGTGGCTGCAGAATACTGGACTCTTTTCTGCAGAGGGGTAAAACTCTACCAATGAGTGTCCTGTTTATGACACAAAACATTCTGGTAGTGAGGGTTCAGTAATGCTGGAGCTTTGGGGAATGTGGAGTACCCCTTCATTGCCTTCTTTCGCTGATCCACACTGTCCTGGGGTAGAAACACCTGATAGGGTTCTATCTATAGGTCAAATGGAAGTATTTGATATTCAAACAGTGTACTTATTTTTAAGTGAATTGTTTGAAATAGAACTGCTTTGACATTTAGTGGTGTGCAAAAAATCTGTACTCTTGCTAGACTGAATCTTATTAAATAGAACTGTTTGTTTATTTGATTGTGTAAACAAACGACTGATTTTTATGACCATACTTGAAAACATTAAACAAATGATTAATAGTAAATAGAATTGTTTGTATCTGATTGAAATAATTGAAACTATTTAACTTTGTGAAAAATAATGAGCTCAGGCTCGTTTAAAAGCGTATCTACAAAATGTTTTTTTATATATATTTGATATATATGAATAAAAAGGATTTGATATTGAATAAGCTACGATTGTTGATACGCCATAAAACCAAACCAAATCATATTCATTTACCCTTACCCCAAAACATATTCCATGTTTACATCTAAAGACTTTCATTGCTCGACAATATCAACATTAATCGGAAGTGTTCGTGGTGTAACGGTAGTTATCATTAGAAATGGATACGGTGACCCGGATTCAAGTCTTGGACGATTTTAGGCGCTTTTCGTACAGCACTACTAACCTTGGGGAAGGTCGGAATCAGACTCCCCTCTCTTCAACTATGGGAAATTAGTAAATCAAACTAGGTACTTTAAACTTAGAATGACAATAGGCGTAGGAGAGATACTCTGAATTTAAAACCTGTTAAATTCTACTTTGAAATTGTGTCACATCCTGCTTGAGTGGAAAAGCTGGGATAAATTTATTCTTCATTATTATAACTCTTTGAGAGTTTTTCCTATCATCATTAACTGATAGTCTTTCGCAGAAGTTTAACGGATAGTAAGTCTCCCCAAGTCTCCAGGACTCTTCTCAGTATGCTGGCTGATATTAATAATGCAGTTTTTTGAATGGTCTCCACAGGTCCAGCTATTACAAAGTCCCCCAGGCCTTGTATCAATCATTTGGTGACTGTACCATGAGTACAAATTACAATTGGCACCATCGTCACTTTCATGCTCCAGTTTTCTTTTTAAATTCCCATGCAAGGTCGAGGTACTTATCATCCTTTTCACTTTCTTTCAATTGTATTCTGTGGTCAGTGGGGGCAGCAAAGTTCACAATTCTGCAAGTTCTCTTTTTTTTTCTTTTGGTAATTATAAGGTCTGATCGTCTGGCCTAGATTAGGTGATCTGTTTGTATCACAAAATCCCAGAGGAGTTTGTGCATCTCGTTTACCAGGACAGTTGTCGGGTTGTACATGTACCATTTGTTTGTATGCTCTAATTTCACTTTTTCGCACTATTTTCTGTGGATCATCTTGCTTACTCAGTCGTGTCCAGTCTTATACTCTTTCTCGATTAATTTGCAGCATTTGTTACGCATTTTCTTCCGGGCAGCGGTCGCTTCGATACTGCTATATGGATGCACTACATGGACTCTAACAAAACGGCTGGAGAAGAAGCTAGACGGCAATTATACAAGAATGCTGCTAGCAATCTTGAACAAGTCCTGGCGGCAACACCCCACAAGACACCAACTGTACGGCCACCTGCCACCTATCACGAAAACTATTCAAGTTAGACGAACCAGACATGCAGGACACTGTTGGAGAAGCAGGGACGATCTCATAAGTGATGTACTCTTGTGGACCCCCACACATGGCCGTGCAAAAGCAGGACGACCAGCAACTATGTGAGGATACGGGATTTTGTCCAGAAGACCTGCCTGAGGCGATGAACGATAGGGAAAAGTGGCGAGAGAGGGTCGGGGATATCCGTGCTAGCGGCACGACATGATGATGATGGTGAGTCGAAATAATTAGTCGAACTTTTTCTATCCAGTGTCCTGAAACTAAATTTCATATAAAGGTGAGACTTTAAACACATGAAATCACTTCTTTATTGCCATATTTGGAAGATCCTTTCTGATGACTGAACCAATTAAGAATCTACTAATGGGTCGAATAGATCTGCTGAAAAATGATTAGAACTAGACACAATACTATACAAACCATATACAACTGATTATTATCAAAATTAATTGTTGGGTGAAATAATATCTCTGATTCAATAATTATTGACATTTGAGAAATACTTGAGATCCTTACCCTGTGCAAATTATTTGAATGCCAAGGCTACTATTCTAACGAAAATTAACGTTTCTTTTCTTGTTCGAAAAGAACAAGAAAAGAAACGTTGATTTTCTCTGCTCACTAAGCCAATGCCTATAATCAAAGGATTGTTTCACTTATGAAGACCTTCCCTATTTCTAGTATGATTGTAACATCAGTTCTTGAAATAAATATTGGCAACAGTGCAATTTCAGTATATAATAAATGAAATATATCCTTTTATTTTAATTTAAGAAAACGAATATAGTGAAACAACATTGGTCTATTGATAACTCATAGTTGATCCGGAACAGCACATTTTTAAAGAACTGATCAGTAGAGTTTTAGTTATTTTCCGTATATTTCTGAAAATATATCAATAATATCAAAGGGTGCCAATGATGATGACCAGGTCGATTTAGTGAAGTTGATAGAAGTATTTACCTTTTATTAACCCTTTAATTCAGTCGACTGCTTTAGTAAGGATAAATTCTTCCTTGTTTATCTCACCTCGTATTCATAATAGACTAGCGTAAGATTTATGGGAAATGTCAAAACTAGTTTAGCAATATGCTAATGACGAAAGGACGCCCTTATACTGAAGAAAACAAGGAAAGGAAAATAAGTAACTTCATGAGTCGAGCACACCTGCAAATTATAATGTATTTCTATATCACTGCAGGCCATACATAATTTCACCAAAGCCATTTAAAAAGCAGCTGTCGATTTTAGAGCGAAAACCAAAAAAAAAAAAAAAAAAGAAATGATATTATAAACACTATCATCTATTAACTAGCTGACGTACTCATCCACATCCAAAAGATATCAAGATTTGTTTTACACATCAGACTGCTTGAGTGTATAACTTTAGGAAATATCTGAACAAAACTATTCTTCTTTTAACTATGAGTAAAAAGTAGGTTATGCTGGGCTCTTTAACCCTGGAATGTCTACGGGTTTAAGAAAAGGAAAACCCTTAATTCAAACCAGTTGAACTCAACTTAAAAAAATCATCAGAATTTATTGACAGCACAGTGAAATCTAACCAACAGAAAACTGATTTACAAATCCTCCTTTTGAAATATTTTAACGGCATGTCAAACCTTCTTGTGTTATTCAATGCCTAGAGGCTTTGGAATCATGTTCAGTGTTCATCTATATTTACTAATTTCTGTAGATGTTTCTGAATATATTTTTTACTCAGAGTTAAATGAAATCCATAAACCCCTCCACTCGGGCAGGATATGACACAAGGTCAATTTTTAAGCGGAATTTAACTGGTTTGAATCCAGAGTTTTCCTTCGCCTAGACTAATTGCCTAACCAGGGCTGAAGAACCCAGTCTGATCAACCATTTACACATAGCTGGAGGGAGAAAAATTGGATTCATATTTTTCCCGAGGGTATTAGTGCTATGTGAAATGCAATCAATTTCGTCTAGGATTTGAACTTCTGTCGCCGTGTCCATTTCCTGTGACGATAACCATTACACCACGGGCACCTCCATTAGTTATATGATATCAAGTATATTAATATTCTGTGCGATGTACAATCTTTTTAAATAGCTATATGTAGAGTATATACCATTTTCTAAAAAAGGACCTTTTATCGGTCTCGTCTCCTCAGCGAACACCGTGACAAAATCAAGCGATACAGTATAATATGGAGATAGAAGAAAAAGTAGAAGAAAAAATGAGGGGAAGAAAAAAAAAAAACACCGAATACTCAATTTGATTGGTGAGTCAATTTTTTTCTTTAAACTTAGTATGGTTTATTTGCCGAATTACAGGGTGGAACGATCAAATTGTCGCCCTAGAAAAGACGACATGATTCCATTTCCGTTAAATGAAAACTGGTTTTCTTTTTTTTTGTTGCAGACCATCTACTAGTTGGCCAATTTTGTACAAATCCCAAGAGCGATAGGAGCCTTCTATCATGTCTGAAAGTGACACAATGTTCAACGAGCGAGATCGGAGATGCGCCGCTGTACAACGCATGCTCTCTACCAATCTAAGTTATGACAACAGGACCATTGCCAGTACCCTGAAAATGCAAATCTGGATTCCCACGAATAACAGGGACGTTCCCAGGGTAATGAAAGCAAAGTGTCCGGCTACGGTTATGGTCTTTGGTGTGGTTTCAAGTGAGGGCCACATCATGCCACCTCACATCTTCGAAGTCGGCTTGAAAGTCAACACCAAAGTGTACCTGGATGTGCTGAAGAGTGTGGTGATCCCCTGGTGCAATCAGGTGGCCGGTGACAGACCCTGGGTGTGGCAGCAGGACTCGGCGCCGGCCCACAAGTCCAAAGAGATCAAAGCTTGGCTTCAGAAGGAGTGCTACGACTTTTACCCTTCTCTCACTGTCCCCCTCCTCCCCCGACTGAACCCGCTGAACTACTTCGTTTGGTCATACATCGAGAACATCACCAACATGACCTCCCACAACACCAAAGCCTGCCTGATCGCCGCCATCCACCGAGTATTCACCGAACTCCCGCCGGCGCTTGTGGAAAAGGCATGCTCCCATTTACGGATCCGTATCGAGGCGGTGATTGAGGCCGAAGGCAGCTACATTGAATAGATATCAGCTCTGCTACATAATCAAGTTAGCTGAATTGATTTTTTCAATAAAAGTTTTAAAATAAAGCTGTAGTGTTGTTTTCTTTAGGGCGACCATTTTATCGTTCCACCCTGTAGATGTCAGCTGTACTACATAATCAAGTTAGCTGAATTGATTTTTTCAATAAAAGTTTTAAAATAAAGCTGCAGTGTTGTTTTCTTTAGAACAACAATTTTATCGTTCTACACAGTAGAGAAAAGAACATCGTAAAATACCCCCAGCTTACAGATATCACCAATGCATATTTGATACAAATAAGAAATAATTATCGCAAAGTTTAAACAATTCCTATTTAAAACTAATAATTATACATATTCAGTTGACCCACCCGAAGGCACTCTTTTTAGTAGTGTAGGGGGTGCTACTCTTTTACCTGGATTGCTGCACTTACCCTTGGTAAATATTGCCCAGTCGTTTGGGGCTGTAGAATACACTGACTGCACCTCTGCAGAGGGGTAAGACCCCCCAATGAGTGTCCTGATATGACACTAAACAGTCTGATGGTGAGGACCCAGTAATGCTGGAGCTTTGGGGAATACGGAGTACCACTTCATTGCCATTGCTCCCATGTTCACTCTGGTCCGGAGTGGTAGCACCTGGTAGGGCCCTATCTATGGGTTAAATAGAACGAACAGCATACATATGCTAAACTGAATTGTTTGATTAAACTGAATAACTTGAAATTGAAATGTTTTTGACAATTATACCGAACTTATATTTAAACTGCGTGCTTATGCTAATCTGAATTGTTTGATTAAACTGAATAACTTGAAATAGAAATGTTTTTGACAATTAAACCGAACTTACATTTAAACAGCGTGCTTATGCTAAACTGAATTATTTGAAATTGAACTGTTTTTGACATTAAAACTGTACATACACTAAACTGAATTGTTATATATAACTGCTTGAATAGTTTGAAATAGATATGTTTTTGACAATTAAACTGTGTACTCATGCAAAACTAAATTGTTTCAAATGGAAATGGTTATTCACATAAAAGTGGATTAGGCGTTAAGTAACCTACAAAGGTTGATATGCCATAAAACCCAACAAACTTGGTAAATACTGTATCATGCTGAGTGTTAAGTAAAGAGGCATTAACCAATATTCTTGAGTCATTGGTATGAATCGACCTGCGATTGAACCCCAGTCTCCCGGGCCTTTGGCGAACACTCTAACTATTATACCAACATGACTTCATGAACGCACGCTTATTTGATAATAATCATTTGTTTTAACGACTTTATATGGTTTCCAGTATCTAATGATAATATCAGTTTAATGATTGAAGCCTCAAGAATCTAGTGATAATATTTGTTTAATAATTAAAGCTTCAAGTAACTAATGATAATATTTGTTTAATAATTAAAGCTTCAAGTAACTAATGATGTTACTTGATTAATGATTAAAGCTTCAAGTAACGAATTATTATATTTGTTTAATAATTAAAGCTTCAAGTAATTAATGATAATATTTGTTTAATAATTAAAACTTTTAGTAACTAACGATAATATTTGTTTAATAATTAAAGCTTTAGGTAGCTAATGATAATATTTGTTTAATAATTAAAGCTTTAAGTAAGTAATACTAATATTTGTTTGAAAATTAAAGCTTCAAGTAAGTCGTGATAATATTTGTTTAAAAATGAAAGCTTCAGGTAAGTAATGATAATATTTGTTTAATAATTAAAGCTTCAAGTAAGTAAGGATAATACTTGTTTAATAACTAAAGTTTCCAGTAACTAATGATAATATTTCTTTAAAAATTAAAGCATCAAGTCATGATAACATTTGGTTTATAATTAAATCTTCAAGTGATTAATGATAATATCGTTTTAATAATGAAAGTTTCCAGCAACTAATGATAATATTTGTTTAACAATTAAAGCTTCAAGTAATTAATGATGATATTTGTTTGATAAGTAAAGCTTCAAGTAACTAACGATAATACTTGTTTAATAATTGAAGCTTTAAGTAACTATTCCTAATAGAAATAAATTACAGTTGTATAAGAATAATAAGTTGAATAAGAATAATTTTAAATAGGTTTATTTGACCCATAGAAGGGACTTTAATAGGCACTGCCTCTCTGGGTCAGAGTTGATTTGAGAGTAATGGCAATAAAGTAATTCTCCACACTCCCTAGAGGTCTAGATCTGGAAGCATATCACTAGATGCAATGTCCTACCCAGAACACCCTATTTTACAGGGTGGAGTTTGATCAATCAGCAAGGCGGACAGCTGTATTGACATCCTTCTTTTATTTTATTTGTTATCATCTGTCCACAAATCTTCGTGTTAATTTCAAATTTCAAAATTTCATAAATTTAAAGATTCATTCTCGATTTTAACGTCTCTGGTATTATCATTTCTGTTTCTACCTCAGAATTAGATGATATCATTGTATGATGATATTGTTTATTTGGGGTCGAATTCTGGAGAGACGGACGGTAAATTGACAGGGGCATATAATCAGAAAACAAAGAATTGACTGTGTTCAGTATCCCGGCAAGTTTGAAAAATTCGAAGAAAAGACTGAACGGATAAACAGAATCCTACATAAGAGGGTGAAACCACCTTTTTATTAAATTAAAAAAAATGTTGAGCTTCATGAATGAACTGATTCCTTCATTTGATAATTTTGGACAAGGGAGATAACCCAAGACCTATTTATTGTATTTGCAATGTCTTTTGGTCGTCTGCTTCTTTTCATAAATTTGATGGATCAAAACATCGATTATTTCTTTGTATTCATCACTGACATTCACATTTCCTTATTTTAATATCTCTAATTCTACGGGGTTTTTTCTTCATCGTTCGATATTTCCTTGATATTTTCTTTTTTTTTTGTCTTCTCATTTAGATTTATTCTTTGGTTATTTTTTCCATTTTAAAAATATTTTTATGCTTTTATTATTTTATAAAAAATATGGTGTTATCTAGGTTTAAAATGTCTTTTTTGATTTAGACTTTTTTATAGTATTTTAGTCAATTTATATTTACATATTTCGTCTTTACTCTTTTATATCTCTTTATCCTTTCAATCCTTTTTTTTCTTTTAGGATTAATACTTTCTTTTTTTGTTGGAAGGAGAGTCATCTTAGCATCATGGCTGATGTTCCGGACTTCGGCCTCAAAATATGCGGTTTCGAAATCCAGTCATCCTATGATATTCACACTCAGACTAATACCCAAGGAAAAGTTATTGAACACTCTTATCTTTAAGCTAAGGGTTTCATAGCATTAATACTGTCCATCTGCGAGGATAGAATTGGCATTAAAGAATTCACGAAGAAGTTGATATGCCATCGAACAAAAAAACTATATATATATATATATATATATATAATGAAAATAATTCCTACATAGACAAGAGCGAATTATGAATTATTTTTGTAATATCAGCTCTATCTGCTGTATTGGGTATTTTATTACGTTTTAGGTAAACGTAATTCTGTTGGTGTTTCTTTCATGGCTTGATTATATTCTAATAACACGTGTGTTTTTTACGGAATATTTTTCCCTGATATCGTTTTGTAGAATATTCAAATTTTACAATGTATTTTCTTTTTCACACGTAATTATAGATTATATATGAAGATTAATATATATATACATATAGAAGTTGTGCATCCATTTGGACGCTAACAAAACGGCTGAAGAAGCTAGACGGCAATTACACAAGAATGTTGCGAGCAATATTAAACAAGTCCTGGCGGCAACACCCCACAAGACACCAACTATACGGCCACCTGCCTCCCATCACGAAAACTATACAAGTTAGACGAACCAGACTCGCAGGACATTGCTGGAGAAGCTAAGACGAACTCATCAGTGATGTACTCCTGTGGACCCACACATATGGCCAAGCAAAAGCAGGACTACCAACTCGAACATACATACAGCAGCTATGTGAGGATACGGGATGTAGCCCTGAAGACCTGCCAGAAGTGATGAATGATGGGCAGAAGTGGCGAGAGAGGGTCATGGATATCCGTGCTGGCGGTACGACGATGATGATGATGAATATATATATATATATATATATATAGAGAGAGAGAGAGAGAGGGATAGACATACGAAAAGAAAGTATAATGGCATATCAAAACTGATTTGGCAAATAAAAAGAATTAATTAAATTATAAAAAGTAAAAATGAAGGAAAAATAAGTAAAAAAAATGAGAAAGAAAACAGAAAGCAGTAAAATGGACATTTTCTGAATTTCTGCGACTAAGCTTGATAATTTTTATCATTCATGCTTAACGGACTATCGGCTTCATATTTATTGTTATGTTCACAACGTTTCGGTCGATATGTCTCCCAGCCTTCTTCAGGTGTATCTTGTCTTCTCGGTAGCCTACACGGAACTTCAAACTACGTCCTTTATTTAATTTCCAGGAAATGCATGTTCGGATTCCCTTAACTACAACCGGATATAAGTGCTAAGAACATAGCTTAACGGTTATTGGCATAGGTTCCCAAAGCTTCTAAAAGAAACAATCATTTGGAGGTTGCAGGTTCAATCCTGACTGCAGGCGAGAATACTTAGAACTTATAACCGGTTATGGTTAACGGAATCAGAACACGTGACCCCAAGGGATTAAATAAAGGACGTGGTTCGAAGTTGGCTCCCGAGTTCGAAAAACAACAGAAGAAGGCCGAAGGACAAATTGGCCGAAACGTTGTAAATATAACAATGAAGATGATCCCAAAAGTCAATAACCCTGAATGATATCAAACTAAGTAAGACAAAATAAAAAAGTAAAGAAAAAAAAGATAGAAAAGGCAAAGAGAAAAATGACTTAAAAGAAAAAGAAAAAAAAGAAAATATATATTTATGAAAAAAAGCAAAAAGAGAGAGAAAAAAAAAAGAAATGCAAGAGAAAACAATCAGCGAAGGAAAAAGACAGAAACGATTAAAGAGAAATGGTTTAAAAAAAAAAATAAACAAAATTAATCGAAAAGAAAAAAGAACAAAATAAAAGCCAAAAAGAAAATAAACATGCAAATTTAAAAAATAAAAAAAAGTAAATGTCTTCCTTTTTTTTAATGGCATATCAACTTTCGTCGGTTATATAATGCAAAAGCTATCCTTATAGAACAACAGCAGTGACGCTGTTTAACCCCCAGTTGTGGGCATGAGGCATTAATTTTTCGAAGGCATTATTTCGAAAGTTGGCATTTCAGCCATTACACCGTTGATATTCCCATATATATATATATATATATATATATATATATATATATATATATATATATATATATATATATATATATTAGCAACCACTGGCGCATTACTCCTTATAGTCAATATACAGCATATATATTTGTTACTGGCCGAAGAAAACTTTCTAGTAAACCTAAAGGAAAATAGTCTTCCTTTTGTTTCTTTGTTTAATTGCATATCAACTTTTTTAGGTTATTTTATGCCATTTTTATCATTCCAGAAGCACAATATCGGCAATTATTTGTGTCTGTGTCTGTGTCTATGTATATATATATACATGTGTATGTGTTTGTGTATATATATATATATATATATATATATATATATATATATATATATATATGAAAATAATTCCTACATGATCAAGATTGAGTCTACCTACGTTTCCCCAAACCACTCTACAGGTTCGCACTGGTCATAGCATCGTAAAATACACCAACTGCACCTCTGCAGACGGATAAGACCCCTCCCCCAACGAGTGTCCTAGATATGACACTAAACAATCTGATGGTGAGGTTCCTGTAAGACTGCAGCTTTGGGGAATGTAGAGTACCCCTTTATTGCCATTGCTCCCAAATCCACTCTGACTCTGCGTGGGAGCACCTGATAGGGCCCCCTACCAATGGGGTAAGTAGAACTAACGGCATACTAATGATAAACTGAATTGTTTGACTAAACTGAATATCTTTAAATAGAAATGTTTTTGACAGTTAAATCGTACTTACATTTAAACTGTATGCTTATGCTAAAGTGAATTATTTGAAACTGAATTGTTGTATAAAACTGCTTGATTAAAATGAATAGTTTGAAATAGACCTGATTGTTGACATAAAAATGGATTTGGCGTTAAATAAATTACAAAGGTTGATATGCCATAAAACCAAACCAAACCAAACCAAACCAAACTTGATCATTGCGATCCTGAAGAGCCGTCTGGCGATGAAATTCCAGTTAATATATATATATATATATATATATATATATATATATATATATATATATATGTACTATTTACCAACCCCTCCGCTCGAGCAGGATATGACACAATGTCAATTTTTTAAGTGGAGTTTAACGGGTTTGAATTCAGAGTTTTCCTTCTCCTAGACTAGTTGCCTAACCAAGGCTGAGGACTCAGTCTGTCCAAATATTTACCCATAGCTGGAGGGAGAATGATTGAATTCATACCTTTCCCATAGCCCTTATATATATATATATATATATATATATATATATATATATATATATATATATATATATATATATATAAGGGCTATTCAATAAATAAAGAGAATTGTGTCTTACGAGTTGGCATAAAAAAAACATTGTTTACAAATGCACGTTTTTTCACGGAAACCAAAAGTGCTGATCTCTTCATATAACAGAACACTGGCTTCATGACCTTCCTTACTGAACCCTGCTTCCTGAATTTTCGCTTTTTCGGAGAATTAAGGGTTTTTACTCCATGGGTTGATTTTTACATTCAGTCTTGCAGTAGCAACCCCATTTTTTGCCTATACGTTATCATATTTTTGACGAAAGTCAACTACTCTATTCACATCGCACAGTTTTATGTTAATTTCAGGTTTTTACTTCTCAGCTACACCCAATACACAGAATAATTGATGCTTGTTCAAGCCAAAAACCCGCTGTTTAATTTGCTGCTATGTCAAATAACCTTTAAACAAATATTTTTACACGATTAAAATAGTTTTATTTTAAGCCCTTTCCAAACAGTGTAATGTTTATATTATAGAATAGAAATTTTTGAAATTGTTTTTTTTTTAAAAAGCATTCATCTTATTTATTAAATGACCCATGTATATATATATATATATATATATATATATATATATATATATATATATATATATATATATATACGTGTGTTTGTGTGTAAGTGCATGTAATCAGACAGTACTACGATTCGGTAATCCATCGCTTTAACCATTACACCACGAGGACACCCCAATCAGACAGTAGTCTTTTATTTAAGTATATTTGCTTGAATAATAAAGACATATTTTGTCTATATAATTTTAATTAGATCCTTTCAAGTTTCCTGATAAGTGTCTTGGTTTAAGGTCGGAATTATTAGAAGAATTAACCAAAATTGTCCCAAGCTCTTTCGGACCCTAAATAGGGCATTATCAAGGGTTACTTGTATAAGAAGTGATTTTAAAGGGTTTTTAGAAGAGTTTTTAGGTTTTTTATAACATTACAAAATTACGTAAACGCAGAGTGGGATAAAACTGAGATGCTGATAATTTAAAAAAAAGACAGAACTCTATTAACAGAAATAGAATAATTTCAAGAAATATCGAGTATTAAAGATAGATAGATAGATAGAATCTGACAGAGATAGATAGATAGATAGATAGATAGATAGATAGATAGATAGATAGAATCTGACAGAGATAGATAGATAGATAGATAGATAGATAGATAGATAGATAGAATCTGACAGAGATAGATAGATAGATAGATAGATAGATAGATAGATAGATAGATAGAATCTGACAGAGATAGATAGATAGATAGATAGATAGATAGATAGATAGATAGATAGATAGATAGATAGATTCTAACATAGATAGATAGATAGATAGATAGATATATGAAAGAATTCACTGAGAAATAACAATGAATTGGGCTATCGGTCTGTTTATCTGTCCCACATTATTTTTCTTTTGACGAGATGTTTTGTATCATGTTCGTATTTCCTTCTTGGTCGTGTTCGTTCTTCAAGGAACAGCAATTTTATATTTAAATTTTATTGACAGGGTTATGTGATACGGCTTATTAAAATTAACTTACACCCTCGGGAGGAGTGACCACGAACGATGCATACGGAAGCAAATTAAATGAGAAGTTTGTGAGTATTTGTGTGTGTCTCTGTAAATCTAAGAAAGAGAAAGAGAGAAAGAAAGAGAGAGAGTGAGAAAGAGCGAGAGAGAGGGAGGGAGAGATGGAGAGAGAGAGTGAGAAAGAGCGAGAGAGAGAGAGGGAGGGAGGGAGGGAGAGATGGAAAGAGAGGGAGAGAAAGAGAGAGAGAGTGAGAAAGAGTGAGTGAGAGAGAGATGGAAAGAGAGGAGAGAAATAGAGAGAGTGAGAAAGTGAGAGTGAGAAAGAGAGAGTGAGAGAGAGAGAGGGATGGAGAGATGGAAAGAGATGGAGAGAGAGAGTGAGAAAGAGCGAGAGAGAGAGTGAGTGAGAGAGAGAGAGAGATGGAAAGAGAGGGAGAGAAATAGAGAGAGTGAGAAAGAGAGAGTGAGTGAGAGAGAGAGAGAGCACATTATCAGGAGAAAAAACACTAACAAAAGATGGAGTTGGCCAAGATGCATAAAAAGGTGAAAAATATTCCTGCCATGATGATAATTGATACGATGGACAGTATGCCGGTTAATTTAATAACATTAATAAAGAAGAGACGAAATAAAATGAAGGTGGAAAGATAATCGATTTAGAATGACGACAAAAGTTAAGCTGAATATTCTGATGAGATGGAAGTAGAGGACAAATAGGGAGAATAGGGTAGGGAAAAATATTATCAAATTGAAGAGAAGTTAATGAATTTGGGAAAGTGTTTAAAGAAGAAGAAGAAAATAAAGGAGAAGAACTATAATGACAAGAAGAAGAAGAAGAAGAAGAAGAAGAAGAAGAAGAAGAAGAGAAGAAGAAGAAGAAGAAGAACGATGCAAACAAGAAGAAGAGAAAGAAGAAGAGTCCATGAAATCGGAAAATAAGTTCAATAAGAAGATGAAAAATAAGGACGAGAGAACAAGAAGAAGAAGAACAACAACAACAACGACGACGTCAATAACTGTAATCCATAAATTTTGAATATAATTCTAAGAAGAACTATAATGACTAGGAAAGAAAATAATTTCAAAAAAAAGAAAGAAAAGAAGAACTATAATGACAAAAAGAAGAAGAAGAAGAAGAAGAAGAAGAAGAAGAAGAAGAAGAAGAAGAAGAAGAAGAACGATACTAACAAGAAGAAGATGAAGAAGAAATGTCCATGAATTCGGAAAATAATTTCCAGAAGAAAAAGAAGTATAATAACTAAAGAAGAAGAAGAAGAAGAAGAAGAAGAAGAAGAACAACAACAACAACAACAACAATCCATGAATTCGGAAACTCATTCCAAGAAGAAGAAGGTTTCATGTATTCGAAAAATAATTTCCAGAAGAAAAAAAGGCATAATAACAAGAAGAAGAAGAAGAAGAAGAAGAAGAAGAAGAAGAAGAAGAAGAAGAAGAAGAAGAAGAAGAAGAAGAAGAAGTGAAACAGTTCATAAATCTGGCAAAAATGTTTCCAGAAGAAGGGAGTAAACAAAACAACCGAAAAAAATTAATATAAATGGATAATAACACAAAGAAGACTGTCTACTGCCAATCTCATGTTGGACCCAAGGATCATCCCTATATAATTGCCGAAATAGTACTTTATCTAGACCATCTCTTAAAGTCCTGTCACGTTTTCATGATAAAGAAATAATGGAGGATAAAATATATATAGTGCTACTACTACTAGTACTACTGTTGAACAAATGACTAGACCTTTCCAGACATCTGAATTTGTTATTGAAATTGAAAGTTATAGAAAAACCAATCATAGTTAGCACCGCTATTGAGAACAAGAATAATTTCTCTCGCTCAGACTTAAGTGAAAACTACGATTTATAACCCATGTGAAAATCTCAAAATAATGATTTGATCATAGTATCAAGATCATCTAGACCACAGTATTATTGGTATCAGCTATAATACTTAGAAGAGTCTTCAAAGACCAAAGGAATCGTGTATGACATGTTTCAGAGAAAAGCCCCTATTTACAACTGGAGAGAAAAACTTGAATAATAATAATAATAATAATAATAGATAATAGAGACCATCAATTTTTCTGATCGGCCAGAATACTGAGAAGATTCATGAAGACTTGAGGAGACTTACTATCACTCAAACTCCAGTGAAGACCATGAGCTAACGCCGATGTGAAAAATTCTCAATGCGTATCTTTAATAATAATAATAATACAAACGAATCACTTGATCTCAGCCAGACAACCAGACCTTATAATAAACAAAAACAAAAAAAAGAAAAGAGAACTTGCATAATTATAGACTTGATCTTCTGACTGACGACATAGTACAATTGAAAGAAAGGGAAAAGAAGGATAAGTACGTCGACCTAGCAAGAGGATTCTAGAAACTTTAGAAAATGAAAGTGACATTTATACCAACCGTTATTAGTGCGCACGGTACATTCAACAAAGAATCAATAAAGGGACTGGGGGACTTGCAAATTAAAGGACAAATGGAGACCATCCAAACTACTGCATTATTGAGATCAGCAAGAATACTGGGAAGATTCCTGGAGACTTGAAGAGATTTGCTGTCACTCACACTCAGGTGAAAGACCATCAGCTAACGCTGATGTGAAAAACCCTCAAGGAGTTGTAATTATAGTAATAATAAAAATAATAATAATTTGATCGTACTAGCAAACGGTTGACAAACGAATCAGTAGAAATGCTGGAAAATGAGAAGCACAAAATTATCTAGGATTTTGAGAGACAAACAGATCTCCAAATTAAGGACCTGACTGGCTTTGTGATATTTAACAAAAAGAGAATTTGCTTAAATGAGGACTTTGCCGTCCCGGCAGACCACAAAGAGAAAGTCGAAGAAAACGAATACAGAGACACGTATTGGGACCTAACGAGAAAACAAAAAAAGCTATGGGATATGAAGGTGACGATAATACTAATTGTAAATTTGGAAGTGCTCGTGGTGTAATCGTTAAAATCCTGGACGAGACTGATTGCATTTCACATCGCACTAATACCCTTGGGAAAGGTATGGATCCAATTATTCTCCCTCCAGCTATGGGTAAATAGTAGGGCAGACTGATCTTCAGCCTTGGTAAGGAAACTAGTCTAGGAAAAGGAAAACTCTGAATTCAAACCAGTTAAACTTCGCTTAAAAATTGACCTTGTGTCATATCCTGCCCGAGCGGAGGGGTTAGTAAATATGATAATACTAATTGTAAATTGTGAGATTGGGACGGTCCCCAAAGGTTTGGTAAAGCGGCTGGAGGAGTTGGAAATCTGAGGACAAGCAGAGATCATTCAAACTAGAGTTTTTGCTAAGATCGACCAGAATCCTGACAGGAGTCTTGGAAACCCGAGGAGACTTGCTGTCACTCAGACTCCAATGAAAGACCATTAGCCAACGCTAGAATGGAAACCTACAAGGAGTAATAAAATAAAAAGATACACTGATATTTTGAGATAAAAACAGATCACTTAATCTCAGCCTGAATATCAGACCTAATCATCATCCTCATTATGTCACGCCACCAGCATGGATGTTCTTGATCCCTTTTCGCCACCCTTCTCTATCGTCCATTGCTTCCGGCATGTCTTCAGGACTACGTACCGTATCGGCACTGAGCTGCTGTATGTAGGTTCTAGCTGGTTCTCCTTCCTTTGCTTGTCCATGTGGATGTCCATGTGGTTTTGTTTGGTTTGGTTTCATCGTTTAATGGCATATCAACTTTTCTTGGTTATTTAATGCCAAAACTATTCTCCTAGAAGAACAGTAGTGGTACTATTTAATCCATAGCTGGGAGGATAAGAGTGTTCATACCTTTCCCAAAGGTATTTGTCCGAATGTGAACGTAGCAGCACGACTGGAATACGAACTCGCTTACTACGATTCCGCAGTCCATCACTTTAACCATCACACCACGATGATGCCCGCTTTTCCATGTGAAGGAGTCAACAGGAGTACATCACTTATGAGTTCGTCCTTACCTCTCCAGAAGTGTCCCGCATGTCCGGTTCGTCTAACTTTGATAGTTTTCGTGATGGGTGGTGAGTGGACGTACAGCTGCTGCTTTGTGGGGTGCTGCCTCCATGACTTGTTAAATATTGCTCGCAGTAAACATCAAAAGAAGAGAACCTGCCGAGTAAAGGACTTTGCCATCCCAGTGAACCACAGAGTGAAAAACGAAGGGAGCAACAAAGTGACTAGTACTTAAAACTTACAAAAGAACAGAGAAAATTTTATAACAAGAGGTAGATGAGGTTACCTATTGTTACTGGCGCGCTTGGAACGTTCCCAAAGTTTAGGACTGGAAAAGTTGCTAATCGGTGGATGAACAGAGACCATTTAAATCTTAGCATTGTTAAGATTGGTCCGGATACTGAGAAGAATTCTTGAGGCCAGGGGAGATGTGCTGTCACTCAGACTCAAGTGAAAGACTATCAGCTAACGTTAGGAAGAAAACATTGCGAGGACTAATAATGATATCACTTTGGAACATGAGGGAAACAGTAATACCAGTTGTAACAGGAAAACTTGGAATGCTTCCCAAAGGTTTGGAAATAGAGCTGTAAGATTTGGAACTCGGAGGATGAATCGAGATGAACCGAACTACAGCCTTTTTGAGATCGGCCAGAATACTGAGAGGAGTCCTGGAGACTTGAGTAGACTTGAGTAGACTTGCTGTTACTCAAGTGAAAATGTAATAAGAACATGGATATTGCATGTTATAAACAATGGAAATTGCATATAAGATGATGGGTACATGGCTAAGATAGGGAAATCTTAAAAGAGAGAAACTGAATCTCTTTTAAAAAGCAACACAAAAGGTTTCCATGAGGTCTTTTTATGTCAAAGCAAAGATTGATAATTCGCACTGTAATAGCAAGTGTATGTTATGTGGTGACAGATATTAAAGAGTTGGTCCACTGGGAACTGTGCAAGAGACTAGGGTTTGGTCACTGATAAATTGTGATCGCACAAACCAGAAATCCCGTTCAGTCTGTCTGTCTGTCTGTATGTCTTCCCCCTCTCTCTCTCTATATATATATATATATATTTGGTTGGTTGGTTGATTTTATGGCGTATCAATCCTTCACGGGTCATTTAACGCCGAATAAAGTGATTTTGATAAAAGTTTCAAAATATTTAGATTAGTATGTGTAAATTTTTTGTTTACCCAAAGTTAAATGTCAAAACAGTTCCAGTGCAAAGAATTTGGTCTAGTGTCATTATAATTGAGTTCTTTTTTACCCATAGATCGGATCCTATCAGGTGCCACCACTGGAGGCCAGATTAAACCTGGGAGAGATTGCAATGAATGGGTAGCCCACAGTTCACAAATCTCTAGCATTACTGAAGCCGCAAAATTAGAGTCTTTAGGGTCATATTCTGGACACTTGCTGGTGTTGGGGGTTACCCCTCTGCAGAACAGCAATTGGTATATTCTACAGCCTCAGCTGACTAGGTTTTATATATATATATATATATATATATATATATATATATATATATATATATATATATATTTATCATTCAATCCATCAAATCCGGAATAGGGTTTAATTCCATTCAGGACAAAGAAAAATATTCAAAAATAGAATATTAAATTTAAATAGTGCTGGAAATATATATATATATATATATATATATATATATATATATATATATATTAAATCTTAGAAAATAAAGTACTTCGTAATATATATATATATATATATATATATATATATATATATATATATATATGTATGTATGTATGTATATATAAGGAACTTGTATATATGAAGATAAATTAATTTCATAATTTTCTCAAACCAACATAAAAATCTATTCAGAAAATATTCGTCAATAGCTTAAGGATTAAGTTAGGGATCTATCATCCATATTTTTTCAAATAACAAGCAGAAATAATTAATATAGAAGAAAACTAAAAGCCACTTAAGTATTGTTGAATTGAAAAGTGGAAACAACTTGAGGGTACCGTAAATGGAATTATAAAGCAAAGGGATATCTTCCAGAAAGCCCCATTTTCTCTCAATATGATACTGTTGTACTGCCAACATAATGGACTCACCCTCCTCTATAAATACACGTCAACGGAGCGTCTGGGGAGTTGACCAGACCCACGTGTTTGGTCTGCTTCTCAAGTTGTTTGGGGCGCACTTCGGTCGGTAGTGTTTTGGTAAGCGCGGCTCGGTCTGGTGTTGCCTCAGCAATGAAGATTTCCTCCGGCTTCAGGGACACATCCTCCCTGGCTTTTATCCTTACCGGTGTTGGGTTTATTGCCTGGTGCCTGAGGTGCCCCTAATAAGGGGAGTGCCAACGATGCCGAAGGTATTTTTGGCAATGTCAGATGCGTGTAGGCATCGGCCCAGCGACCAGACCCACCTTAAAAACTGATGTGTGCCAAATTCGTTCGTTCGGTGGGGCGCGTGATTGATAACTGACCAGACCTACGTGTTTGCTGCACCTCTCCAGTTGTTTGTCGCACTTCCGCCGGCCGTGTAGTCAGCTGAGAGGTTCCGGTCGGATGTGCCGCGGCACTGGTGATCCCTCTGGCCTCAGGGGCCGTCCTCCAGGCTTTAAGCTTCTTCGGAGGCGTTAGGTTAATTGCCTGGCGCCAGAGGCACCATTCTTTAGCGGGTGGGGGGCGACAAGGCTCGAGGTATTTTTCAAGATACCGAACGCGTGTGGACTGAGTCCCTGCACCCGCAACTACCTTAAAATAGACTTGTGCCGTACTCATCCGGTTGGTGGGCCGGAAGACAAATACAGTTGACCAGACCCATGTGAGGCAGCCATGTGTGATACCACTTGCATAGTGCATGG
Organism: Sepioteuthis lessoniana; assembly: GCA_963585895.1. NCBI lineage: Eukaryota > Metazoa > Mollusca > Cephalopoda > Myopsida > Loliginidae > Sepioteuthis > Sepioteuthis lessoniana. Next base: position 25,400,124 of record OY757931.1, read on the forward strand.
ATAGTCGCTACCCCACTGGATTCTCAGCTTCCTATTAACTAACTACTGTATAACCAAGTTCTTTTGTATCTTATTTCTGTTACTTGAATATAAATGTTTTTCTATCTGCCTTTTTGTGTTCCCCGTGTCTTTCTTTTTGTCAGCATCAAATATAAATGCAAAATATTACCGAAATACAAAGAAAACGTTTAACTAACTTGACTAAGATGCCATCAAGAAATGCATGATGTCTCTTCTGATGTTTAGACTGGTTCCTAAAGTTATGGTGCAACAGAAAGGCTAGAATAAAGAAGTCTGGTTAGTTGGTTAGTTGGCTGAGGTTTTTTGGGTTTTTTTTACAGTGGATAAACCGTTTTCGGGTCATTTAATGCCCAATTAAATTTTAAACCATTCAGTTTAGTATAAATAAAGTTTTTGTTTACAAACAGTGAAATGTCTACACAGTAATATTTCAGACAATTTAGTTTAGCATAAGTACATAGTTTAGTTCTATTAAAAACCATCTTTATTTAAACCAGTTCACATTAGCATTAGTTTCCCTGACAAAAACAGTTATATGTCAAGCAATTCAGTTTAGCATAAGTACACAGTCTAGTTTTATATGCGCCATTGTTAGGACCCTATCAGGTGCTACCACTCTAGGAGTGATGGTAAAGAAGGGGTACTCGGAATTCCCCGAAGTTCCGGCATTACTGGAACCTCACCATCAGATTGTTTCGTGTAATATTCATGACACTGGTTGGTGGGGGTCTAACCCCACTGCAGAGAAGCAGTCAGTGTATTCTACAGCCCCAGCCGACTGGACAAGAAAAGTCTAACGGGCAGCGAGGTGTTGTTCGGAGATTCTTTGACACAATGGTGCCTAGTTTTTTCGGTAATTTCGCTTATTTCTTCACAGGCATCTACAATAAATTAACCCTCTATATAGTTTGTCCCCTTGCTAAGCTTCGGCCTCAAGTAATTATATTCATCTATATTAAGGGGAGAAAAGTATATACAGACACATACACACACACACACACTGGGGTGTTATGTAATGAGGCTGACGTAAGGTTAGGCAAGTTTCAATCCCAGCTTGAAGTATTTTACGTGTCAAGCCTCGCTGGTGAGTTATAATACAATGAAACAGGATGTGACACAAGGACATTTTTAAGCAAAGTTTAACAAGTTTGAATTCAAAGTTTTCTATGTCCTAGACTGGTGGCGTAACCAAAGTTAAAGAACCAAGTCTGCCCTGCTATTTACCTCAGCTGGAGGGAAAATAATTGGATCCATTCCTTTCCTGTGCGTATCAATGCTATGTGAAATGCAATCAGCTTCGTCCAGGACTTGAACTCGTGAAACACGTCCATTACCTACGACGATAACCATTACACCATGTGCAACTCTCTCTCTCTCTCTCCCGAAGTCTCTTGCTCTCTCACTCTCACTCTCTCTCTATCTATCTCTCTCTCTCAATCTATCTATCTATCTATCTATCAATCTATCTCTCTCTATATATATATTGCATAAAACCAAAAGCGCTTTTAATGAATACTAAAAAAAGAAATGCAATGAAAGGGATAGAACTACCCAATAAGAAAAAGGCTTTATGGAAAAATAACGTTACTAATAATGTACGGAATTTTAGAAACAGATAATATCAAGCAAACATAAATGAAATACAAGTCTCTAAGGAATAGCTCAAAGGAACAAGAAAATTACTAGAGAGCAATCTCAAGCTAATCTTTCCAATAGGATACTTCGGACTCTTTCTAAATTGCCAAAAAGAGAATCCCTGAACCATAGAACGAGAACAACTAGGGAATTGGAAATTAGAGGGTGGATCGGGACAACACACACCTCGCCGCTGTTAAGATAAGTAAGGATACTTAGATGAGCCTCGGACAGTTGAGGAGACTCACTGTCATTCAGTTTTCATTAAAAACCAACAGTTTAAACGACTGTGGAGAACTGATGAGAAATAAATTTATAATAGATAAAGTAACGAAACCGTTATAACAAATGGTACATGAGATGGCTCATCACCGGATGACAATGAAACCTTATGAAAATTAAAGTAAGCCGTATATAAAGTAGACTTCTCAGCACTTTATGTTTTCAAAATGTCATTAGTGAACAGGGTGTCATCCCAAAGAGATTCAAGATGTTCCAAGAACAGCTAAGCATTTCATATAACTTGGGCCATTCTTGGAAGTGAATATATTTTGAGGAAAATACCCAGTGTCAATAATCTAATGCTGAGTCAGGAAAAACACAACGAGTATCTGAGGTCAACACAATGTGGAAAATAATTATAGCGAGAAGAAGAAGAAGAAGAAGAAGAAGAAGAAGAAGAAGAAGAAGAAGAAGAAGAAGAAGAAGAAGAAAGAATGAAAAAAGAAAAAAATGGTAGAATATAAGGCAACCGACAAAAAGGAAAAATAAAGGAATAAAGAAAGAAATAAAGAAAGAAACAAAGAAAGAATGGCGAGAGGAAAAGTGTTAGAAGATGAAAAGAAAGAAAGAAATTTGACAGCAAAAAAGGTGGAGGAGAAACTTGAGTAATAATAATAATAATAATAATAATAATAATGAAATCTCTCAATGAGAAAATGATAATAACAATACACAAAGCAGCATCAGTCCTGGAGAATGACACATACACTCTTATGGGACTCTGACATACAAACATATCACCTAATCTCGGCCAGACGACCAGATCTTAGAATAATCACCAAAAAAAAAAAAAAAGAGAACTTGCAGAATTGGGGACTTTGCCGTACCGGCCGACCACAGAATAAAACTCAAAGGGGAAAAGAAGGATAAGTACCTCAACCTTGCTAGGGAAATGAAAAAGCTATGAGACATGAAGGTGAAAATTATATCGATTGTGATTGATGTATTTGGACAATAACTAAAGGATTATTAAAGGGTTGAGGGACTTGGAGGATGGAGGAGGAGTTGAGACCATCGAAATTACAGCATTATTGAGAACAGTCTGAATACTGAGAAAAATCCTGGAGACTTGAGGAGAATTGCTATCACTCAAACTCCAGTGAAAAACCATCAGCTATAACTGATGTGAAAAACTCTCCAGGAGTAAACAAAAAGAAGAAAAAGCTCGAAAGAAAGAAAGAAATAAATAAATAAATAAATAAATAAATAAATAAAAGTAAGAAATAAAGAACCCAAGGGTGGTTACAGCAAGAAAAGGTGAAGAAATTGAAAATAATAATAATAATAATAATGGTAATAATTTTGACCATACCAACAAATGGTATATGCACAATCCAGCACCTGTCCTAGAAAATGGCACACAAAAACTCCTATGGGACATTGACATACACACAGATCACCTTATCTCGGCCAGAAGACCAGACTTTAGAATAATAAACAAAAACAAGATAATTTGCAAAATTGTGGACTTTGCTGTCCCGGCTGACCAGAGAATAAAACTGAAAGAATGTAAAAAGAAGGATAAGTACCTCGACCTTGCTAGGGAATTGAAAAACCTGAGGAACATGAAAGTGACGATTGTACCAATTGTGATTGGTGCTTTTGGCACGATAACTAAAGGATT
>OY757931.1:25408685-25433685 GCA_963585895.1 Sepioteuthis lessoniana
TGTTGTAGACACTTGAACATTTACAATGTCATTGCTACACACCTTATGAGATGACTGATCAATTTTTATGATTTCAGATTCAAAGGAACTCCTACAACAGGAATTCGAATACACCATACTAAAGCCTGATTGTCACAGCTGGTGAATTTCAAAAATGCAATCTGGACGTGAGGACATTTTAGAAGAACGATATGCAATAAAATTATGTTTTAAACTTGGAAAAAATGCCAGAGAAACGTATGCAATGCTGCAGACTGCTTTTCAACCCTCTTATATGAATCGAGCATCAGTTTTTGAGTGGCGTAAGAGATTCAAGGAAGCCAGGGAGTTTGTGAGAGAGGATGAGAGGTGTGGGAGGAGTAAGGAAGTCAATACACTAGAGTTGATTGGCCAAAGGGTTGGGGTTAGGGTTACTATGTTGAGGTTTTAAGGGATTAAGAGATTACGTCGGAAGAGGCCAGCACTGCATCCTTGTCACAGGCTATTTGACCAAGATGGGCATCAAGACAGTTCCTTCCTCTCCCAATAGTCCAGACCTGTGACTTTTGGTTATTCCCTAAGCTCAGAGGCAGTCGTTATGAGATAATTGAAGAGATGAAAGGCTTTGACGAAGGACATTGACACGCTCACACAAGAGGACTTCCATAGGGCTTTCAAGAAGTTGTTGGAACGATACAAGTGTATTGTTGCTGGAGGAGATTACCTCGAAGGGGACTAGAGTTTCATGTGTGTATTATCAATAAAAGGTCCCATACGAAAAAAGTCTGGAAACTTATTTAATGATCCTCTTACAAATTGTAGCTGAAAATAGATATTTGAGTACATAAACAGGGTTTCGTGTGTTCGTCAACTTTTACGACTGCGAGGTCGCAAAAGGGTACAGAAAGTACTGTGCAGTTTGTGGTACATACTGTCTCGTTGATACCGTTATGGTAGGCATTTCTACAAAAGGGTTAAATCACCAACAAACTAGTGTCTTGGATGTAACAGGAAACTGTACTGAAGGGTGCTGTTCTAGAACTAGACCTTTAAGGAATGTGGAGAATCCCTTTATTACCCTGAATCCCGGGCCCACTCGAACCCGGAGTGGTAGTACCTATAAGGGTTCTATTGGTAAAATAGAACTGCTTACACTTGAAACTATTTAACTATGTGCAAACAAATGAGTAATATCTAATTGTTATAACGCAACACTGGAAACTATTGTAATTCCCCTATTTGGTGGTGTAATGGTTATCTTCGAAAGAAATGGACACGGCGACACGAGTTCAAATCCTGGACAAAATTGATTGCTGTTCACATAGCACTAATACCCTTGGGAAAGGTATTAATCCAATTATTCTCCCTCCAGCTATGGGTAAATAGTAGGACAGGCTAGGTTCTTCAGCCTTGGTGAGGTAACTAGTCTAGGAGATAGAATACTCTGAATTCAAACCTGTTAAACTCTGCTTAAAAATTGACCTTGTGGAGGGGTTGATAAATATGATAATACCTCTTGTAAATAGGGTTGGTAAATATGATAATACCTCTTGGTTGGTAAATATGATAATACCTCTTGGTTGGTAAATATGATAATACCTCTTGGTTGGTAAATATGATAATACCTCTTGTGGAGGGGTTGGTAAATATGATAATACCTCTATTTTTAGGCGATATTAACAATTTGTATACATTGATATTTTCTCCGACCGTTTCGTCTTCCACGCTGATAGAAAAGAAAGTCCAAGATTCTTTTCATTTGGATGTTTTGTTTTCTTTTTTTGGTTTTGTTTTTTTTTTGTTGTTTTTTTTTTTTCTCTCAATCGGACTTGAGATAGATGACGTGACACTCAGCGCTACAATATTTTATTCTTTCTGTCGGTCTATACAAAGACCCATGGGGCCGACAGCTATCAAAACTACCTCTAAGCACGTGTGAAGACGACTGCTTCTCCTCTCAAAAAGCTACCTCTACTTATTTCGAAAATCCGGAACTAAATTTCCCACCGATTGAAGAAACATAATTTTTTTATCAGGCCGAGAATCTAAAATTTGTCGGTACTAAAAAAATCTACCTGTTTGATGTCTTTGGGGTATGAACTCAAACTAGACTTAGTGGCGGCCAGGGCTTTCACCTAGTGATCTGACATCTCGAGAGAAAGAAAAAAAATCCCCCCCTTTTTTTTACTTCACTCGGGTAGACCCACCCACGTTCAAATCCGGACACACACACACACACACACCTTGTTTAACTTCATATTACAAAAAAAATGATCGGTTCTGCATTGTGTCACACTATTCAACTATGTGCAAACACATGATTGATATTAAATAGAATTATTACTATAAAAAACAATATTTAAAACCATTTGTGTGTAAACTAATGATTAATTTACACAGAATGATTAGTGTTAAATAGGAATACGAGAAACTATTTAACTGTGTAATACAATAAATAGCCATAGTTGAAATCATTCAATTGTGTTCAAATAATTTAGCTTTTGTTCGTTTAAAATATTCACTACACACTAATGGTCCGGAAGACCTAGGTTCAATCCCAAGTCGAGTCATACCGAAGACTTTAAAAGTGGTACTTGATACCTCTTTGCTTAACACTCAACAATATAAGGTACGTATCAAGGGTAAACTATATCAATCAACAGAAAGGAGTAGTGCCCTCCCCTACACCTCGGTGTAGTAGCTATCGAAAAGGGAGCCTTCAGGTCACCCTCTACTACGGTCGCTGACTTTACTAATTCGTTTAACAATCTCATATATATATATATATATATATATATATAGAGAGAGAGAGAGAGAGAGAAAGAAAGACAGAGAGAGAGAGAGAAAGACAGAGAGAGAGGGAGAGAGAATTTGATATTGCATTACCTACAAGAGTTTACATGCCATAAAACCCAACGAACCAAGCTTAGTTTAAATAAAATCATTCAGTATTATGTTAATTTTATAAAAATTGAAATCAGGCATTAAAATGCACCAAATAGTGTTTCAATATGAAGAAATCGGGTAACTCTTATATAAGCAAGCAGAGGAAATGAAATATTTAAAAATCTGAAGAAAAATATAACGCGAAATATTTTTTTATCAGTTTTGCATTGCAGTCAAAAAAATCTTGACATAATTTATTCCATTTAATTGGCTAAAATCGATCAGAATTTAATAAATTTAATAAATAAATAAAGTAAAAAAAAAAAACAACAACAAACAAATACACTTGCATTGCAGTCGATCCCCTGAGGGAAAAACGTTAAATTATCTCTGCAATGGACAGAGGTTAATGGTAAAAGTCGAAAGAGGATCTCTGCATGTGACCGGCAGGAAGAGATACGGACTTGGTCGACAGCCCCACTACCGACCATTGTCTGGAAAGCCAGGGCGAGAAGTTTTTTCTTCTAATCCCTATTTTTTTTTTTTTTTTTAGAAAATGAAACAAAACGGAGAAAGGTATCCCTTCTTCTTCTTCTTCTTCTTCTTCTTCTTCTTCTTCTTATTATTATTATTATTATTATTATTATTATTATTACTACTACGACGACGACGAGTTTTTTGCTGAGTCTTAGTGACAGAACAGTTCGTCTGAAAGACGACAGTTGTCCGTTGTTTTGTGATAGTTATAATTGAAGGAAAAAGATTCAAGTTCAAATCCTGAAGAAGGCAGTTAGCATTTCACATAGCGCTTGGCAAAAGGTATAAATCCAACTATGGAGGTGCCCGTGGTGTAATGGTTATCGTAGTAGAAATGGACACGGCGATACGAGTTCAAATCGTGGACGAGACTGATTGCATTGTACATAGCACTAATACCCTTGGGAAAGGTATGAATCCAATTATTCTCCCTCCAGCTATGGGTAAATAGTAGGGCAGACTAGGTTCTTCAGCCTTGGTGAAGCAACTAGTCTAGGAGAAGGAAAACTCTATATTCAAACCTGTTAAACTCCACTTAAAAATTGACCTTGTGTCATATCCTGACCGAGCCGAGGGGTTGGTAAATATGATAAATCCAACTATTCTTCTGCCGACCAGGAGTAAATTGTTGGGCAGACTGGATTCTTTCACTTTGGTAAGAAAAATTAAAACCTGTAATAAACCCTGGAGTGAGACGGACTTCGCCAAACTATTTGTGTCTAAGGTAACGCTTTTGACCAAATCATGTTACCGGATATGTCTTGTTTTCTTCGGTTTTCCAAGACTCATTAAACTATTCTCGTTGATTTTTAACTGTGCTTGAGTCAGGATGGCATCGATTCTTCCTCTGACATTCAATGATGCCAATCTTTTTTCTAGGCCTTTGAGAAGCATTTTAAGAGCACCTATTGAAAAGGTTTTACTGTAATCTTCATGTTTAACAACTTTTTATGCTCTCTGGAAAGATCCAGGTAATTTTGCATTTTTTCACTTTCCTTTATTTTCACACCCATGCAAAATCCACGATCATAATTAATATACTGCTTTGAGAGATTTTTACACCATTATTAACTGTTGTTTTTCCTAGAAGTTTGAGTGACAACAAGTCTCCACAAGTCTCCAAGACTCTTCTCTGTATTCTGGCCGAAATTAACGATTCCATAGTTTGGATGGTCTCGACTCATTCTCTAATTTCCAATTCCTCCAGTACCAGTACTAATCCTCAGGTGATTGTACCAAAAGCATCAATTATAATTGATATCACCATCAATTTCATTTTCCACATTTTTTCTATTCCCTAGGAAAGTCTAGGTACTTATCTTTCTTTTCGCTTTCTTTCATTTTTACTCTGGGGTCTGCCGGAATAGGAAATTTCACAATTCGGCACGTTCTCTTATTTTTTCTTTTTTTTTTTTTTTTTGTTGACTATCTCAAGGCTTGGTCGTTTGGCCAAAATTAGGTGATCCGTTTGCATCTCAAAATCCCAGAGAATTTTGAACGTCTCATTCTCCAGCACAGATTATGGGTTGTGCATATACAGTTTCTTCGTATGGTGACATTTCAATTTTTTGCACAATTCCCAATGGATCACCTTCTCCACCCAGTCTTATCTAGTCATATTTTATTATTATTATTATTATTATTATTATTATTATTATTATTATTATTTACTCCTTGGTGGTTTTTCACATTGGCATTATCTGATGGTCTTTCACTGGACTCTGAGTGACAGAAAGTCTCCTCAAGTCTCCAGGAGTCTTCTCAGTATTCTGGCTGTTCTCAAAAATGCTGTAGTTTGGATGGTCTCCACTTGTCCCCCAAATTCCAAGCCCTCCAGTCCCTTTTATAGTCCTTTAGTTACTGTAACGGATGCACCAGTAAGGATTGGTATAATCGTCACCTTCGTGCTCCATTTTTTTTAAAAATTCACTAGCAAGGTCGAGTATTTATCCTTCTTTTCACTTTCTTTCAGTTTTATTCTGTGGTCAGCTAGTACGGCAAAGTCTAAAAATTTGCAAGTCCTCTTTTTTGTTGATTTCGGCAGCATTAGCGGATTGTTTTTCACTGGAGATTGAGTGACTGCAAACCTCCTCAAGTTTCCAGGACGCTTCTCAGTACTATGGCCAATCCTCATAATGTTGCATTCTGGATGTTTCCTACAATCTGATTTCTAACTCTTCCAGTCCGCTTAACAAACCTTTGATATCGTCGTCAACTTCAGGCACCGTAGTTTTTTTTTTAATAATCTGGCAAAGTGTTGGTTTTTATCTTCCTATTCACTTTCTTTTCATTTTAATGTGTGCTCCGCCATCAGGGAAAAATCTAGTATCCGGCTGGTTTTCTTTTCTTCTTTTTTTTTTCGGTGACTATCGCACGGTCTGGTCGTTTGGCCCAGATTAGGTGATCCGTTCGTATCTCAGAATCCAAGTGAAGTTTGTGTATCTCATTCTGCAGGACAGGTTGTGCATTTTTCGAATGGTGAAATTTCAGTTTATTGCACCGTTCCAAGTGGATCATATTCTCCTCCAGTTGTTTTTACTGTTATTCCCTTTTTGCGCTAATTTGCTTCAGTCGCTTATTATTATTATTATTATTATTATTATTCACTCATGAGAGCTTTTCGCATCAGTGTTAGCCAATGGTTTTTCACTGGAGTCTGAGTGACAGAAAGTCTCCTCAAGTGTCCAGGACTCTTCTTAGTATTCTGGCCGTTCTCAACAATGCTGTCTCCACTCGTCCGCCAACTTCCAAGTCCTCTAGTCCCTTTAGCAATTATTATTATTATTAGTTGTTGTTGTAGTAGTAGTATTCAATTTTTTTTTCTTCATTCTAGTCTTTTAATAAAGTTCGAGTGACAGCAAGTCTCTTCTTCTCTACAGGAGACTTCTGAGTATTCTAGCCGATATCAACAGTTGTGCGGTCTTGATGGCCGCATTTCCTCTTGAGATTCTTAGTTCTCCTAATCCTTTTTTCCATATTCTTTTGTATTGATTCAAGTAATTTTACTATGATTGGTATTACTGTAACATGCATGTTCCATAACTTAAATTAAAATATATCGAATCTTTTATTTCGTTCATTGTGTAGAGCATTTTGAAAAGAATTAAACTGCTCAACACAGAGCAAACGTCGTGCCTAGCTAACGTCAAGTCAGTCTGATAAACTATTAAACAACTTATAAAGTAACCTGAAAGCTGGGCCCTCATTCATGAATTGCAGTCATATAACAACGGGTTCTGGAAGCTAGAAACTATATCTTAACTTAGTTTAACCCGAGCAGTTGACGCTCATAGTCCAGTTGTTTTCGCGGTCCTATTTTCAATCACTGGTCCAAACTGACTCCCAGTATCGTACGACCGTATATGTGATGAATATGTCTTAGGAACAACATAATGTACACAAAAGAAAAAATATTTCATTATTATTCGTCCCAGCAAAGAAGATAGAGCAGCTAGGAAGGAGATGAAATAGTATGGAAGAAAGACCGATAATCGTCTGGAAAAAAAAATGAACATAGTTTATAGCTATTCAAAAAAATCAGCAGTTTTCTGGTAAGATATTGCATATATATTTTATTGTAGTCTTTGCTATATTCTAAATTTGGGATCATCCAGAACTATCAACTATTTAGCAATTCGTCTTCGCTTCATTGATTAAACGTATATCAAACCGGAATTTTTTATACGGGTGAACCTCACCAGTAATTCGTTTCAGGAAAGGCAAATTGAATCGAATTTACTTGTCTCCAAATTTATTTGTCACGAAGCTTAACAACAGATAAACATTCCCAATTCTGCATTATATTCATAAGTGCCTTTTTGACAATATATAGGGAATAAGGATCTCTTTTGAACATTCATACAAATAAATTCTAATTTTTGATATTGTACAGAAAAAAAAAAGTCATCTACATTTACGAGTACGGTAGTTGTTCACCGCCCCACCAAACGGAGAAGTGTGGTACGAGGCCGTTTTTAAGGTTGGTCTGGGCACGGGGCCCTAGCCGAGACATGCCCAGCATTCCCCAAAATCTCTCAGGCCCGTCAGCATTGCCCTAAAATAGGGTGCCTCAGACGCCATACGATAAACCTAACACCTCTAAGGAGGGTTAAAACCTTCAGGCACGAGGTATGTCCAGAAGTACACACCCGACCAGCCCCGTGCCGTTGATACTAGAGTCGAAGTGTGTCCCATCAACTGGATACAGTTGATTGAAATGTAAATTTACGAGTACAGGTACGTACGTACTTATAAATGTAAATTTGGCGATTTTTACAATATAACTAACCGGGTCATTGGCATAGTGGTTTGAGTGTTCGTCAGTGGTCCAGGAGTCCGGGGTTCAATAACTGGCTGTGTAATACCAAAGACTTTAAAAATGGTACTTGATGCCGCCTTGCTTAGCTCTATAAGGTAAGTATCAAGGGTAAAGTGGAGCAATCCAGGGAATGGAGTAACGCCCCTCCCCTACACATCGGTCTCGTAGCTATTGAACGGGTAGCCTTCTGGTCGCCCCTCACGACGGGGTCGTTAAATTTACTTACAGTACATTACGGACTCCTTATTTGCGAATGAGGGACACTGAAAAAAATTATTTTGTAAAGTTAAATAACAGATACAGTTATTAAAATTTTTTATAGTACAAAATGAATCTAATTTATGTTAAATTTACTAATATTTACATTCATCTTGTTTCTTTACAACGCGGACGTAGATGGCTGTGAATCGGCAGCATCAACAGCTGATTCTGACTGTTGTTGTTCGATACACTTTTTAATAACTGGACGAGACTTCCAAGAACCGTGTGCTTTTTTTTTTTTCAAGGATTACATGATGAGGACCAAAAGCTCCTTGTTCTTATCTATTGTACAGTATCAAGATTTCATGTGCTTTTAACGCTTTTCTTCTGACGGGTAAGACCCCAAATAGTGTACTATATAACACAACACTTTCTGATGAAGTAGCTCCAATCATAGAGCTTTGGGGAATTTGAAGTAGCCCTTCATTGTTATTGCTCCCTAGTCGGCTCTTACCAAGTGTGGGAGCTCATGATAGGGTCCTAGCTAGGTATAAAAAAATAACTTTGACATTTAAACTATGTCCAACCAAATGGCTTCTACAAAACTGTTAGAAATAGAACTGTTTAATCATTTAACTACGTGTAAACGAATGATTGATGTTTAATTGGATTGTTATTATTCCATAGCGAAATTTGGAACCATTTAACTGTATGCAAACGATTGAGTAATGTTGAATAGAATTATTAATGTTGAATAGCAATATTTAAAACTTTTAAGAGATTTCCTAAGTTAAAATATTGATATAACATAACACTATTCGGAAGGATTTGAGTATGTGCAAATGATTGAATAGTGCTGAATAGAATAATTAGTTTTAAATAGCAATATTTGTAAACACATCACTGTCTGAAAAAAAAAAGATTTATATTGAATAAAATTTTGTGTTACGTAGCAGTAATTGAAACCATCTGTGTTGCAACAATACTAATACAAATGTGCCAACAAATTGGTTCTAAATCAGTTAAAAATTAAATTACCGACAAACTATTCACTACAACTTATATATATAAGTAAAAAAGTAAAGTTGGTGACCATAGTCGAGGGTAACCCGAAGGCTCCCTTTTCGAGAGCTACTACACCAAGGTGTAGGGGAGGGCGCTACCCCTTCCCTGGATTGCTCTACTTTACCCTTGATCCATACCTTATAATGCTGAGTGTTAAGCAAGGAGGCATCAAGTACCATTTTTTGTCTTTGGTATGACGCGACCTGGGATTGAACCCAGGTCTCTCGGGCCATTTGCGAACACTCTAACCTCTAGTCCAATATCCGGTATATATATCGATTTAATTGTGTACAAGCAAATTACAGTAGTCAAATTATTAGTTACATTGCAATACTTGAAATCATTTAACTGTGTCCAAACAAACGAATAATTGTGGATAGAATTATTTATATTCGATGAAAATACATGAAAGCTTTTAAGTCTGTGCAAACAAATGAATGGTATTGAATATAATTATTCGGTTGGTTTTTATTCGGTTTGGTTTAATGGCATATCAACCATTGTATGATATTTAAAGCCAAATCCATTTTTATGCATGTAAACAGTTCTATTTAAAACAATTCAATTTAGCAAAAGTAGAGTTTTTTCTAAACACAGTTAAGTGTAAAAATAGTTCTCTTTTAAGCAATTCAGTTTAGCATAAGTACACTCTTTAGTTCAATTTGACCCATTGATAGGTCCCTATCAAGTGCTGCCACTCCGGGCCCGAGTAGACCAAGCAGTGATGGCAATTAACGGGTACTCTGTATTCCCCAAAGTTCCAGAATTATTGGAGCCTCACCAAGGGATTGTTTTGTGTAATATTCAGCTCACTCAAAGGGAGTCTTACTCCACTGTAGAGAAGCAGTCGATGTATTCTAAAGCCGTAGCTGACTGGGCTAAAAATTATTTGTATTCGTTGGAATTACAAGAAACTATTTAAGTGTGCGCGAAGAAACGATGAATAGAAGATAGAACTATTCGTATTTGACCGAAATATTGAAACTATTTAAATGAGTGCAAGAAAAAAAATGAGCTCGGGCGCATTTAAAAGTGTAATCAAGAACAGTTTTTTTACAAACCATGTACATTCAATAAATGTTTAAACAGGATTTGGCATTAAATAAACTCCAAATGTTGATATGTCAAAAAATCAGTCACCCAATCAAACTACTTATCGTTTGTTTGTATAAAATTTAAATGGTTTCAGGCATTGCTATTGAACGCAACTAATACTATTTAATTTAATGATTTGTTCGTACACAAATAAGCACATTCAAGTTTTAAAATGGCCGCGGTCGCATCCTGCTTTACCTAGGTAGGAGGTGCATACGATGAATTTCCAGACTTTTTTCGTATGGAGACTTTTATTGATTGTCATCATCATCATCATCATCATCATATCGCGATGGTAGCACGGATATCCCTGACCCTCTCTCGCCACTCCTCCCTATCGTTCATCGCCCTAGGTAGGTCTTCAGGACAACATCCCGTATCCTCACATAGCTGCTGAATGTATGTTCGTGCTGGTCGTCCTGCTTTTGCACGGCCATGTGTGGGGGTCCATAAGGGTACATCTCTTATGAGTTCGTCCCTGCTTCTCCAGCAGTGTCCTGCATGTCTGATTCGTCTAACTTGAATAGTTTTCGTGATAGGGGGCAAGTGGCCGTACAGTTGGTGTCTTGTTGGGTGTTGCCGCCAGGACTTATTCAAGATTGCACGTAGCATTCTTGTGTACACACATGAAACTCTAGTCCCCTTCGAAATAATCTACTCCGGCTGCAATGGACTTGTACCGTTCCAAATACTTCTGGAAGGCCCCATGGATGTCCTCTTGTGTGAGCGTGTCAATGACCTTCGTCACAGCCGCTTTCATCTCCTCAATTGTCCAATAACGACAGCCTCTCAGCTTAGGGAATAACTAAAAGTCACAGGGAGCAAGGTCTGGACTATAGGGAGGCCGAGAAACTGTCTTGATACCCATCTTGGTCAAACAGTCTGTGACAAGGATGGAGTTGTGGACTGGTGCATTGTCCTGGTGGAAATGCCACTGACCCGATTTGAACAGTGCTGACCTCTTCCGACGGAATCTCTCCCTGAACTCCTTTAAAACCTCAACATCGTAACCCTAACCCTAACCCTAATCCTTTAGCCAATCAACTCTGGTGTATTGACTTCCTTACTCCTCCCACACCTCTAATCCTCCCTTACAGACTGCCTGCCTTCCTTGAATCTCTTACGTCACTCAAAAACTGATGCTCAATTCGTGCAAGATGGTTGAAAAGCAGTCTGAAGCATTCCATACGTTTCTGTGGCATATTTACCAAGTTTAAAACATAATGTTATTGCATGTCGTTCTTCTAAAGTGTCCTCACGTCCAAATTGCATTTTTGAAATTCACCAGTTGTGACAATCAGGCTTTAGTCGGGTGTATTCCAATTCCTGATGTAGCTGTTCATTTGAATCTGAAATCATAAAAATTGTTCAGTCATCTCATAAGATGTATAACATAACATACATTTCATGAGTCTACGACAATTTTAGATGCCCATACGAAAAAAATCTGGAAACGTGTTGTATGCCCCTCGTAACATTAGTAATTCTATTTATCAAGTATTCAGAATTATATACATTGTAGGATTTTTAAAAAAATGATTATAATAATAAGTAAGTAAAGATGGTGACCGTAGTAGAGTGTGACCCAAGGGCTCCCTTTTCGATAGCTACTACACCAAGGGGTAGTTGACATCGCAACTCCTTTCCCAGGATTGACCCACTTTACCCTTGATCCGTATCTTATAATTCTGAGTGTTAAGCAAGACAGCATCGAATACCATTTTTTGAGTCTTTGGTATGACTTGACCCGGGATGGAACCCAAGTCTCCCGGGCCATTGGTGAACACTCTAACCTTTAAGTCAAAATCCGGTTTATGATTAAACAGTTGTATTTGGGGTCAGAGATGGGACCCCTAACAATGTATATTACTCCAGAATCATCCTGATAATTTTAACTCTTTTACTTTTAAAAACTTTGTTTTTGCTTCATGCTTGGAAATGGTTATTTAGATGAATTTTTCTGATAATGTCTCTCGAAGAAAATGAAATGACGTGGCTAATTGTTTCGGGCCAATAAGCATCATCTCTAAAAAAATAAATATAATACTGTCAGGGAAGTTTTTTGTTGCTATTGATTTTTTAAAATAATCATTTATATTCGCAATAACAAAACGGCGGGATGAAATGGAATTTATAAATCACAAATGATTGATTTTTGTACATAGTATTTGTCCATAATTTTAAAACCAAGAGTTTTGCATTGTTTCCTGCAGAGTACTGATACTATCCAACCATGTTTACATTTCTGTTTCAATTGAACTAATTTGATGCATTCACTGATTATGTAACATTCTTATTATTGCTTAAATTACTTATTGCTAAAAAAGTGCCGAATAACAAAGACGCAGATCGTAGTGATGAGCACGGCGACAGAAAACTTACCTATTTCTTCTGTCATTCACATCATCATAGTCGTTATTACCATTAAGGACATCCATACAAAAAGAAACATTGGAGAAACATGGCAATTTTCATTAGCGCCTTATTGAAACTTCTTTTTGCGACAACCGTCGTTATTATTATTATTATTATTATTATTATTTGTAATAAGATGCTTGGCAGGAAATGAAGTATTTTAATTAGTTGTGTGTGTGTGTGTGTGTGTGTGTGTGTGTGTGTGTGTGTGTGTGTGTGGGCACGTATATGAGTATCTCTCTTTTTCATGCCTCAAGGCGAGGTAGAATGGTGGAAAGACCTTTGTGTCAGCCAGTAGAACTAAACAGATTTGTATCTTCAATGAGAACGAATGACAGGAGAGAGAGAGAGAGAGAGAGAGAGAGAGAGAGAGAGAGAAGAGAGAGGACAAGAAAGAAAGAAAGAAAGAGCAATTGTTTCTCTTTCTCTCTTTCACACACACACACAACTGATGTTTATCATTTTTGAAAATGCCAAAAATCTGTAACCAGGGTTTCAGTTTGGCTCGTCTATTTTAAAGAAGGAAAACTAAACGCCACTCCCTTCCAAGATATCATCATCATCATCATCATCATCATGTCACGCTGCAAACACGGATCTCCCTGAACCTCTATCGTCTATCACTCCTAGATCTTCCAGGCTACATCCTTTATCGTTACAGAGTTGTTCTATATAGGTTCTTGCTGGTCTTCCTGCCTTTGCTCGTCCATGTGAAGGGATCCACTGGAGCACATCGTTTATGAGCTTGTCCTCACCTCTCCAGCTGTATCCCGCATGTCTGGTTCGTCTACCTTGGATAGTTTTCGTAATGAGTGGTTGGTGGCCGGACAGCTGCCGTTTTGTGGGGTGTAGCTTCCAGGACTTGTTCAATACAGGTCGCAGCATTCTTGTGTAATTGCCGCCAAGCCTTTTCTCCATCGGTTTAGTTAGCGTCCATGTGGTTCATCCATATAGCAGTATGTACACGACTGCTGTTTGGAAAAAAAAAGCGTTTTATTTTATCGGTCATATCTGACTTCTATATGACCAATAGCCTATCGGTAGCTGTCCATGCCTTTGCCAGTTGCTTGTTGATAACATTCTCGGTTGATGAGATGCGGCTTCTGAGGTAGGAGAACTTATCCACTATTTCAAAGGCTCGCCCTTTAGTTTGGAGATGTCGCCTCTTTGATTAAAACACATGTATTCTGTTTTGCTGAGTTGACATTGAGGCCTACGCCACCTGCCGCTCGCTTCTGGCTATGTAGCAGGGATTCAGCTTGGCAGGGTGTATTTGCTATCAGCGCAATACCATCAATGTAGTCCGAATCCGTAATTGTTTTGCAGAGAATCTCCTGCTTCTTTCCTTTAACGGCTTGAAGTCCATAATCAGTATCATTATAGTCATGTATTAGATCTTCCATCAATAAATAGTGTTTCAATTCTGTATAATGCTCTTTGCATTTCATTTTGCGCTAATGCCCTTCTGAAAAGCATGAAGCCACCTATTCTTTCACTTAGTAAATGGAATAGTAAGCGAAACTGAGTAAATTAATCTTACTATGGCAACCAGTGGAGGAGAAAGAAACACTCTGAATTCAAACTAGTGATATCAAAAGTTTACTGCATTCTATTCATGGAGAAAGGGGTTCGGTTATTGCATTCTAACTTCATAATAAGTAAATAATTCATTTTTCTCTATTCGTAATTAGAAATTTGCTTCAAGTAGATTAATAATAATTTTAGAAATAGGTAAAGAAAATTTTGATGGAATTTTAATATCTTAATACAGGTTCGGTTATTATTGTGCCAATCCGGTTAGCTGTTAATCTATTGTACCTTTTCAGGGTCAAACTTTGAAATCATCACTAAATAAGAAGGTATTCCATGTTTGTTATTTCATTAGTAAAGCTTTTTAACAACCTCTATTTTTATCCAATCGTAAAAGTTCGGCTGACAAGTAAATTATTAAGCTTTCTCTTATTTGTGAAGCCAGGTCAGAAATATGTGACACTCAGTAAGAATCGAAATCAATAATAATGGTCAGCTAATCAAGCTAGATCCCGTATCCTCACATAGCTGCCGAATGTATGTTCGAGCTGGTCGTCCTGCTTTTGCTTGGTCATATGCGGGGTCCATAGGAGTACATCACTCATGAGCTCGTCCTTGCTTCTCCAGCAGTGTCCTATATGTCTGGGTTCGTCTAACGTAGATAGTTTTCATGATGTGAGGCAGGTGGCCGTATAGTTGGTGCCTTGTGGGGTGTTGTTCTGAAAAGAAATTTAAATACGATCATTTTAAAATTAAGTTTCACGCTTCTTAACATCGTCTGGCAATAGGTCTAATTAATAGAGTGTTCATCAAGGCTCAAAAAACAATACTTGGTTCCGCCTTGCCTAACACTCTGCAGTATGAAGGTAGGGATAAAGACTAAAGTTGGGCAACAAGGGAATGGAGTAGTGGCCTCCACTACAACTCGTTTTAGTAGCTATTGAAAAGGGAGCCTTTGAGTCACCCTCGACTAAGGTTGCCAGCTTTACTTTACATAAGTCTGTCGAGTACATTTTTTTATGGAATAATTAATACATTCTTATTATCGTTCTCCCTATAGCAAAATATACCGAACTGATTTTAATATCTTTTTTCCTGTCAGTTTTCATTCAGAAAGTCATATTTTACACACACACACACACACACATATATATATATATATATATATATATATATATATATATACGTACGTGTGTGTGTTTGTAAGTGTGTACGTATGCTTGCATATATAATATTATGAATTGTAATTAAAGCTGGCGATCTTCGACTAGGGTGACCCGAAGGCTGCCTTTTCAATAGCTGTGTAGGGAAAAAGGACAACACCATTCCCTGGATTGCTCCACTTTACCCTTGACTATTACCTTACAACGCTGAGTGTTAACCAAGGCCACGCCAAATACCATTTTTTTGAATCTGGTATGACTCAACAAAGGATTGAACCCCGGTCTCCATGAGCATTGGAAAACACTCTACTAAAATATATATTATGCAGGTTCAATCCTCACTTTAGGCAAGTAACAATACAGGAATACTTAACACTTGTACCCGGTTATGGCTAACGGAATCAGAACGGGTGACCCCCGTGGTTTCAATAAAGTACGTAGTTCGAAGTTACGTGAAGGTTCCCGAGTTCGACAAACACCTGAAGAAGGCCGGAGTATATATCGGCTGAAATGTTGTGGAAATAATAATAAAGATGAAGACAATAATCCGAAAACCCTTCATGATAAAAATCAACAAGCTTCGTCTCAGAAATTTAGACAAGTGAATAAGTTTATGATAACGGAAACGTTCAACGTGAATTTTCATGATAAATTTATCAAATTTTGGAATTTTTTTTACTTTTCTTCATATATATATATATAAGTTTATGTGTGTGTGTGTGTGTGTGTGTGTGTGTGTGTGTGTGTGTGTGTGTCCGTATGCTTGCATATACCATAATATATATATTACTTATATATTATTATCATTCATTATTCATAACGTAATATATATATATATATATATATCGTGAACAATAAATTATGAATAAAAGCAATGATATATATGGAATATATATCATTTATACAAGATTGACTGGTATCGATAAGCTATCGATCATATAGAAGTCAGACCTGACCAATAAAATGAAACGCAGTTTCTTCCAAGCAGCGGTCGTCTCGATACTGCACTATAGATGCCCTACTTGGATGCGAACAAAACTGCAAGAGAAAAAGCTAGACGGCAAATACCCAAGAATGCTGCGAGAAATATGGAACAAGTCCTGGGGGCAACACTCCACAAAACACCAACTATGCGGCCATCTACCTCCCATCACGCAAACTATCCAAGTTCAACGAACCAGACACGCAGGACACTGCTGGAGAAGCAGGGACTAGCTCATAAGTGATGTACTCCTATGGACCCCCACATATGGCCGAGGAAAAGCAGGACGTCCAGCTAGAACATACATACAGCAGCAATGTGAGGATACGAAATGCAGCCCTGAAAACATGCCAGAGGCGATAAACGATAGGGGGAAGAGGCGAGAGGGTCAGGGATATCCGTGCTGGCGGCACGACATGAGGATGATGATGATGATGATGATGATACAAGCACACAGAAACCCACACACCAATATATATATATATATGTATATATATATATATATATATATATATATATATATATATATATATATATATATATCCGGTTAGTGTCCCGAGAATATGAGTTTGGAATATTCACATATAGAATATATGAGAAGTTTCATATGCTTCAACCGGAGATCCCGATGTATGTCTATTGATATATAGATCTATCAGGATATATATATATATATATATATGTGTGTGTGTGTGTGTGTGTGTGTGTGTGTATGTGTACGTATCTTTCAAAATATGAGGTGAATTATTCCTATGTCGTTGGCAGATGGAGTTCTTTTCGTTGTTTCTTTTTTTTTTTTAGGAAATTAATGTGATAAATTCTTTTATGTCGAAGAGCACTGTCATATTCTTTTCGCCCGAATAGTCATTGTCTTTCCCAACATTGTCTGTCTTTTCAACTCAGTGTTTGGCAATATATAACCCATAACCATTTGTTAACATTTTTTGACTGAAACATAGTTTTACATATACAGCACACATTATTCTGTAAGTTTCAGTTCATTAAGAATTCATCGACGAAAAAGTTAAAGACAGATTCTTGTAAATGGGACAAATGTTTGTTTTTTTTCCCGTAATTCTGAATGTATTTTTTGCACGATAAAATTTTTTTTTTTCTATAAGCCAACTAAACACAAAATTGGATTTACGTTTATGGAAAAAATTCTGGGTTTTTTTTTCAAAATTTTCCCCATATTTATTGCATGACATATATATATATATATATATATATATATATATATATATATATATAAACATGTTTGATTAGGTAACAAAGATACATTTTGTCTATATAATCTTATTAGGGGCCTTTCAAATTTCTTGATATTGTCTTAGGAGTTTGGACTTAGTGGATGGATTTACCAAAATTGTCCCAATCGCTTTCGGGCCTTTCATTGTCCATCATCAGGTGTTCTTGCATGTATACAGAGTATTTGAAAATGTTTTAAGATAAACTAAAAAAAAAACTCTTTAAGAAACTCTTCATATATATATATATATATATATATATATGTGTGTGTGTGTGTGTGTGTGTGTGTATGTATGCATGGATAGATAGATAGATAGATAGATAGATATGAACATAATGAGATAGATAGATAGATAGATAGATAGATATGAACATAATGAGAAAGATAGATAGATAGATAGATAGATATGAACATAATGAGATAGATAGATAGATAGATATGAACATAATGAGATAGATAGATAGATAGATAGATAGATAGATATGAACATAATGAGATAGATAGATAGATAGATAGATATATAGATAGATAGATAGATATGAACATAATGAGATAGATAGATAGAGAGATAGATAGATATGTACATAATGAGATAGATAGATAGATAGATAGATAGATAGATAGATAGATAGATATTGACGGAAAGAGGTAGATTGATTGTTAGAGAAACAAGATAGATAGATAGATATGGACAAAATGAGATAGACAGATAGATAAACATGCTTATCATGAGATAGATAGATTGATAGATTTATATATGTGAAAGCCAGAAATATTCATATTATTGCGTACATGTATGCAGTTAACTACATTTATTTATGTCCGTTTTGATATTTAGCCTCAGGTTCCGGTTTGTCTTGAGCTCCATTAACTCTGACAAGACCCCTCAACGTCGATTAAAATCTGTATTCTTGATTACGTCCCCTGGAATAATACTCTACAACTAAATATCACACATTTTCCTTCTTATGCCTAATCACATTGTCAACAACAATTAAAGTCGGCCAACACAAGACGTCTTTAATAGAAAGAAAAAGCAATTGAGAATTCAAACGAAAACATCTGAATATATATATATATATATATATATATATATATATATATATATATATATATATATTCAGATGTTTATATATATATATATATATATATATATATATATATATAGATATGTCAATGGAAGTAAGAAGACACCATACCTCGAATAGATTAAAAGGCAGTTATTTTTACATATTCTGACGATTATAAATTAATATCTGAAATCACCGGTGAAATCTTTTTCGAAAGAAGAAATTTAATATCCTATGAATAGATGGCACTTAGCGATGAGGAATCATAATTTGTTAAGATGTAAATTAATAAAAGTTAATTCCCAGGAATTAAATGTATTTATCTTGGCGAATGCATTGAAAAGTGATGGGAATGTCTGTATATTGCTAAAATCTTTTTTCTGAAAAAATTACTGTAATATATATATATATATATATATATCGTCACATGAGCACACCGAAAGCGAGGTAATTAACGGAGCGGCGAGAATTGAAGGACGTGATCTTGGAGTTGCGAAAACAAACGCCCCGCTGAGTCGGACACGTCGCATACAACAGTTGAATCCAGGCAGTTACTGGGTGGTTGTCGAAAAATGTAAACAACCAATGTTAAACGTTCAAGTTTATAGAAAGATTAAATTATCTAACAATTCAGACTTTGGAACAATAGAGGATCAAGATCAAGCACTAAATAAAAATACATTATGGCCCGTGATGTAGAAAACAACTGACAATCCCAGTCGTGTTCACCAATTGCCCGGAGATCGGTATTCAATCACAGTTCGTCATAAGTTGGCGATCTTAGTCGAGAGGGGCCTGGAAGCTCCCTTTTCAATAGCTACAACGCCGAGATGTAAGGGAAGGTGCTACTCCATATTCTGAATTGCTCCACTTTACCCATGACACTTATTTCAAGTACCACTTTTTGAGTCTTTGATATGACACGACCTGGGGTTGAACCCCGGTCTCCTTGGCCACGGGCCAACACTCTATTCATTAGGCCAATGGTCAGGTCTATAGGTCGAGTCATACGAAAGCCTTAAAATGGTACTTGATGCTGTCTTGTTGAACACTCAGCATTACGAAGTAGGAATGAGATTTAAAGGGGAGCAATACAATGGAGCCCCCTCGCCTTCACGCCGACGTAATAGCTCTTGAAAAGGGAGCCTTTGTGTTGCCTTGGACAAAGGTCACCAACTTATATATATATATATACTCAAACACATATATGAATACATGTAAAGGCTTGATTTCTTTTTAATGGCATATCAGTCTTTGCGGGTTATTCTATGGCAAAGACATTCTTGTTGAAGATGATCTCTAATACTATTTAACACAGTTAGGAGGGGGACAAGAGGTTTCATGCCTTCCCAAAGAGTTTTAGCCCGAAAGTAAACGTATTAGTATGAATGCAGGTTCGAACTAGTTTAATTCGAGGCCACAGTCCAGTAATTTACCAATTACGCTCTGAGGATGCTCCCATGCATATATAAATACAGAGAGAGAGAGAGAGAGAGAGAGAGAGAGAGAGAGAGAGGGTGGTGGTGAAAGAGAGATAATGAAGAAATCGTGAATTGAATTACCACCATCAGAAAATCCGACGAATACCTTCGCACGATATACGGAAACACTGGACGGCTGTTTTGATCTTATTCGGTTTCATCAGCAGTGTATACCGTGATCTCCACCGCGTGGAGATCACGGTATACACTGTTCAGTATTTCCGTATGTCGTGTGTAAGCGTTCGCCGGATTTTCTGGTCGTGGTAATTCAATTTACAATATAATTCCTTTATTTAAAAAAAGAGAAAATGTAGTAAAAGTTATCGCTTACTAACTTTAGAGGAATGAAAGTGCTCGTATGCTAATCAGCAGAGCAGTCGAGAAACTGAAAAACAATTAAAATCTCATATTCAGTGCTCTATGCCATAAGTGGTAATTCCATGTTTTTTTTTAAATTGAAATAGAAAATTCGATATCCAGATGATTTTTTTCCTAAAGAAAGTTTAAGCAACTCAACATTGCTCAAAGTATTTGGGATCCTTTTCCTTTAACATGTGAATTCCGTCTGCTACCCACCCGCAACATTTAGAGGAATTACTTGATGTAAGGCTTTCACAAAATTTTCCTGGGGACTTTTAAAACCATGAGAACCCTTTAATACAGTTTAAAAGACATATCGTTTATACCAGGTGTACATTTAGCTTTCCAGACAAAATCTTTTTCTTCGCAAGATTTTTTGGCTAAGTATTTAATTCTACTTGCAGTTGAGGTTCGTTTGTTCACTCCTGTAAAATGTTTAAGAGTGAAGACTAGCAGTGGAACTGGTAAATATTTTGTGACAATCCGCTTCAAAATTTTTTTCAGTATATTAAGGACAACACACTTTTCCTTTTTTTTTGCAATCTCTTTGGGAATTTGAATGTTGTACTATATATATATATATATATGTGTGTGTGTGTGTGTGTGTGTGTGTGTGTGCAATTGGGCAGCAGAAACTTGAAATGATCTTAATATAATTATTGAGACAAAATGTGTTTTTCTTATTTAATCAAACGTGCACACACACACACACACACACACACACACACACACACACACACACACACACATATATATATATATATATATATATATATATATATATATATATATATAGGAAATCGTTGGTATAGGGTAAATATGTCTTCGGTGATATCAGTTTTTTACCTATGATTTTTTTTTCTGACGAATGCATTAATGAGCAACTGATTCTATTCTAAATTAAATATATACTTTCTCGCAATATAATTTAACACTTAGTTTATCAGCTAAGCAAACAAAAATGTATAAAAATCACAAACTGTACACTAAAATGAAGATGAACGTCCAATGTACTCTATGCTTTTAATTGATCTCTGTAGAGGTGGAAGATCTCCCCTAAATGGCTATCCTGAATATGACTCTTAAATAATCTGATTGTGAGGCTCCTGTCTTGGATCTTCGTGGAGAGTGGAATACCCCTTCATTGCCGATTCTCATTGGACTAATCTCACCCAGAGTGAGAGCCAATCTTTGACTTTTTAAACTGTGGGCAATTAACTATAAGCAAACAAATGGTTAATTGTAAATTGAAATATTCGTGATAGACTGAAATGCTTGAAACTAAATCATTATCTACAAAATATTGAGCGCAACCTCGTTTAAAAATGTGACAAAAAAATAGTTTACAAATCATATATATTTTGGCATTAAATAACTTACAATGGTTAATATGCCATAAAACTCAACCAAACCAAATCTTATTTATATAATACATGTATAAACATGATTTGGCTTGAAATAACCTACAATGGTTGATATTCCATAAAACACAACCTAACCAAATCAGATACATTCAACATATATAAATAGGATTAGGGATTATATAACCTATAGTGTTTAATATGCGATAAAACTCAACCAACTAAACTACTCTCTCTCTCTCTCTCTCTCTCTCTCTCTCTCGCTCTCTCAGTATATATATACAACTCCTCTTTACACGAGCGATACAACCACTGCACGGAACAGGTTCTTCAGTCTGCTGCGCTCCACCTCGGACCGAATTGTCCCTCCCTAGTTAATCTGCTCAGATCAATCTCCCTCCACCAGCCTTATTGATGTCAGGTCAAGTGTAGCCACCGGATCACTTTCTTGAAGTGTACACCAGAGACCGCACTATTAAACAGTTCACTCGAATAAACCCCAAGCATCTTGATTACGTAGTAATTATTTTCTTGTCTTTGTTTTTGTTGTTTCTTTCTGTGAACTGAGAGATTTTATCCCTATATTCCCTTTCTTCAAAATAGTCTTTTTGAAAGAAAATTATAGTTTTACAGATATTTTCAGTTCTGAGAAACAACTTGTATTCTCAAAAATAAACCAGTGTCAGTCACTTTTCATCAAAAGTATCGGTGGGTCTAACACTACTTAACACATTAGCTTTTGGGTGCCACATTCATTTGACCTTATCATATTTACCAACCCCCTCCGATCGGGCAGGATATGACACAAGGTCAATTTTGTAAGCGGAGTTTGACAGGTTTGAATTCAGAGTTTTCCTTCTCCTAGACTAATTGCCTCACCATGGCTGAAGAACCTAGTCTGCCCTACTATTTACCCATAGCTGGAGGGAGAATAATTGGATTCATACCTTTCCCAAGGGTATTAGTGCTATGTGAAATGTAATGAATCTCGTCCAGGAATTGAACTCGTGTTGCCGTGTCCACTTCCTGCGACAATAACCATTACACCACGGGCACCTCCATTCATTTGACCTTATGCCACATCTAAGCAAAACGATTAGTAAATTACTACTTAACGCATCGTCTCGTTCGGGTTATTTTTCAGGTAGTCGACGGTCTTTAATATTACTAAGTCAGTTAAGCAAATAAATTATCATCATCATCATCAAGTCGTGCTATCAGCACGGATATTCCTGACCTTATTTTGCCATACTTCCCTATGGTCCATTGCTTTCGGCAGATACTCAGGGCTACATCTCGTATCGGCACAGAGCTGCTGTATGTAGGTTCGAGCTTGACATCCTGCCTCCTGCCTTTGATCATCCATGTGAAGGGGTCCACTGGAGTACATCACTTATGTGCTCATCCCTATTTCTCCAGCAGTGTCTCGCGTGTCTGGTTCGTCTAATTTTGATAGTTTTCGTGATGGGTGGTAGGTGTTCGTATAGCTGCTGCTTTGTGGGATGCTGTCTCCAGGATCTGTTCAAAATTGCTCACTGCAGTCTTATGTAATTGCCATCAAGCTTTTTCTCCATCCGTTTAGTTAGCGTCCATGTGGTGCATCCATATAGCAGTATCGACATGATCGCTGCATAGAAGAAACTACGCTTCATTTTATCGGTCAGGTCTGACTTCCATAGGCCAGATTTGGCTATTGTTAGCTGTTCATGCCTTTGCTAGTCACGTGTTGATGTCTGTCTCGGTTGAAGTGACATTGCTCCCTAGGTAGGTGAACTTGTCAACTAGTTTCAGAGAAGCCAATAAAATAAATAGATAAATATTCTGACTATAAATTTTTCATTCTTGTCTGCGGACATATTTTTGTTTTATTGTTCAATACGCTGAACGACTTTCATGCTCACAGTCCCTGAAGCAACATTTCATCTGATGAAAGTGATGTCAACATTCGTGAAGCTAAAAGAATGGAATGGGTGGGGGCTGATCTCTCTGAGAACATAAAACGGGATTTCTTCTAAACTGCAGCTGTGTCCATACTATAATATATAATGCACCACGTAAAGGTGAAGAAAACGTATAGAGAAAACGCTTGATGGGAACTAAACGATTATACTGTCCCAATCGGCTGGGGCTGTAGAATACACCGATCGCTTCTCTTAGTGTCATATCCATGTCACTCGTTGGACACTAGGCAATCTGATGGTGAGGTTCCATTAATGCTGGATGTTTGGGGAATGGGGAATACCCACTTATTACCACCACTCCCAGGTCCACTCTGGTAGCAGCTGAGAGGTTCCTATCTATGGGACAAATATAACGAAATTGTATACACATGCTAAACGGAATGTTTTAAATGGAATTTTTTTTATAACATTGAAACTGTGTATGCATATTAAACTGTACTATTAGCAATAGAACTGTTTTTATGTATAAAATAGATTTAGCATTAAATAACCTACAATGGTTGATATGCATAAAAAAAACAAATAGAACCAAACTGTATATTAATACTGCCTGTAGTACTTTTAAATAATCCTGGATGCAACACCCCACAAAAGAGCAGCTGTACGGCCACCAGCCTCCAATCTCATAAATTATTTAAGTAATGAACAAGTCAAACGAGTCTCTGATGGAGAAGCAAAGACGATATCATTAGCAATGTTCTTTCATTGTAAACTGCATATGTACTTGCCAGTGTTGGCCGAACAGCAGACACTGAAATACAACAGGTCAGTACGAACGCAGGATGCAGCCAGAAGCAATGGACGATAGAGATGGATGGTGAAAAATCGTCAGGGAATTCCGTGTAGTCAGTGCAACAATGACGATTTTAACACAAAAGTAACGATGAATTTATATGTACATTACTCAATCTAAGATTAGCATATGTTCTATCACCGATAATGAACAGTTTTTTTCTATAAATATACAAAACTATATATATATATATAATAATATAAGGATTAATAAAAATACATTAAATATATATAAATCATGGAATTTAGACTGCAACCCTTCGTTTCATGTATTTTTTTTTGCAAAAACAGCAATCATCAGGCAGTTAAAAGAAGGATTTCATTTTCCTAACCACCTGATGATTGTTTTTTTGTAAAAAACTCCATGAAACCCAGGGGACACAGTCTAAATTCCATGAATTAAATAAATATATATATATATATATATATATATATATATATATATATATATATATAATATATTTATTTATTGTTATCATATAATATCTCTATCCTATGTATTGAGCACTCTCCTTATTATATTGCACTTGGTTCGACACAAACCCACAAAGTGAT